>CM060955.1:119139658-119234658 GCA_030765055.1 Mantis religiosa | reverse complement strand
GGTAATTGGCACTGAAGTTGGCACACGATTATTTTCTTGCATAATATCACTGGACAGGTAACATATTTCTAGTAATTCCTTAAGTTTTGCAATGTGCTACTTGCGGATACAATATTTTGTGATTTTAAAATAAATTAAAACTTGCAGAATCACCATAAAAGTATCGAAAAAATATCTTGCAAATTTTCTGAATAATCGTTTGATATCGATACCATGCAAGTATTCTGAGTATCGACGTATGGCAAGTATAGAGAACGCATCCATGTATATGTGTGTGTATGTGTGTGGGCGCGCGTTTGCAAAACGTTTGGTTACTTTATCTTCCCAAAAATAACGTACACGATTTTGATTACTCGCATTACAAATAAAATGTATACCTTTAATTATGTGCAACTATCCAGTTAGTTTCAGTATTGGAGAAATCTGCGTTCTCTTATGGGCAGACAAACTGATGCAATAATAAATAATAATAATAATAATAATAATAATAATAATAATAATAATAATAATAATAATAATAATAATAATAATAATAATAATAATAATAATAATAATAATAATAATAATAATAATAATAATAATAATAATAATAATAATAATAATAATAATAATAATGATAATAATGATAATAATGATAATAATGATAATAATGATAATAATGATAATAATGATAATAATAATAATAATAATAATAATAATAATAATAATAATAATAATAATAATAATAATAATAATAATAATAATAATAATAATAATAATAATAATAATAATAATAATAATAATAATAATAATAATAATAATAATAATAATAATAATAATAATAATAATAATAATAATAATAATAATAATAATAATAATAATAATAATAATAATAATAATAATAATAATAATAATAATAATAATAATAATAATAATAATAATAATAATAATAATAATAATAATAATAATAATAATAATAATAATAATAATAATAATAATAATAATAATAATAATAATAATAATAATAATAATAATAATAATAATAATAATAATAATAATAATAATAATAATAATAATAATAATAATAATAATAATAATAATAATAATAATAATAATAATAATAATAATAATAATAATAATAATAATAATAATAATAATAATAATAATAATAATAATAATAATAATAATAATAATAATAATAATAATAATAATAATAATAATAATAATAATAATAATAATAATAATAATAATAATAATAATAATAATAATAATAATAATAATAATAATAATCCATGACGCGACAGCCCTTAGAGGGCCAAGGCCTACCAACCCGATTGCCGGCCTCACGCCCACTTAAACACGGTAGAGGTGGACGATCATCCAACCGATACGGGGAGGAGATGTGGTCAGCATCTCGGCATCCCCCCGCGGGAATGTTGGTTTTCGTGACCAGGGCCGCTTACCTAGCGTAAGCTCGTCACTTTCCTCACGATGCTGAGTGAGCACCGGTCCTATACCCTGGACCTAAAATCCCAAACACATGGGTGGGATCGAATCCGGGCAGCTTTCCGTGGTCACGGACCAAGGCCTGCTGCCTTAGCTCGCTACGTAGGGATATATATCCGTAGGGAAGGTGATCCGTCCCCTTCAGCTGCCGAGGTGCGGGCGCTGCGGACCCTTAACACTCGTGGTACCTCTGACGTGAGCCGAACTGCCGAGTCCCTCCCGTCGGGGAGTTGTTCGGATTGGGTTGGATTCGAGGGGGCAGTGTGTTCCCGACACCCAAGGGGAATTGGGTGTAGAGGGTTGCCCAATAAGTCCCGGGTACTAGCCTGCAGAGCTAGTAGATGGTGTGCTAGATCACCATGCGGCCCCACCCAGGTTTTCGGTAGTCTTCCCTGCGGGGTTGACGCGCGTAAGTGGCGTATCCACTTCCATCCCGTCTTGACGTTGTGCTCAGCGGGGGGGGGGGGGGGCTTTTAAAGAAATTAGGTGTTGCCCTATGGAAAGAGCCCCGGAGTATCCGTCGCCCCCGGGTAGAAGGAGGCCCGGGTCCTTGGTCCTACGGGTCCAGCACTAATGGGATAGATCCTCTGCACATAACCACTTGCTTCACTTAAAGAAGGCTGTATAAAACAAACTCAAAATCTATGTCACGAAAAATGGTGTAGAAAGTTGTTTTCTTCAAGTCTGGCAGATCGATATAACTCTTTATAGTTTATACCTATTTCGTGATTGTTGAGACCTGTTTATTTTTTAAAACACATAGCAAGACCCAAGCCATGTTGATATTTGAAAGTGTAACCGTTATCTTTCTCAGATAATGTTAGAGTTGTAGATGTATACACATCCCTACAGCGAACACAGTTTTTTTTTTTTTTTTTTTTTTTTTTTTTTTTTTTTTTTTTCAGAACGTAATCAACCACTTCTTAGTAAACACCTGATCAGCCCGAATGACATGACTGGCTGGCTGTCTCTTGTGATTTGGGATAGAGTTAAATATCGATATCAGATCGATATCAGAGAATAAGTGTCTCATCAGAGCAAACATTTGTTGTTAGGAAAAGAGAAATGTGTGGAAAAGCATGATATCTCTAATTTTTGTGTTCGTCATGAAGCTGCACGGGTTATATGAAACAAATGAAAAGAGCTAATACGAATTTCGTGATCTCTCCATTTTCACACAGTGTTAGAGCTTTGAAGTTAACTTAGCACCCTTCAAATAATTTCTATTTTAAGTACAATTTTCCACTGGTTGTAATATCTAGACGTAATAGAGATCATAATAAGTTAAAATGCATTTCCTTTATGTTAGCTATTATTTGCTTAAATAAACTTTCTGTGACTTATTGATGAGAGCAGCTTATTTCATATACAGCATTTGTTTTCCTGGACAGTCAATAACCACCGATGAGGAACATTTGTTCTTCACGTCCTGGCGGTTATTAAAATATGCAAAAGCGCTTTTAACGTTGTGTGACCGTTCTAAATATTATTGATTAATGCTATATCTTATTTCCAAGTGGAGTACATATTTGCTTCATTATGTTCTCACTCTAAATTTAGGTACTTAGTATTCTGTTAATGAGAGAGACAAAATGTCTATGATGAACTACAACTTCACTGTTATTAGTCGCATGTGTACTTTGCTTGGCTGCAATTTCAGATATTTGTTGATTATGCCACAATAGTTTTCTTTGTCATGAACTTGCATAAAGAAAATAGAAATTCATAGAAACAAACCTTTATCAATGTTTCACTAAAAAAAAAAAAAAAAAAAAAAAAAAAAAAAAAAAAAAAAAAAAAAAACAGCGAATATTTCCCATACGGCTATAAACAGATATTTTAAACAAATCGCACTTTTGCGTCTTTTGCAGCAACATTTGGTTTAACTCTTTTGGGTTCTCAGTTGCAACAATTTTTATATAAAATGAGCTCTTTACAGAATATTAATGAAAATAAAGTACATTTTATAATGGAACTCATACATCACAAGAACACCATTTCAGTGTAGAATGAGAGTACTTTTCTTGAAAAAAAAAAAAAAAGATTATTCACTTTTAAATTTAGGAGATGCTGAAGTTATATCTGAATATTGGGGGCAAGGGCTGTATAACCCTTACATCCACCTTTTAAAAACTATAATGTGCTTAACAGCTTACTCTCTGATGTGATTTTGAAACCCAACCGTTTTGCACCACATCTTCTATTATACACCGTCAGAAAAAAGAGGATATAGTAGTAAAATGAAGTCATCGAGACTGAGTCCTCCAGGTTCTTGTAAACTATCGGCAAATACATTAAGGACAATTTTGTTAACATTGGTTATAGTAACATGAAGAGAATCATCGGAACTAGTCCCCTAGAGACCAGAGTTGTGAAAAGCACGCATAAACCTATTTGCAGACGACTTCATGTTTTAGTCTTTTCTGAACGAGTGTACAAACTGAGAGAGATAATACCATAAGATACCCACCAACTTGAACACATAATGCTGCTATAATAAAAACCCATTAGAGTGCAAAATTAAAAAGAAAGGTTTTCATATATCAATGGCGATAGAAGGATGAATCAGTAACATCCGTGCCATAGTTCAAAGGCCCAATAAGTAAGATGGTTCACGTGTTACTGATTCACATTTGGGAAATCGGGGTATAAAATTCCACGTAACGCCAATATCAATGAAGTTCTTCGTGGTTCACCTCAGTTGCTGGGTGGATACACTTCAGAATAAAAAAAAAATAATAAACAATAAAAAATAAGTGGACCAAAAGGACAACTGTGCAACTAAGGCAATCTGTAAGCAAGTTATCCAGCAGATATTACCGGTTGAACATGACACATTTAGCGCCATCTGTCAGCCATCACAGTGACCGCGTGTACTCGAGGATCCGCAATACATTAATTCCATAAATATTTTTGGATGACTAACATATGACACATTTAGACGGCTACATAGGTGAGAGCATCTCTCAGGAAATCAGACAAGCAAAGGTTTGTGCAGTAAATTACCAAACAAGGAAATATTTCTGGAGATAAAGGAACCAACATGGATGGATTTATGCGTTCGTAGAATTAACATGTATTCCCAATAAAATTTAAAGATAATCAGGCACTACAAAATTAAAAAAAAAGTTTTATCTTAACATTAATGATAAAATATATTCTTTCTGTTCTTATTTTTGTTATCCTTTCTTCTTCTTCTTCTTCTTCTTCTTCTCTTCTTCTTCTTCTTCTTCTTCTTCTTCTTCTTCTTCTTCTTCTTCTTCTTCTTCTTCTTCTTCTTCTTCTTCTTCTTCTTCTTCTTCTTCTTCTTCTTCTTCTTCTTCTTCTTCTTCTTCTTCTTCTTCTTCTTCTTCTTCTTCTTCTTCTTCTTCTTCTTCTTCTTCTTCTTCTTCTTCTTCTTCTTCTTCTTCTTCTTCTTCTTCTTCTTCTTCTTCTTCTTCTTCTTCTTCTTCTTCTTCTTCTTCTTCTTCTTCTTCTTCTTCTTCTTCTTCTTCGTCTTCTTCGTCTTCTTCGTCTTCTTCGTCTTCTTCTTCTTCTTCTTCTTCTTCTTCTTCTTCTTCTTCTTCTTCTTCTTCTTCTTCTTCTTCTTCTTCTTCTTCTTCTTCTTCTTCTTCTTCTTCTTCTTCTCCTTCTTCTCCTTCTTCTTCTTCTTCTCCTTCTTCTTCTTCTTCTTCTCCTTCTTCTTCTTCTTCTTCTTCTTCTTCTTCTTCTTCTTCTTCTTCTTCTTCTTCTTCTTCTTCTTCTTCTTCTTCTTCTTCTTCTTCTTCTTCTTCTTCTTCTTCTTCTTCTTCTTCTTCTTCTTCTTCTTCTTCTTCTTCTTCTTCTTCTTCTTCTTCTTCTTCTTCTTCTTCTTCTTCTTCTTCTTCTTCTTCTTCTTCTTCTTCTTCTTCTTCTTCTTCTTCTTCTTCTTCTTCTTCTTCTTCTTCTTCTTCTTCTTCTTCTTCTTCTCACTTCTTCTTCTTCTTTCTTCTTCTTCTTCTTCTTCTTCTTCTTCTACTTCTTCTTCTTCTTCTTCTTCTTCTTCCTCTACTTCTTCATCTTGTTCTATTATTATTATTATTATTATTATTATTATTATTATTATTATTATTATTATTATTATTATTATTATTATTATTATTATTATTATTATTATTATTATTATTGTTGTTATTATTATTATTATTATTATTATTATTATTATTATTATTATTATTATTATTATTATTATTATTATTATTATTATTATTATTATTATTATTATTATTATTATTATTATTATTATTATTATTATTGTGATTGTTATTGTTATTATTATTATTATTATTATTATTATTATTATTATTATTATTATTATTATTATTATTATTATTATTATTATTATTATTATTATTATTATTATTATTATTATTATTATTATTATTATTATTATTATTATTATTATTATTATTATTATTATTATTATTATTATTATTATTATTATTATTATTATTATTATTTTTCACATCATGCCTTTCCCTTTTTGTTACTTTTGTACCACTTACACAGTACTGTTCTACACATTTCACTAAAAACTTCTATATAAAGATTTCAGCAGTCATGTACGTTTTAGAATACTCTAACAATAAAAGTTCTTCAAAATGGAATGGCTCACCTACAGCTCAACGAGTCCCTTTTTCATTAATGGTCCATATGTGTCGCTATGAGTGTGTGAGGAAGAGAGTGTGAGAATATGTGCTTATAGGTAATTGGTAAAATTGGTAAAAAAAACATGTTGTGAATGTGTCTTATCGACGTTGTCTATAAATTCTTTTAGTCTCCCTTGCCACTCCCTCTTTTGGGAACAACTTCTCTACACTCATGACCACTATTAAGGTAAGGTGTTTTATTAATCACGTATAGAAATGGTAAGAGTAATAACAAGAAAACAGTAAGTAGTGGTTCGTTCTTTTAAGAATAACTATTAAATGGTAATAATTTTTCTATAGTTTATTTATGTATCCCTTCAGTGATGCTACAATTAAAACAGAGAAAAAAACATTTTCAGAATAAAAAAAACTGTTGAGCGATGGAAAATTTCTGACTTCATTTTGGAATCAACAGATGAAACTACGCGAGAAACACTACAAATTGCTTATGTAGAAAATTCATTGTAGGCTAGTGTTATTAGCACAGGCCGCTTGAACTGTATACGTTCCTACAACGCTGTGAAAAGAATGCTTGAAGCACTGCCATGTAGATATTGATAGTATCTACTGATAAGCAAGCTGCTAATTTTAGTAATTACACGATAACCTTACAAATTCATATTACCTACAATGTGTAAATCAACTATATCCTTAATCTATGCAGAATGTAAACTGTACGATCCTGCTTTGGCGGAAATAAGGCGTGTATTGGCAATATTTGTGCCTGTGGATATTTTGGTAAGCGCCAAAAATCGCTTGTAACGTTGAACGTGTAACATACCATAAACTCTACATTTTGTACCGATTCCAGCTAAATTGATAAGCACAGAAAACATATTTCAAACTGTATAACGATTTCCTCTGCATTCGTACAGCTGTTTTTCATGGGATAAACCAACGTTAATAGGATTCTAGATTTAATTTTTCTTTAATTTTCAGCTAACTTTATAAGTATGGACAGATTTTCTTCGAACTCTTACATTCACAAGATCTCCTCATTTGACCGGGGTTTATTTTTATGTAGCTTCTATATATTATATCCATGAAGGATTATTTTTGAATCTGCATTATCTTAAAGAGGTAAACATTTGCAGACACTGTTTCATTGCATATTTCTGGTAGGTGTAAGACAGATGAAAAAAACAGATTCGATAACCGACTGTACGAGGGCTGTTCAATAAAGAATGATCATAATATTTTTACTATCATAATTCGTCGCACTAAAATTCAATCCTATTATATGGTGTTAGGTTAATGTGAAAAAAAAACACGCCATACTGGTTTCATTGTTGGTACTCCTGGTTCCCACCTGTGAGAACCAGGCAAGTTCAGATATGTTCAGTATCGCCTACCGCTGCAATGGAGGTAACATGCAGTTAAAGTTGATGTTAGAGGAAGATCCGGAGTTTCTTTCAACATAATCACTGCTGACGAATCTTGGCTACATCATTTTGATCCTGAGAGCAAACAGCAAAGCTCAGTGTGGAAATCTCCTTCATCACCAACCCCAAAAAGGCAAAAATGGTTGCTTCTGCTGGGAAAGTTGTGGTCATCTCATTCTTTGATATTCTTGGAATGTTTCATCAGCATTTTGTACCTTCACACACATCAGCAACTGGACAATACTACAGGGATGTCTTGAAAACATTACAGGGTCCATATCAAGCGCAAAAGACCACATATTCGTGAAGCAGGCTGGATGCTGCACCACGATAATGCGCGGTCGCATATTGGCAATGTTGTTGCTGAATATCTTGCAAAAATAAACGTGAAGTGCATCCCTCACCCTACCTTTAGTCGGATTTAGCCCCATGTAACGTTTTTTCTATTCCCTAACTTGAAGAAACGCCTTCGTGGGAGGCATTATCCATCATCAGAAGCAATGGTGACGGCTGCGGAGGCGATTTTGAAGCATCTCTCAATAAATGGTTTCCAGCATATCTTTGAAGACCGGCAGAAGCTCTGGGACAAGTGCATCACATTCAGGGGAAACTATTTTGAGATGGTCCATCAAAATTATGAGGATGAGTAAAGGTACGTTGTCAAAAAAAAGTTGTTATCATTCTTTATTGAACAGCCTTCGTATAAAAGCGAGTTGCTGTATACGGGCCCTGAAATCTCATACTCTTTCGTCGACATTGCGAGACACAGGTAAATAGCAACAGCACCCGAAAATGAAGTGTTATTGAAACATTCAGGTCAATAGCAATAGATATGACGGAAATGTGGAGTTTAAAAGTTTTTGGATTGATAAAGTGTCAGTTTTACAGATAAGCAAGCCTACGGTACCTTAACCTCGATAGGAATGGCTCACCTACATCTCAACTAGCGCCTTTTTCTTTATAGGTCCTGCCCTTCAAGAGATGCAGTGGTTAAATTCATTCATATGTTTGTATTATACGTTTTATTCATTATTATAGTTTATAAATATAAATTACATAAAAGTCCTTGTAATGAGGCCGACTTCACAGGTGTTTCCAAGAACTTTCTTACCTGTTTGTATTTTCAATATAAATATCATAAATATATGGTAAGCTCGGTGAATGAGGTCGGAACGGCCGAACGGGCAACACCGGCGCCACATGGCGGTGTAGCTGGTAGCGGCCGGTGTTGACATCCTGCCCCATGTTTTTTTTTTTTTTTTTTTTTTTTTTTTTTTTTTTTTTTTTTTTTTTTTTTTTTGTCTTCGGTAAAATCCCATATGGCCATCGTAGGGAAAAATAAGAAAAATAATGTAAGGAAAATTAAGAGGATGGGAGGAGACTAGATCTGTAAATCACTTTCTTTAAGAAATTGTTGTAGAAGAGCTTGGTATACAGGTTTGTGGCATAACTGTAATATGGTGTTGATGCTAGCGGGAAAAGGAACAGACTGCTGAAGTAGGCGGCGGAGGAAGGAAGAACGGTGGGCTCGGTAGCGAGATCAACTGAACAGGAGATGATTGAAGTCAGCGGTTTCGCCTGGCTCATCAGGACATACAGGGGAATCGATGAGACGTAGTCGGTGTAGATGCGTAGGGTAACATCCATGTCCAAGTCGCATTCTAATGATGGAGGTGAGATGTCGACGTGCAATCCTGAAGTTGGAGAACCAAGGGGTCGTGGATAGATGCGTCTGAACGGCGGCGTAGTGTTTGCCTTTGATGGACTGCGAACGAATCCAGGCGTCATTCCAGCGACAATAGGCGTCACGATGAAGGACCGGGAAGAAATCCGTGTAGGGCAGTTGGATGCCTTGGAAGGTGCCTTGGGCGAGTCCCTCTTTTGCCAGGCGATCGGCGACTTCATTGTATCTAATTCCGACATGCCCTCTGATCCAAAGGAAGTGAATTTGATGTCCAGCTATGGTAGCGTTGTTCACCAACGTCAGTATCTCGTAAAGATAACAGTGCATATCTCTCGTCCAGCGGGGAGATGAGAGTCTCTGCAGCACACCCTGCGCATCGGTTAAGATCAGCAGTTTGGGGAAGCCCTGAGAAATCCCATATTGCAAAGCGTCACGAATGGCCAGAACCTCCGCAGTGTAGCTGGAAGCCTCCATAGGTAGGCGGTATCGAGCCAGGGCATTAGTAGAAGGACAGACGTATGCATAACCTACTCCATCAGCAGATTTAGAAACGTCGGTGTAAATCGTGGTGAAATCTGGCCATGTAACCTGCAAGAAATGAGAGAGGGTGACGTTCACGTCAGGGCTCCGAATGATGTGATCAGGAAGATAATGCACCGAAACATTCAAGAAGTGTAAGTCATATGGATATTGAAACCCCGGAAGAGAGGGACTTTTCAAAATTCCCTCTCTTCCGGGGATTCAATATCCATATGCCCCCATGATTGTTCGGTTGAGCAGCATATGTGTTCCGTATAAGAACTTGTGACAAGTGCTTGTTTAATGCATTGGGTCTGCACTGTAAACAGGACAATGCACGACCAAAGAATCAATTTAAAGTTTTATTTTAAGCTTGGCAGGACACCGAAAGAAACACATGTGATGCTGGTACATGTTTATGGGGATCAAGTATGTGTACGAATGGTTCGCCCGTTTTCGAGGAGGCCGGGGAAGTATTTCTGTAAATCCCCGTAGCGGAAGACCGGCGACCATCGTCAATTACAAAAACATTGAAAACATTGAGAAAGTGAGGACATTAATCAAAAACGATCGTCGATTAACTATATGCATGACAGCGGATGAACTGCAGATTAACCGTGAATCCGTGGGACAGATCCTTACCCAGAGGTCAGGGAAGTGGAAAACGTGTTGCCGTCTTGTGCCACATTACTTGACGGACGAGCAGAAGGAGGCACGTATACCGGCCTCACAGGAGTTTGTCGAAACAGCGGATGCGACACCCGAACTGGTTATCACGGAGGATGAATCCTGGTGTCTCAGGTACGACTCAAAAGCGAAACAGCAAAGCATGGAATGGTTCACCATCATTGTCTCGTCGGACGAAGGTCAGAGCCAAAAAATCACGCATCAAAACGACGCTCGTCACCTTTTTCGATAGTTAAGGCATGATACATAAAGAGTTTCTACCGGATTTTCTACTGGAATTTTTACGACGTGAATGCTGCATGGTACATTGAAATTCTGACCCAATTCAAGCAAAGTATGAGCTGGATACGGCCTCAGTACGCACAACAAGGTACCTGGATTTTGTTCACAATGATCGTCCACACACACTCAATATCGTCAAACAATTGCTGGCCAAAAAGAGGGTGGTGCAAATGAAACATCCACCATACTCGCTAGATCTCAATCCTCCCTACTTCTTCCTATTCCCTCAACTCAAACTCGATTTTAAAGGAACGAGATTTGAATATATTCTTGACATTTAACGTAATGTGACGAGCCTTTGAACACCATTCCAAAGAATACATTGCAATGTTTCCACGATATGTGTCGCAGGTCTCAGTGGTGCCTGGCAATGGGAGGGGACTACTTTGGCAGTAAAGTAACTGCCTGCCTGCCTACCTCGGTAACATGGTGGTAGAGTGTCTGCCTCACGTTCAAGAGGTCCCGAGTTCGAATCTCGGTCGGGGTAAGTTACCTGGACAAGGTGTTTTCCGGGGTCTCCCTTATCCTGAAAGACGAATGTCGGGTAACTGTAAGCTCTATGGACCCTGGGCTCATTTGAGCATCATTTCATGTTACAGGACTATTCACCGACCTTTATTATCAGAGGTTGTATCATAAGTTACAGAAGTTTACCTGTAAATCTTTAATAGATTATACATGTAAATGTGAATAATTTCCATGATTGTAAACAAATTTTTAATGTGTGAACTAAATGTTTTCAAATTCTTACATATTAAATTTCAATTCTACAAATCGTGAACTACTTTAAACGTATAGTTGTACATAGTTCCCAGACTGATAGTCGCCTAAAAGCGACAAGTTCCATATCAGTAGATTTACTGGCATGTAAAAACTGCTGCAGGGACAAAACTCTGGCACAACGGCGTCTTTGATACCATTCTAGTAACTGATATTGTTAACGAACAAAATATTTATTAAGCACAGAGTTACAAAAGAATGAGGGATCCCTCTTCACCTAAAATGGTAAGCTCTCGAACAAGAAATACTTTTATGCTATTTTTGTACACTTGACGGCACTCCACATCATGAATAATTCAATTTAGAACGGAATAAATAGGGTTAATAATGGCAGCGAAGCGTGTATTGTATGTTGTGTGATAGTGCGCGGAAGAGATTGTCGGTGATAGGGGAAGGATGGGGCACACTTGATCCCCGGGATAACAGGTGCAAGTTTGTGATTTAAGCGTAACAACAAATAATACAATTTCATAGACACGTCCACTTTCAAATATTAATTGTTTGTATTCTAAAGCTGACCCGTGCATTTAACGGGGTTTTGGAATACTATGTGCTTAAGAGGAAGTAACCTTCTACACCCGAAAATTCGATGAAGAAATTTTGAAATTTTGGTGGAAATAAGTTTTTAGGCTCCAGAATTCAAGATAAAGGTTAGAAAAGGTGAGCGTGCTTGTGCGTGTGTTATGCATGCATACGTATTTGTGTGTCTGTGTGTGTGCGTTAAGAGATGTAACAGTTGTTTTGATTAATATGTAAAAATATATGTAATTTGTTATTGGTTGTAGTAATAATTGTATTAGGTAATGTAGTGACGTAATAGTAAATCGGCCAAACATATAAACGTAATATATGGGTAGCGATAGTAACGAAGGATTAAATAATTTTGGTGTAGAAACCGAAAGAAAATTCATCTTTCTTTCTGGCATGTGTAAGAGCTTTTTAAATTGCTCGAAAATATTTACGTGTTAGTTCAATTTGAAGTATTAGATTGATTCCGACGAAGTTTTGTGATAAGAATTGTAATGGATTTGTTGTTAAAATAAATAAACAAACGATTGATTTCTTATATAAATTCAAATTCTAAATCTTAATGATTTCTTCACTCGTTACCACCCTTGTAACTTAGAGTTTTCATTGCTCGTAAGTAAGAATATAACAGAAGAATGTTAAAAGCTAGCCGAGGCATCATTAAGGATTTTTCGGATAACTTAGGGAACATCTTCATCAAGTCATAATATTTTGGACGAAGGTAAGATCGACGAAGTAAGACCAACCACGGGAAACAAGGTACCAGCACGAATCTTGCTATATAATATATGTTGCTGCAACTTTGGGGTATCGAAACCCACAACAACGGAGGAATCCTGCTACATATGTCGCCACAAGGTGGGGATCATAGCATCTTCAAGATCGCACCATCCCTACAGCACCAAAATCTTCTGTTTCAACATGATTTTCACAACGCAGGGCTTATAGTTAGTCGTCTTCTATCATCACGTGTGTAGCAGAATAGAAATCCTGCTGCAGAGCATAACTAAATATCCGATATGTACCAAACTTGGTATTCAGATTCAGTATCTTCCAGAGATGCGAGACTAAGTTTTGCAAGAAAATCCCTTCCAAACTGTCCTTTAAATAGCAGATTCTTCTATACTTTTATGGCAAAATAAAATAGTACGGATTGTTTACACCTGTAATGTTAAAACATTTAAAAAAATAAAAATTGTATAAAGATAATATTTTCTTAATCGAATGACAAGCATTATTCTTGAAAATGTGATAATGCTTTGTTTATTCATAATATTCCAGTCTAAAGAATGCCCCTTAAATATTTGGTATTCAGCCGATGCTTTGGTAGGGAGCTAGATGAACATTGAAACATGTATTCCGATGAAATATCGGTGTCAAGCTTTTCAGTAAAATACAAATCCTTCTCTCGTTACTATAAATAAAATACAGGGACATAATGATTTGAAACGAAGATAGTACTTTGAGATGGACATCAAATCTCCCCTCGCTAACGTCAGACTACTGACCATAACGCCGCTTCCTGCATTAATGTTAATATTGGTGAAATATTCATAGGCTTACTCAGTGCAGATCCTCTCTAAATTAAACCTAGTGTCCGGCTACGACAAAATTACCTCTTGGAGAAGCTCGTTTATTTCTGTCATAAACATATATAAAGAGCGAAGTGTTCGAAGAGGTTTAATTTAATGTTCCACAGCACTTAAAAACACTTGAAGCTATAAAGCATTATAAATATTGTATTTCAGTTAGGATATCATAAAAAATCCTTGAACTTACAAAGAACTAACTGGATTTAGTTGACATTTAATTTTATAATTCCAGTATTACAAAGATTATTTGTTTCTAATAGCTGAGCTAAGCAAATAATTGGAGACTTGAGTCTGAAATAACTCTCAGAACAAGTGCTCGTGATGTATAGTGTTGTTCTTCCTTTTTTTTTTAACATTAAGGGCGGTTCTTTCTGCATACTGTGCCACAAGCAGTTGATATGAAATTATAATTGCTAAAGGAAATTTGGGAGGGAAAGTTGGGTAACACTTGCATAAAGCTCAATCTGAGAGAACGATACTTGTGGAATTTAAACCGTGGCCCTCCGGTTCACGCATCTGTTAAATATTTTAAGCACCTAGATTACTGTGTCATATAACGTATCTTCATTTCACAATTCATCATTCATAGTTCTTCAAAACAGACATGTAATGGGACAAGAAGGTATTGTGACTTTGTGGCTTCGTAGAATTAAAAGTCCAATTTGCCGAAATTATAAATGTTCTTTATTTCCGTAGAAATACACTGTTCAATTCTCACGTAACAACATTACATATACATGGTCTACAACACCAAGGCCGATGACAATAACAAACAGCTTATTCAACTTCCTCTGTTTATAACACTCTTGTTACATGTCTTTACATCAACTCTTGTTTCACAACTTGCAACTCAGCTCTTGGCGAGTCTTCGCCTCTTTAAATACCTCACTGATAATTTCTAGATTATTCGAAAATAAACAAAAATAAATAAAATAAATAAAAATAATATAAAATATATAAAAACAATATAAAAATAATAAAAATAATAAATAAATAAAATAAACAGCCTCTATCAGTCAAGAAGTAACTAGAAATTTCCATTTATCTCAGTTTGTTTGTTTCGGAGACCTTTATCTGCATGTTATCTTTGTCTGCCGGCTCTTGGTTTTCACACTGCCCGCCTATCAGTTCCTTTTTGTGTAAACAAGCCGCGCGATCCTAGATACGGTTTCGCGACAGTATGTTACTCAAAACGGACAATCACAGAACTGCATGTGAACTTCAGTACTTACAGTGCTGCACCCCCTCATAACTACACAGCAGAACAACCTCTGAGAGATTTTTTTCTATAGTAGCTACTTTTAAACAATATCGCTTCTACATAATTTCTGTTGCAGAATTACCTTAAAGAGCAAGTTTTCTGGCACATTCGGCAACCTTATTACAACTGAAAAATGTTATCGCGCAGGAATATTCCAAGATATCAGCAAAACACTGTATAAGTTGCCACGGAAAGGAAAACTTGAAGCTGATATATTCCAAATATTTGTTAGAAACAAAACATAGTTTTTCCCGCTTCAGTAGCGTAGATAGGTAGCGTGCCCGCCTCACGTTCAAGAGGTCCCGAGTTCGAAATTCGGTCAGGGTGAGTTACCTGGATAACATTTTTTCCGGGGTTTTCCCCTTTCCTGAAAGAAAAATGTTGAGTAGCTCTAAGCTTTGTGGACCCTGGATTCATTTGAGCATCATTTCCTCCATTCCATTCATCGTCCGATATGGCTTAACGTTGGAGGACTTAAATTACACAAAAAAGACATAGCTTTTTGACCTATATAATGGTGTTTTCTATATATTAAGTATTCAATTTATATAGCACAGCATCCTTAAAACGCGTGTTTAAAAGGCAATACACTTCAAGAGCACATATGGAAATAGTCGCATACTAAAAATTCAAAACTTCACATTGTTTTCTCTAGCCGCAGTTTTTTACAGCTACTATAACTTTTCTTACATAATCTAATTTTTCTGTATACTATATGTTAATTTTCAAAACAATTTGCAGAAATAATTTTGTCACACATTTCGTTAGTGGTTCATATTGCGTTCTACAAACCAGTGTGATAATCAAATGTTTAAAACTTCGAAATTCCATTCCATTTACCATGATTGCCATGACTGTTGCTATAAAATCACAAAGGTATTGAAAAATATAAACCAATAACAATGAATATCTTGGAAACAACTAATACCATAAGAAAGATATTTAAAATAAGTTGTATTTTATAGAGCTCTACTGTTCGTGGTCGATCCATTAAAATGTTAATGATAATAATAATAATAATAATAATAATAATAATAATAATAATAATAATAATAATAATAATAATAATAATAATAATAATAATAATAATAATAATAATAATAATAATAATAATAATAATAATAATAATAATAATAATAATAATAATAATAATAATAATAACAATAATAATAATAACAATAATAATAATGATAGTGATAATGATAATGATAGTGATAATGATAATAATAATGATAATAATAATAATGTAATAATAGTAATAATAATAATAATAATAATAATAATAATAATAATAATAATAATAATAATAATAATAATAATAATAATAATAATAATAATAATAATAATAATAATAATAATAATAATAATAATAATAATAATAATAATAATAATAATAATAATAATAATAATAATAATAATAATAATAATAATAATAATAATAATAATAATAATAATAATAATAATAATAATAATAATAATAATAATAATAATAATAATAGTAATAGTAATAGTAGTAATAATAGTAATAATAATAATAATAATAATAATAATAATAATAATAATAATAATAATAATAATAATAATAATAATAATAATAATAATAATAATAATAATAATAATAATAATAATAATAATAATAATAATAATAACAATAATAATAATAATAACAATAATAATAATAATAATAATAATAATAATAATAATAATAATAATAATAATAATAATAATAATAATAATAATAATAATAATAATAATAATAATAATAATAATAATAATAATAATAATAATAATAATAATAATAATAATAATAATAATAATAATAATAATAATAATAATAATAATAATAATAATAATAATAATAATAATAATAATAATAATAATAATAATAATAATAATAATAATAATAATAATAATAATAATAATAATAATAATAATAATAATAATAATAATAATAATAATAATAATAATAATAATAATAATAATAATAATAATAATAATAATAATAATAATAATAATAATAATAATAATAATAATAATAATAATAATAATAATAATAATAATAATAATAATAATAATAATAATAATAATAATAATAATAATAATAATAATAATAATAATAATAATAATAATAATAATAATAATAATAATAATAATAATAATAATAATAATAATAATAATAATAATAATAATAATAATAATAATAATAATAATAATAATAATAATAATAATAATAATAATAATAATAATAATAATAATAATAATAATAATAATAATAATAATAATAATAATAATAATAATAATAATAATAAATTTATTTAACCATTTGGCATACAATGCAATAGGTTTCGTCAGCAGGTCATTAAAATGAATCTACATTTAAGTACTCTTGTAGTGTATAAAAATTAAGTGACTTAATGCTACTTTTAACTCTAGTTTTAAAATAATTTGCATTTACAATTTGTCTTAGATTTAAAGGTAATTTATTGTATAATTTCACTCCAAGGTACAGATGAGAATTCATAGATTTCTGTAGGTGAAATTTAGGAGGTACTATATTATTTCTACCCCTACTATCATGAGCATGTCTATCAGAAAAAGGTACCTCACGTGTCTTTTGAAGATGAATGAAGTTCAAACATGCAAATACATACAGAGATGCTACAGTTAAAATACCAAATTCTTTAAAGATAGGTCCACAGTGTTGGCGAGAATCAATTTTTTATTATTCTATGAGCCTTCTCCTGGACGAAAAATACCTGGTTGGCTTTTCCACTGCTACCCCATAGCAAAATGACATAATTCAAATGACAGTGAAATAAACTATAATAAAAAATTAATAAACATTAGTAGAAACACACATTTTAAGTTTTCTTAAGAGAAATAAAACATTTGACAACTTCTTGCACATTTCTGTTATGTGGAATTTCAAACAAAGCTTGTTGTCTAACCATATTCCAAGAAGTTTAACCCTCTGCTCATGACTGTTTATCTTTTAAACTAAATACAATAGTTTGTGCTTTTTACAACGGAGACAGAATTCAAATCACTAAAATGTGACTCGTTATATAATATATTTGACGTTTTGAAATCTTAGCTGCATGAAATCACAAGAAATAAATGACAGTGGCTCAGTATTTTAGATAAGTGTCAAATATAGAAGAATTCTATAAATATCAAATATCTGGGAAATGACTAATGTCACAACACATTATTTGACATATATTGAGCTTTAACGATATCTGCATCTTTGACGTGTAAACTATTATCTATCCGTTTTGTTAATCATAGATAACATTAACGAAGAGAGCGTCATAGACTACATTCAGCAGAATCAAGAATTCAACTTTATTAGTTATGCAAATATATTGCAACCACCTGGGTTAAATTGTTAGATTTTCCGTATATTAAAATTACTATTAAACAAACTCGATTCCAGGTCAGAGGCCCACCGAGAACGTTAGGGAAAACATATGAAAGCTAAGTTCATTTTATGGAGACTGTCGCTTTACTCGCCCGCTCACTAGTATATCTAGTGAGCTACCGACGCTACCGTCCACGAGCTACTCATTCGTACCACATGGCGCATGCGCTGTACTCAAATTAGCCCAATCTTTTCTGAAACTGCTCTACAAAGTTCCACACAAACCACTTCCGCTACTGCGCTAATAGTTACCAAACTCTTATAACGAAACTAATGAATTTAGAACAATCAAAACCCTATAGATATGTGACAATATTACATATGTGGTGAGATTATTAAGCATTGATAAAAGTTTGTTTTCGAGAAAATTGAAATCAAATGCATCTTTTTTTTTTTTTTTTTCATATAAAGCGTATTCTAGGTGGCTAATTTTGTTCACAAAATATTTTAAAAATAACAAAAAACAAAAAGTGTTTTCGGTAAAACCAATATATTAAAAAAAAATCGAATTTTGTATGGAATGCAATACTTTCTATAGCTAGGTGTAAGGGGTAGTAAAAGCTAGTTTGAAGATTGAAAATAAATATAAGTTATTGGTGTCTAAACTTGTCCTGGAACATTTGTTTCCTAAATTTATCCTTCCGCTTACCATTTTGTTGCATGTATCACCAGTCAGCGCAATGACCTAACGGTAGTTGGCCTATAAAGCCCGGGAGTGAAAGTACTTATGTGTTGGATACATTTACAAAAAATAATCTAATAGCAGTTTAACTATAAAGCCTAGAACTTATATAAGTACTTACAGCATAGTAGGTCTCCACAAAATGTACGTATCTCATTGTATATGAGAACCCCTAGTGGTTTACCGGGAAACATACGAGTCAGTTGGAGAATTAAATGTCATGACGGCATGTTGGCCATGGTAGCACAATAGTTAAAAGCGACCGGACTGAGACCGGGAGATCCGTGGTTCAAATCCCGGCCATGGCATTGAATTTTTAAGTCTGACTCAATCCAAGTATTAGCCTACAACCGGCTAGTGTGGAAAAATGATTGAATTTCCTACTTAGGTATTGTATGTTGCCATTAAAGCAGTTGTCTCATGTGTTTATGAGAATTCTTAGTGGGTTACCGAAAACTGCGAATCAGAATGTCACACTGGCGCGTTGGCCATGGTAGCTCAATGGTTAAGAGCAATCGGACGGAAAGCGGGAGATGAGTGGTTCAAAACCGTGCTCTGGAATTGAATTTTTCAGTCTGACTCTACCTTCCTTGATGTTTTACATTCACATTACTTTTTCAACCTACGGTAATTTGTTTTTGTGTAGTATTTTCAGCTTATTCTTGCAAACGGTTATATTATTTGTAGTTGATCAAGATAAAATTGTTTAAAATTCGTTTCTTTACATATTTTGTGAAAGTTACAAAGGGATTAGCAGCAGTCACACTGTCATACTGAGCTTGAAATTCCATATTCTTTTCCTCACGTCAGGAAAACCATTGAATAGCATTGACGGCGTATTGAAAAACTGAAACCAATAATACATGATATCTCGCAAATGCTCATCCCACAAGTACTGGGAACAAATTGTGGGTTTTAAAGAGATGTACTTTTGTAAAGTTTTTGCGAATACCTTGTGATTTACCAGTTTCACGGCATTATACAAAGTTCCTTTCGAATGAAGAGGACATTTGCAGGATATTCCCAAAACATTGTAGATATACATTTAATTTGTGATGAATGTATTAAGTATTTGTGTAGTCGTGGAAGGGTAGTTTAGGACTGGAGGATTTCCCCGAAATTCTTCGTTTTGTACCCTAAGGATATGTTTCACAAGCTTTCCACACACAAAAAACACAACAACGGGATTTTTAGAACCTTCAAACATATATTTTTGGCGAAATTCGGTATTGAATTTTTGAATGGACTAGAATACTTTCTGTGCCTACTAAAAGTTTACGCCAAAGATCGTTTAACCCCGAAAAATTAGGTTTTATTACTCCTGCCTCGAAACAAACAGAGAGTGAATACTTAAGAAGTGCCACTTTTAAAGCAGAGGGTTCGTGTGATGCTTGATGGGGTGTGAAAGTAACACATTGCACAGCTGAGTGATTGCTGACCATCCAAACTGATGTTCTATATCCCACTGACAAGGAAGAATGAGCTAGTGCATTCTATCAGTGCAACAGTGTCGTATGTCACCTCCACTTTACCAATTTACTAGGGTGAGTCAGAGACCACTTACACAGAAGAAGACAGAAACATATTATCTAATCAATCTAATAGCTTTGGTATATATCTTCTGACATTGTCAACATAAATGATTTTAATTTATACTTGAACAGTGCAATGTATGCACCTCAGTTGTTATCCAACTTTTAGCTACCTTAGCCAATCGTGTGCGAGGTATTTGTATTTGTTTGCAATGATGGAACAAATACACGCAGTAATTGGAATTTCTTTAACTACTGTACACGTAATGTGTTCAAAAAAAAAAAAACTTAGCTGATAGGCCCTCTCATGCATCTGCCACTTTTTTTTTAATTTTTCATTGCGCAAAAAATAGCTGTTGTGTTAATTTGGACTGTAAACCATTGATTTCCTCACTAGTTCTCCTCCTTAGCTCTCTATTTACATAACATACAACTGAAGTAATTTATTTTGTAAACCTTTATTTAGAACCCGACCTCCCCGTTTATAACTTAGAAATCGAGCGAGGTGGTCTTTGATAATGGTAAAATCTCGTTAAAAAACGAGTTTTCTTTTATAAATTTTTATAGGGTAAACCACTTTGGATAATTTCCCTTTTACTTGCTTGAACTTTCCAATACGTTTCTCAAATAAGATCGACCAACTCTGAAAAGTTGACTATCGCTTAAAGCCCTCTACATTCCCAGATTCTCCTTGCACTTACAAGAAAATTAATAATAAGATAGCGTTTATCTAGATTCACTTGTAGTAGGTAGAATAATAATGAAGCATTTATGACAGTAGTTTGCAAGAGTAGAGTGAGTCATGTGCATGCAGTACATAAAAATGTTTCATTTTATTAATTTTTTGTGACAGCAATTTCTGAGCTGTCGTTATTACTGCACTGTATTGTTCAATACTTCCATAACTTTAGTTAATTGATGGAAACTAATCATTTCTTCACACTCGCCGTATATAGGGTAAGGTCTTTGAGCCCGCCTCGGTAGCGTAGATGGTAGCATGTCTGCCTCACGTTCAAGAGATCCCGAGTTCGATTCTCGGTAAAGGTGAGTTCGATTCTCGGTAAAGGTGAGTTATCTGGATAAGGTTTCTCCCGGGGTTTTCCCTTATCCTTCAAGAGGAATGTCGGGTAACTCTAAGCTCCATGGGCCCTGGACTCATTTGAGCATCATTTCACCCAATTCAGTCACCGTCCGATATGACTTAAAGTTGGAGGACGTAAATTACAAAAAAAAAAAAAAAAAAGGACAAATAAGAAGTCTTTTATGGATAGAGTCAACATGAAAAATTTTCAATGCCATGGCCGGGATTTGAACCACGGATCTCCTGGTTTCGTTCCAGTCGCTCTAACCCATTGAGCTACCATGGCCAACTTGCCATCAGCACATTAAATTCTCTATTTGACTCGTATACTTCCCTGGTAGATCACTAGGGGTTCTCGCATCCGAGATACACCGTTTGTGGCGAAGTACTTGAGTCCCAGGCTTCATTATTTAGCTCTTATTATTAATAATAATTATTAATTATCAATTTAATATTAATAATAAGAGTTAAATGATGAAGCCTGGGACTCAATTACTTACGATAGTAAGTGCCACAATCGGTGTATCTCGAATTCAGAAGCCCCTAGTGGTCTACCGGGGAAATATATGAGTCAAGTGGAGAATTTAATGTTAGGACGGCACGTTGGCCATGGTAGCTCAATGAGTTAGAGCGAGCGACTGGACGGAAACTAGTAGATCCGTGGTTCAAATCCCGGCCATGGCATTGTATTTTTCATGTTGACTCTATCCATCAAACTTTTATAACTTTTTTAAATGCTATAGCTCTTTAATATGATAGTGCGTAACATACTCTGGAGCATATAAATGAAATCATTATGTTTGTTTTGTTCGTTTGGTCCTATCACGTCATATACAGAAAGCAACTCTCACCAATTCAACATAAATCATTTTAACTACCACCACCATACAATCGACTATGTTTTTTTACTTATTATTTTCTAAGTTGTTTTATTTTTTCTCTTTTTTTATTTTATCACCACCAAATATGTAGCATATACAACATTTTAACAACTGTTACTACTGTGGATAATATTATACAACTACTCATCCAAGCAAATATGAAAACCATTTTTATGGCGATAATATGTTAAACCAAATACAATGACACGTTATGTTTCATATATTGCAGAGAACACTTTAACACCATTTATAAATTCCTGTACTGGGCCTTGCTGCATAGATAGTTTTTAAGAGCAGACTCATACTTATCCATTTTTCCTGAATATAGTAATTTTAAGTATTTTGGAAGTGCATTGAATATTCTGACATATTCAAAATATACTCCTTTAGAAAATAAGTCAATCTAGGACTGGGTTTATGTAAATCCATTCTTTGTATAGTATTTATGCTATGTATATTCACTTGATTATCTTGTATTTTTTATATGAAAAGACTTTAATGCATAAAGATATATTCACAAGGAAGTGTTAAAATATTCAGCCTTTGAAACAGAGCCTTACATGGAGCTGTAACGTTGATACCATATATTTCTCTGATGGCTCTTTTCTGTAATATAAAAACTAGCTTACTCACCACCGAATTACCCCAGAAAATCATAACATATTTCACTATAGAACAAAAATATGCTTAGTATATCTGTTTTAATGTCAAATGTCTAATGTTCAATATTTAAAATTTAAAGTCTTATTTTTATTTCTCTCTTTTACTCCCCTTGCAAACGTAATGGTCCGAATTCGTTATTTTTCGGTTAAGGAGGACAATTCTAATGCTCTAATATCTAGCGATCATCATATCAGTTATAAATCTAGAAGTGTCGTGATGCATACTGGGGAATCTTTCTTTAATTAGCTCATTCCTTATCATACAAGATTCTTGAAATTTTGAATATGCATGTATATTAATATATGAAAAGATAGAATTAAATACCAGTTTACATTTAATTCCGGGACATTATAAGGAATGCAGAATAAACACTTTCTCTCATTTCTCCAAACAACGCTTTATTTTCGAGAACGAAAACAAAAATATTGTTTCAATTGAACTTAAAGAAACAGTGTAAATATTGAAACAATTTATATTTTATCATTCATTAAGATTTACTGGAAATACAAAACCAAATATTTTACGTTCAAGCTATTTTCTCTGTTACCTAACTCAAACTATTCTTGCAAATGTTTAGCCTTCTGGCTACTTTAATTGCAATAAATGTTGGACTAAATGATTTAATTAAAACTTTCGTTGCAAGTGCAAAGGGGGTACATGTGATGAAGAGAGAGTTCAATTGTTAAAAAGTGGGTCACTCTGCAGCTTCTTTGGAATCCACTCTTTGCATTATCACAATAAACAATAATTATATGGCTAGTTATAAGTTAAAGAAAGTAAAGAGTGGAAAGATAGAGTCAGACTGAAAAATTCAATGCCATAGCCGGGATTTGAACCACGGATCTTCTGGTTCCCGTCCAGCCGTTCTAACCATTGAGCTACTATGGCCAACGTGCCAACATGACATTAAATTCTCCAACTGACTTGTGAATTTTTCAGTGTGATTCTATCTTTCCATACTTTATCCAACACACGGCCAGTGTGAAAGAACAATTCATTTCCATTAATTGTACCTAATAGTGGTCCGAACTATAAAGCCCGGGTCTTAAAGTACTTACAGCATAATAAGTCGCCGTTAAGGTAGTTGTCTCATGTGTTTATGATAACTTCTAAGTGGTTTACCGGGGAAAACACGAGTCAGTTGGAGAATTTAATGTCATGTCGGCACGTTGACCATAGTAGCTCAAGGGTTAGAGCGGCTGGACGGCAACCAGAAGATCCGTGGTTCAAATACCGGCTATGGCATTGAATTTTTCAGTCCGACTATATCTTTCCATACTTTAGCCTCAACACGGCCAGTGTGAAAGTACAAATAATTTCCAAAGTAAAGAGTGTTTGTCCATCTAAACCGATAATGACGAATATCTAGGAAATGGATGTCTAAATATTCTCATATATATATATATATATATATATATATTGTATTTTAGAAGATCTGTATAGTAAGATTTTGTCCATTTGCTATGACTTACCGGCTATTTCACAGACTACTCGCCTAAAGCTCTAAGATACACATTCTGTTTATCATGTAATCTTCTTAAATTGTATTTTAATCACGGTTGTTGAAAGTTTTGAGAGAATAATGAATAAAACGTTTGCAAGTAAAGCGTAGTTCAGGGTGTCGCATCTGTGCCCGCAGAACCTTCCACTGTATTCTGAAGGAAAGAGAAAATTACATATCCAATGTGTTCAATGGACTTTGTTGTTTTTCAGTTTCGTAAATTAAAAAGCCTTAATATAAAAATAACAAATAGTTAAAGCACATTGTGGGAACAGTGTTAGGCGGTTAATGCTCCCAGGGCAGATAAACATTAATCCACCTCAACAGTTTGTAACGAAAGTTCACCGGAAGCTGTGTTGACGGACAGCTGTGTGAAGTCACTAGGGTCCAGAAGATCGCTTCAGCTGACACGGAAAATCGCCTCTACCGGAAATATCTGCTGCTGCTGATGAATATATAACTGTGGGGGCAGGTAAATGATTGAAATGCTTTTAATGGACCATGACGACAGAAGTGGCCAGCCTACAAGCCCGTCTCTCAGCATCGGCTTGTGGTGGAAGCATATAAACATATTTGGATGCGTTCATTCCTACTTGTCTAGAACCATGAATTGGTTCTTGCACCGTTACAAGTGTGGACAATAAATATTTCATTACTTCTTAACATATTCGTACAATCAATACCTACCCAAATTGGACAGAAAAGTAACTATAGCTTAACAAAACAGAAGACAGTCGTAGGCAACTGATCTATCAATTTCGGACGATTCACTTTTAGTTTAGCGCTGGAGGAATAACTAATTCAAATGTTTGGCCTATATCTATGATTATCATAATCATCATTATGTTTTCTACTAGTTTAACAGCGGCTATTCCTTCCGTCTCCACAACTATAAAGACTTTGGGACATTATACTTTACCTTATTCTTTCCAGTTATGCGAACACACCCAAGCTGCGCTAAACAAACAAAATACGAAGTTAATGCCAAACGGACCAGCAACATCAATATTAATAGACGGAATACCCCTTACATACGTAGACGAGTGCACACACCTGGGATAACTACTGTCCAGCAACGTAAAGAAGGTCCCTGAAAGGAATGTGCTATCTTACACAGTGGGACAAGGACAGCGAATGTGTGTGGCAGAGAAAGCCTGCTAAACAAGGAGTAGAACTGTTAAAACATGCGCCCTATTCACTCTGTACACTAAAACCGAGAAGATTCATTCACAAAAGTAGAAGCCATCAGAATATTTTTGAATGGTCTGTAGCTGTACTGACATGTGTCATAAACCTGTCCAGGGAGGTTGTGGGAACCTTTGCCAACTCCCATGCATCCCAGGCCTTGGAGACTTACTCTCCTGTGGAGGACAGTATCCTCCTTTAAGGACAAAATGGAGGAGGAAATACAAAGAAGAATCTGTCTAGCCTGTAAGGCATTCTGGGGTCTTACTTTTATACTCTTAGACAGAAACCTATACGAATAAAATTGCATGCATAAGAAGCCTGTGTATACCCTGTTATAATGTATGGATGGTAGACATCGGCAGACATGGTCACTAACAGCAAAACAGAAGAATGAATTCCAAATATGTCAACGGAAAATGCAATGCAAAATCCTGGGAGTATCTCTGAAAGACAGAATCTCAAATGCAGCGGTGAACCAGCCATCACAGACCAAAGACATGACACAATTAGGCACAAGATTAAAATGGAAATGGGAAGGTCACGAGGCGAGACTACAAGACAAGTGGACGCCCAAGTCGACCATGTGGGATCCTCGAATAGGAAAACGACTACAAGGAAGACCGATACGCAGATGGGAAGACATCTTCAAGGAGCATGCATGTCAGCAGTGGTCAAGGGTAGCATGAGAAAGAAGAGCCTGGAAATCCCTAGAGATACATCTGTGTAGAGACTAATCGTGGATACCGTAAATATAGAACGGTGTGGTCAAATAATGAATAGTGTAAATACGGAGTAGCAGTGAATAAACAATGAAAAGTGTAGGTACATATAGAATAGCAACGACTATATAGTGAATAGTACAAATACTGAACGGTAGTGATTAAAGGGGCAGGGGAGATGTGCCAAATACCGCACACCTAAGGCTTTTTTTTTTTCAAAATATAAAGAAAATGCAATGGAGAACAAGTAGCGTGTTACTATTATAATGAAGCTAATAATATACAGAAACAGCATTAGTAATGAACATTCATGAACGCGAGTCATGTTGACTTTTGATAACTAAAGTAAATATTAGTGATAAATGCGCTTCTCAAAAAGAGTTTCCCAGTACCGGACAGACGTAAATAAATACGTATTTCTAAATAAAGGAAAATTAACTGCATAATAAATCACAAGATAGTTATTCTTATCATAATTACTGTATTTTTGAGATAAAACAGAATACGGTAACATGATTTTTCAAAACGTTCTCTAGAGATTATCACAATAAAATAAAAATGTCTTAGAACTAATGAAACATTTTCTTTAAACAAAATGATCACATCTATAAAAATCAATGTTCTCTTGTCCTGTACATTCAATATGTGTCCAACCCTTGCACGATACACTAATTACAGTGAACCCAAGCCTCGTCTATGATTTTTAAGTGTTAGAACACTTAAATCGACTCTAATTTTGGTTCCAAAATTTAATTTTCTTTTAGTCTTCTAAGGCTCTTCGCCATTCCAGTTTCTATTGGCACAGAGTTAGAGCTAGGTT
This sequence comes from Mantis religiosa, assembly GCA_030765055.1. Lineage (NCBI taxonomy): Eukaryota > Metazoa > Arthropoda > Insecta > Mantodea > Mantidae > Mantis > Mantis religiosa. The sequence continues at coordinate 119,207,303 of CM060955.1, read as the reverse complement.
CTCTATTTATAGTTTTATTAATGTTAGTCTTTCGTCCCTTTGTTATTGGTTTGTTCTGTTTTTGTACCTTTTCCTGCAACATCAACTTATACAGAGTCGATGTTAATGTTTCAGCAATATATATTGCTACTCCCAGGCTCACTGATCTTTCATTACATTCTTCATTGCTAGTTTCACATTTTCTTCCAACAATTTTCCTTTCTTTTTGGCCTCCATATTGACAGAATGCATATAAATGAAAATTAATCTAATGTCACTGCAAGTTCAGGGGATAAAAATATACCTTCGCGTACGGTACTGGGTAAATTGCTATCGTACGGTACTAAGCAACTCACCCGTACTTATATATTTCATATCACGGCCCGATTCTTTTAAACCAACACTGTATTTTGTGTTTGTGTAGTCTACTTAATACCAAATAATATGAGTACAAATACTTAGTTCTTCACCGGACAAGGCAGCAGCAATGTCAGCAAGTTATTAACAGCACAGCTCCAGTGTACTACACGACTTTTTTTGAACAATAACTTCTGATTCAATGGTCAAAGAGGAGGGAAAACTTTCCGTTGGTAACAAAGATAGTTGTTTGTCTAAATACACGCCATGAGGTTCTACTATCTATCGGCAACTACGAGATACTGACACCGTGCGGTACTGGGCACTGTGCGGTACTGGGCGTATCTCCCCTAATAGTACAAGCACTAAGCAATGACTAAATAGTGCACCGCATGAGACAGTGATAATAAACATGTCCAACGTCTGGAATAGCTCATCACGTTGGAATACATGAGCTTTACTACGGGACATTATAGGCTATTTTATATTTTTATTCTATTCTTTCCTCTTTCCTTCTTCTCTTCTTTCCATACATAATCATTTATCGCAATGTTGTCTTAAGTTGTGATTCCCCTTCGCGGCCAATATTTTTTCTGCTCACCCTATCTTTTTATTGCCTATGTTATTAAAAAGTTTCTTCTCGTCTAAATTCAGTATAGTATTATGTTAGAAACTGTTAAGTAAGAAGTCATTTGATAAACCTTATTCAACATGTTAGCTAATTAACAATTTTCGCAAAATCAAAATTTAACCGGCACACCAGAAACAGGCTGGCTTATTTCAATGATAAGACTGAATATTAGATATTTCAAAGAAATTCTGGAGATCTTTCACTATCATGTTACGCTAAAGGTGCATAAAGAGATACATTGTCAATGCAGTAGATACAAACATCATTGCACAAACAAAAATATAAATGAATCATTAATAATAATAATAATAATAATAATAATAATAATAATAATAATAATAATAATAATAATAATAATAATAATAATAATAATAATAATAATAATAATAATAATAATAATAATAATAATAATAATAATAATAATAATAATAATAATAATAATAATAATAATAATAATAATAATAATAATAATAATAATAATAATAATAATAATAATAATAATAATAATAATAATAATAATAATAATAATAATAATAATAATAATAATAATAATAATAATAATAATAATAATAATAATAATAATAATAATAATAATAATAATAATAATAATAATAATAATAATAATAATAATAATAATAATAATAATAATAATAATAATAATAATAATAATAATAATAATAATAATAATAATAATAATAATAATAATAATAATAATAATAATAATAATAATAATAATAATAATAATAATAATAATAATAATAATAATAATAATAATAATAATAATAATAATAATAATAATAATAATAATAATAATAATAATAATAATAATAATAATAATAATAATAATAATAATAATAATAATAATAATAATAATAATAATAATAAGTTAAAAAGGTTCATACCCTCCATTTGAAAACCAGTGTGAGAATTACGCGGTTTACTGATTATGTGGCTCACAAATTATGCGGTTGTCAGTTTTTTCGTTATATGACAGGTTTGAGTCATCTTAGTTTCCTTTTTCTTTCTTCCTCGTCCCTCTACCCCTACACCCGTTAACGGAATCTGTTTCACCGTTCGCATTTCCTCTGTGACAGACTGAACTCTTTTTGGTGTTAATTAAAACGTACGTGCGGAAGGAAACGTTTCCGGTGGAGACAACACCCCCGTCCCTCCAGAGCATCTTTATAACATGTGTTACCGCAACACGGCGCGGTATTGTCTGTCTGGGGAGCGCGAAATCTTCTGCCAAGATTTATTACACCCTGCTTTCCGCTCCAGCTGAGCCCTCTACTTCCGGCGTTTGCACCTTCACTTCCTTCACGATTCGCAGTTTACCAATACTGGTTCAGCAACCGCACTATTGTTAATGATATCAGAGAGCTGTTACAATTATTTAAAACAAAGCTTTCTCTCATATATAATTACTTTTATACAAATACGATTTATAATTATTACACTAAGAAATATAGCTATTTGCATTGCTCTAAGATTTAATCATAATGTCGCAGTTCTGTTACATATACTGTCAGGGAGAATACAGCAATTAACCAGAAAATACATATCATGCTAAATGTCAAGGATTAACTAATTTTAAGATTGTTGTTGTAATACTGTAGACATTGGTGAAACCAACACACTTCATCTGTGTCCACAAGTCCTAAATTCGAGTATAAAATCGAAAATGAATTTATCGCACTGCACTGCAAAACTTGGGCAGGGAAAGGCACCCACCTTTTCCCATGAAAATATAATCAAGGTAATTTTCTGAACAGATATTAGAAAACCTTGTCAGTAATACGAATTCTTAGCACCACTCACACTATTATCAATACATAGAACGTACAAACACTTACTATGAGTCACTGAAGGTAAAATGCAGTCTCGTGATTAGTCTGCATGTGCCGGCTGATGTACCACATGGTTTATAATCTAAGAAGGCGCAGCGTGAAGACCAGTAACAGTTCAACCTGGTTTTATGGTTGGTAATTCCTATATCTGCGAAATATTGGGCTAACACACCTTGAAAGTGGGCGAGTCTGGTCCGTTTGCGAAAAATAGTCAGGAATTTTTCCCTAATTATTCTTTTTGCCCGCTTCGGTAGCGTAGATGGTAGCATGTCTGCCTCACGTTCGAGAGGTCCCGAGTTCGAATCTCGGTCAGGATGAGTTACCTGGATAAGGTTTTTTTCCGGGCTTTTCCCTTATCCTACAAGACGAATGTCCGGTAACTAAGCTGCATGGACCCTGGTCCTATTTAAGCATAATTCCACCAATTGCATTCATCGTCCTATACGACTTAAGAAGTTAAAGACGTAAATTACAACAACAAAAATTATTCTTATAATGAAGTCATCTTAGTGAGCTTTTGGTGGTTGGGATTGTCAAGAGCATTTAGTTGAAGTTCATCACTGTTTGCAGTTCATGTCTTAGCTTTATTATTTTTAAATAATTTCTCAAACTGACCAAATGTCTACTAAATAATTATTTTTCTAAAAAGAAATCTTTGTATTCTTCCAAAAATACTTTTAACGTTTTTACACTGTTGGTAGAGAGGCAGGGGAAAATGTGTCTATAATGCAGCGCATACACAGATCCAGAAATGGCAAATTAAATGAACAACTAGGTCACATAGAGGCTGTTAAGATGCAACCAGATCCACATTTCGTTTTTAAGTTCAGTGACTGGAATTTCAAAGCTAACATAAAGAAAGAAGACGTGTTTGTGTGTTTGTGTATGGGTACTTTCATAAACGACTCAACTGATTCTCTTAATTCATTCACTACTGAAAATTCTTATTGTTCTAGATGGTCAACGACAAATATTGAAAACTAGAAGTTACGGCGTTCTTTTTCATATTCATGTCACCAAATTTAATCTCATTTCAGTGAATATGAACATCAGATATCAATTTGGCAGTTTTTTTCAAATAAAAGAGTTTTGTTAATGATTTGAGCCCAAAGGGGCAAATCGGAAGGTTTGAAATATTTTAAAATGTATTATTTTAGGAAGGTTGCATAACTTTGTCAACTTTCTTTCATATTCCACTGCATTTTACAAAGTAGATTTGGGTACATCGAGACGTGTGTATTCTAGAAACTGTCAAAAATATAAGCCTACTTTGCATTCAATTTCTATTTTCACTTCTCAAAAATACAAATTTTCTTGGCCTATTCAAATGTAACCCAAGGAAAATTATAAATAACTCTAGAAAGGTATACCTAAAGTATTTTCAACGCTTTGTACAGAAATCTACATTATTTATATCATAATCTTAATTAAAACAGTGAAGTAGAAGTAGAACAGGAATAGGTGAAATAGAAAATAGTTGATTATAAGGGACAGAGAGAGGGCCATTTGATTGTAACATGTCGGACATTTTTTTTAACTGTCGCGTCATTTCGTGGCTTACGTCTGTCAATATTTGCATTCATTTTCACCTGAAAAATCTTTTACTCTTTATTTCGAACAGCATCAACACTTGGCACCATTAATGGATTGCAGTTCCGCGTGCCTTGGAAAGCAAAACGTGGCTGTAATTTCTCGCAGTCGTTTGTTTCTCTCCAGTACTTACGGCTGGCAAGTAAAAGTTAGGCATTCCTATGGCTGTCGCTGTAACGTCACAAGTCAGTACAGCAAGTTTTCCTTGCCATGAGAAAGAAATGTAGAGAACACTACTCTTGCTAATTGAAATCCACATGCTGCCCTTGCTCTTGCGCCTTGTGTTGAGTGAAAGATATCTCCAACTCTACTAATTTCCTGCTACTTCCACAATGCTCCAGTAAGCATTGCTCGCTAACATCTTACGAAGTTTCAATATAGCGCAACAGTCTGGTAGTGACCAGTGTTGGGAACGGTAGGATTTACTAAGCCCTAGTGTTGAAAGCTGAACTAGAAGTATGCGTTAACATCAAATTACTTATAAATATCCGAAATGTTCTGTCAGAAAACTTATAAATTGTTGACAGAAGTGCATGGTATACTCTACCTTGTACAAAGTTTTCGAGTTGTTCAGCAAATTTAAGGAGGCTAGCGGAAATGTTGGTACGTTCTAATACAATACGACAGTAGCTCCCTTCTCTTACGTAAACTTGAAGGGAATGTGGAGAAAGTCCTTTGAATAATTTGAAAAAAAAAAAAACCTCACCGACCACTTGAGCAAATACCGAATTTATCAATATTATTGTGAAAGGTGTTAGATTTTGTACTGCGATTTGGACTTGGGAAAAATTTGTGTTAAAATGGTGTCTAAAAGTATCACATTTTCCAATATGATGCAGCAAATAAGCGACAATCTGAAACTCTAAGCGTGCATGAGCAAATCAACGTTTAAGTTAATGATTTCATTTTGAATACTCCAGGAATTACCTACACTGATTGGATGTCTGCATGCTAGACTATCATAAAAGTGTTTTGAAGACTCTCAGTAAACGTGAGCAAAGGAAAAGGATGCCTAATGGTTCCTCTACAGGACAATGCCCCAGCCCACAATGCTTTATTGTGAAGATTAATTTGCAAAAACGAACGTTCCAATGCTGAAAAACCTACAGAATTCGCAAGATTTAGCACTTTCCGTCATTTTTTCTTCCAGAAAATAAGTCCGCACTCAAAATAGCCAGGCTCGAGTCCATGGATATAGTAAAGTGATGCCATTATTAAACAACATAAGAGAAGACTGTTTTCAAAAGTAGAAAATTTGCCTGCAGCTGTGAAGAGAGAGAGAGGAATGCATGGAAGGATTTGCCACCGTCTGAGTTTTTAATAAAGTGTATTACTCTGGGTTCATTGTTGTCACATCAGTTACATAATTAATGTTCCCTACCGAATATTGTTCAGTACTATTTCGAAAATATTCCGTGCGGTTGCAGCTTACAGACGACAGCCATGGTGGTATGAAAAGACGGAGCGCCATTCAGGGCCGTGAACGTGAACCTGTACTAGAAAGGGAACGTGTGAAATGTTCTTCGCTTGCCTGTTCCCTCCTAAACATGCATTCAACATCTTTTTAACACGCTGCATTCCTAAAATTTCCCAAGGTTAACTTGACATTCGAGGTTCACAAAATCTGATCATCCATTTCTTCTAACTCAGGAGCAGAAATGAAAAGTGCGGTATTTGATATCTCAATTGACTAATGAGATAAGTACTAAATAAGTACCTTTGAATCTGTGTAATGTGTATACATTGTAATTATAAAGAGCCATTTTCTATTTATGCCATTAAAATGGAAATTATATTACTATATCTATGACCCCAACAATGAATCTTCAACCTTGTATGCCGATGAACCATCAGGCGTTGAAGCTACCTAAAAAGTCCCCAAAAGATGCCCTTGGGATTTTAGTTAGTTGCTGAAGAAACGTATATCATCTACACTTTAGTCCCAAGTCATTTGTACTGCAATTTTTGTTTCACTATCACCAAGCTCTAACCAACTCCCCCCTGCTTTTTCTTTAACTGACATTCTTTCAAATCGCTGGCTTGCTGACTCTTGGAGCATTCTTGTTACCAGATATTAAAAATTACATTTAACGGTGAGGTCTGCCCGAAAGTCTACCTCCCAGGAGCGATGGAAACTCCGGGGCGCTTTCCTGTGGGACAATATCTGGAGTCTAATAAGCTCCACCATCATGAAGACGGGTTGAAATGGATACCGAATTAAAAATTACAGTCATATTGGCTGCGGTATTCAATATGTGGTGCACAATGATTGTGATACACTGTTTAAAAGGAATTATGGTTGTCCAAGCACATTGCCGAATGTCAAGACAAAAGTTTCCTTCATATTCACTTACTTTATGCTGACACTAAGGTATTCCTGAAGTTTTTGACATATCCTATGATTAAATGGGTTTTCCGGTTCAGTAAGCATCAGCACTATAGTTGAAGCAAGTTTCCGTTCTACGAAAGCAGGAATATTATAAATATCCAATTGTGAAATTTAAAAAACGACAATTTCAGCTAGAATCATTTCAAGTCTTAATACAGCAAACAGATTTTGATATACAGGTGTAATATATAATTGAAATATCACATATTAATAATGAAGTTTTCAGAATAGTTTCAGAGACATCATTTTTACTGTTTTTAAAATTGTCCACCGTAAAATATTTTACAATCTGCTTGTAATACGAGGTACGTCCAGAAAGTAAGTTCTGTTTGGTAATAAAATTAAATTGTGAACAGATACAGAAATATTATTTATTGCACAAAATTCTACAACTCTTAAACTACTTTTCCACATAAGTGCCGAAATTTTGCAAGCATTTGTCATAGCGAGGTACAAGTTTTTGTATACCTTCTTCATAGAAGTTTGCCTTCTGTGTCTTCTACCAGTTGGAAACATTTTCCTTCAGCCTTTCGTCATTGTTGAAGTTTTGACCGCCAATGAAAGATTTGAGATGCAAAAACAGATGAAAGTCGCTAGGAGCGAGGTCAGCACTGTACGGGGGGTGGTCAGACACGTCCCAGCCAAATCCCTGTAGGATGTTTTTCGTCGCATTTGCAGTGCGTGTTCGTGCGTTGTCGTGAAGAAACACAAGACCTTTTGACATCGCAAATTTGCCGATACATTTCAATTTGTTTCACTTTCCTAGCATTCAGAAAACGAATCACAGATCTGATTTCATAAGCGGTGGGATTTTTAATCAACACCGACATTGTAAACAAGCACAACAAAGCGTACGTGGCTGACAGTGATCTCACAATGGCGCACGTTTCTTCTTCTTGATACAGAACGTCTACCGCGCATGTGCAGAACTGCAATCGCAACGCTGCAGTGGAGATAAATTGAAACAGAACTTACTTTCTGGACGCCCCTTGTATTTATATTAGTGAACTCTAATTATTCTACCTGTTTGGAAGAAAATAAATGTATATATGAGAATTCAATATGTTATTAAAAATTTAGGCAATATGAATATTATTATTATTGATTATCATTAAAATGAAAGCAAAGTGTCTCTTTTCTTTTATTCTTCCATTTATATTCCGCCTTTAACTGCAATGATGTTAAAAACTGCAAGGCGATAAAGTATATCGGAAATTATGCGCAACAGGAACGAACAAGCGCAAGATTAACTTATAAGGTTATAGAGTTTTGCCAACGAGAATATTGTTGCTGATGATTATTAAAACAGGAAGTTCAGAGCTTAATGATTCCTTACAATAATGGCTACAATGAGAGTGAGGCATCCTTTAGTGATATTACATTGCTGATGAAATGTTTGACATTATGCCTTTGTCACAATAGTAAATCATCTGTTTTGGAATCACCATTCCTGACGTACAGATTCATAGCTTCTTAGAAAATTACTGCTGTATTACCATGTACACAGTAGTTAAAGACGTTGTGTAAGCACTTGCTTTTAAGGTTTCGCTTCGTGGAGGAGTATAGGCACAAAAGGTTTTATATTTTTCATATGTTTGTGAGATTTATTTATGAACCTTTATTATAAATGTTTAAACTATCAAATACACCAATAAAAACACGCACAGAATAAATGTTACTGTTTTTAACCCATTTTTTGACATTGCAGTAAATAATGCACCCAAATGTTTTACTGTAAATATTTTCAACTATCGTGTAACTTATTTTTGTATGAAGATAAAGTCCATTGACGAATTATTGAACTGTACGGGGTAGATGGTAATGCAATTGGTTCTAAGTATAATTTTCCTGTATAGTTTTGTCCCTATTAATACTGCATTTATGACTTTCATATTCCCAAACCGCATTTGCGTTGAAGAATTTTGCGCGCTTAAATGAATATGATCCAGGTGTTTCTTTTGTGTATATAATGCCTGCAATATGCAGAACATAACTAAGTGACAGGGTTGCACTTTCCAAACGGAGAGCATCTGGTATAAAAACAAGAAAACGCTGCAGTAACCTGAACCATCCATCTTACTGCTTATACTAACAGTGAAAATGTGTTTACATTCATTTGCATAAAGCAAAAGAGCTGTTTAATTTTTTAGGTGTCAACCCCTCATTTGTTTTAAACCTGAAACAAATATAATCCTGAGATTTGATAAGCAATGTGCAAAATCTTGTAAAAGTCTAAAAATTGCGTCCTGGAAATAACTGATTTAAGGGGGGACGTATGCAAATATTCAGGGTCTTACATAAATAGTCATAACATCCAAAGTTTTCAAGTTAGAGAAGTGAAACTTAGTATACTCATTTAAGATAATACAGTTAATATGCACAATGTTTTCATAATTTTCCATTGTTTATAACTAATGCTACATATGTTTATATGCAGAGATATTTACAAACTTAAGCCCATTTCTTTCAAAATTCACATATACTATCTTTCTGAAATTTGGTATATTATTTTAAAATACACTAAAAATGAATTTGTTGGATTTAGATTTCTTATTGAATATGTATAGAATTTGAAAAATGTTAATCATATGCATCCTTTAAAAATTAAAATAATTTCATATATTTGGTATCATCACATTCCATCTGGAGCTTAATCTTAAATTATAGAACCAACAAAATATTCATTATGACATAAGAAAGCTGTTTGCTAAATTGCATCACTGTAGATGAAGTAGTTGAGAGCAAAATGGGTTGAAGTTGTAGAAAATGCAAGTTACGGGGAAAGGCAATTAAAAATACAATAAGTATTATTCAGTTTGCCTTTTAATTTAAAGTCAGAACTTCCCATATCCATAGTCTGTATCCTCATTCTGGTCTTCTTCAGTCTTTCTTTTTAACTTCTTCTGTCTTGCTTCTTTCTGCATTAATTTCATAGCTCTTTCTGCACAAGCGATGCAAATGTTGTTGATACTCTGCAAAATTGTTTCCATAAACACACCTGATGCATAACTTTATTTCTGCCAACATTCCCATCATTAAACAATATTGCAGTATCAAACGTGGCAATTTTCACCACTATGGAAGATACAAATGATGTTTTGGGACAGCTTTTCCATATCAAACTGTTGAGGCTTTCATTTGGATTTTGTGCCTTTCCATAGAGATATTTTTCAGCATGTCTGGGTGTGCTAAGAATTGGTAGGTGGGCTTTATAAATTCCAAGACAGCTGATGGAAAACTATGTGTTGATACTATGCAACACTAGGGCATTTAATTTTTTAACGGTACATACAGACCACGTACAGTCATAATATTTTGGTGTTTGATAGCAAACACTATATACTACTTTACAAAACAATAAAAAAATTAGAATTTTTAGACATTTTCTCGTACGTCCCCCCTTAAGAAATAGCAACAAACAGAGGGCTAGCCCCGTAGCTCAGTCGGTAGAGCACCTGCCTGCCGTATGAGCGGTCCCGGGTTTGATTCCCTGCTGGAGGTGGGGATTTTTCTCCAACAGGTGATTCCCCATCTTCCTCAGAGTCTGGAGGTATCAATGAGAGTGCGAATGTGTGCGTGATGTAATGATTGAAACCCAACAAATACGAATTAACACCTTCGATATGTTCCAAAGGAGAACGAGCGCCGATATGACCATTGCAGTTAAAGGAGGGGAATAAATGTAAAAAAAAAAAAAAAAAAAAAAAAAAAAGAGGGATGGAAATGAGTAATTTGAACATAAAGGCACAAGATGGAGTACAGTAGTAGAATAGTTAGAAGGCCCAACGCTGAAAGACAAAAGGGGAAGGTGAAGGAAAAGAGAGGTTAGTATCCTTTATATAGGAATATATTAAATTTGAATAATTCAGTATGCTATTTTGCTTATTAGGTTTAGTTATTTGTTAATATTTAAAAGTAATTTCATATATACACTAAGATGTGTATTTTGTAGTTTCCCAATTTTTCACAATATAGCAAGGGAAATAAAGTTTCGAGCTGAAAAATTACCATCGCAGTTCAAATTTGTGTACTAAATAAACGATCTTAAATAATTATGATGTAAATTTTTGGAGGTAGATTAAATATAAAAGACTTTAGACTAAACTTCAAAGTTTTATTTCCGATAAATTAGTAATAATCGTATCGGCAAGAGCTGTAATTTAGTGTGCTGATTGTAGCTTTATCTTGAAAACCAAGCAATAAAGTTTTATACTGACGATTGTTTTGCTTGACTAATCTCTCACAGTTAACATTCCAGAGATAAATGAACAAATGCCTAAGTGACTTGCAATAAGTTGCGATTTCGCAATGGTGGAACTGCATTTGTCATATAGAAATAGTGGCACTCAGCGGTTTGTTTTAAGAAGGGGTGAAAATCGCTATAATATAACCGTTATATTGTGGTTCACAATTTCAACTGTCCATTGTATATAAGCTATTGATGATATGTATGAATTGTGAAGGGACAGTGAATTTTCCTTTCTCTACAGTTTCATGTCGACGTTTAACACCAAAAGCATGTTTTGACATTTTATGTTTAAAACAACTTTGTTTATGTTGGCGCCCTGTTTGTGAGCAGCACTTACGAAAAGTTAGATGACTACCCAACTTTGTATATTAGTTCCTAATTTTTAAATTTTGAGCACAAATATTTACAAAGGTGTAGCACATTTCCAAACTATCTTTACTGCAAACATTTTTGAATAAATTATCATATATTTGAGATATCTACTTATACGACTATACATTTTATATGTGTATTGAATATTCGGCAAATAGTCTGTGAAGTTCTCTTGTTATCATCATCATCATCATCATCTACAACTCGGATCACACAGTATTTGTCTGTTCCGAAACCAATCAATCCATAGCTGATGATCCCTTAAATCTAAATAAAATTTGTAGAAGTTTATGTACTTGACAAATCATAAAATACATGCAAAATTTACCACATTTAGATGTAGCTCTTTTAACTTAGTAATATATGTACAAGTTTATGTATATTTATATATAGGAGGGCTGTTCACCAAAGAATGGTCATAATTTTTTACGGTCATAATTTTTCGCACTAAAACTCAATCTTATTATATTCTGTTAGCTCAATGCGAAACAAACTCGCCGAAGTAGTTTCATTGTTGGTACTCCTGGTTCCCGCCTGTGAGAACCAGGCAAGTTCAGACATGTTCAGTACCGCCTACCGCTGCAATGGAGGTAACACGCGAGGAACAATATGCGGCTTTAAAATTCTGCTTTCGTCTCAACAAATCTTCAGTTGAGGCCTACACAATGTTACTGGAGACTTATGGAGAGTCTGTTCTTCCCTACAGCACAGCTCGAAGGGGAGACAATAAATTTCAAAGAAATTTGGACCCGGTTCTCCAGTTACTGCTATTACGGAAGAAAACATCAACACTGCTACTGCCATTGTGAGAGAGATTGAAGAATTACCGTAAGACCACTTTCTGAAATACTGAACATTTCATTGGGTGCCACCCACACGTTGGTGACAGAAACATTACACATGAGACGTGTTTGTGCACGATGGGTTCCAAGACTGTTGATTCCCGAACAAAAGGACATCCGCATGCACCTCTGCATGCAGTTAAAGTTGATGTTAGAGGAAGATCCGGAATTTCTTTCAAACGTAATCACTGCTAATGAAACTTGGCTACATCATTTTGATCCCAAGAACAAACAGCAAAGCTCAGTGTGGAAATCTCCTTCATCACCAACCCCCCAAAAAGCAAACGTGGTTGCTTCTGCTGGAAAAGTTATGGTCATCTCATTCTTTGATATTCATGGAATGGTTTATCAGCATGATGTACCTGCACACACATCAGTAACTAGACAATACTACAGGGATGTCCTGAAAACATTGCAAGTCCATATCAGGCGCAAAAGACCACATTTCCGTGAGGCAGGCTGGATGCTGCACCATGATAAAGCGCGGCCGCATATTGTCAATTTTCTTGCTGAATATGTTGCAATAATCAACGTGAAGTGCATCCCTCACCCTCCCTATAGTCCGGATTTAGCCCCCTGTAACTTTTTTCTATTCCCCAACTTGAAGAAACGCCTTCGTGAGAGTCATTATCCGTCATCAAAAGCAGTGGTGAAGGCTGCGGGGGCAATTTTGAAAGATCTCTCAAAAAATGGTTTCCAGCATGTCTTTGAAGGCTGGCAGAAATGCTGGGACAAGTGCATCGCATTCAGGGGAGACTATTTTGAGAAGGACCATCAAAATTATGAGGATGAGTAAAGGTACGTTGTCAAAATATATTGTGATCATTTTTTATTGAATAGCCCTCGTACAAGCATATACGTTTCTGTGTACATGTGCATGTTTCTGCAGCATTCAATTTTAAGATAAGTATTACTGTTGTTTAAGTATTGCAAGTTCCAATACATTATTTCCTGCTGCTCGATATGTATTCATTTGTTTCTTATGATTGTTTGCAAAGTGCAATCTATAAGATAGTATTTATAGACGTGAAAATAGCTTCAGTCTCTATGTCTACAGAGACACAGCCAGCAGTAAAGAATGTTGTAGATATGTATTACTAAATTTTAGCTGTAGAAAGAATTGTTTTATTGTAATATTTTAAACCTAATAATGCGATTTTTCTCACATTTGAGGGACGTGTTTGGTTTCTGAAGGAATAGCACTTATTGCACTTTAAATCGGTGGAGAATAAAAAATGCATTCAATCGCATAAACCTCCTTTCAGAAGAATTAAAAATAACTCACAAAACGTACATTATAACATAAATCTTTTTTTCTTCAGGAACGAAGAAAAAGAAATAGACACGCTACACAAATTAAGTTTTAAACATATTAAGTGCACATTTCTCAGTAAAAATAAATTACTTCGACGTAAAGTGACACAAGTGCTAACTAGCTAATTTTATCTTAATATGTCTGGAAATACCACATAATATTCAAGTATATAATTCAAGATTTATTTAAATTATGGTACTCTGGTACCTATATAAGTTAAACTCTGAGTAATGTAGCTAAATGAAGTGCAGCACGATCTGTTTCCTATTATTGTATTTTCTTGGCAACTTACGACGTATTGGTGATCGTGGCCGATAGACGTAGTTAGAATACCAACTTGTAATTACCTATCGGTCTATTGGTTATGGTAGGGCAGAGGGAGGCTTAATTTAATCCTGCGAGAGAAGTTAATTAAAACCCGGTAGCGGGGCACGTGCTTGCGGTATCGTGATCGAATTAGTTCTAGATGCTGGTTTTCAGGTTCCAAGCTGAAGAGCATGCTAAAAGCTGCCTTCCTGGCATACAAGGTGCACGGAAGTAATGCTCACATCATTACTGAAAACAAATTTAGTTGCGTTCATAGCAAAATTATTTTTACCTTTCAGTGTAAAAAATATCCCGCCCCCCCCCCTAAAAAGTCCATTACTTTAATGAATAAGGTTTATCAAACACAATATTTTAGCACAAATTTACGTACCTATATTTAGTCTAGTATCAATATTTATTCTCATTAGGTTCCACCAATATTTATTAACTCTCGGAGGTATTAAAGGAATATATTTCAATTAAAGATATTCATTTTTGTTTGCTTTTGAAAACCTTTTATTGCTTTAATCTTTGGAGAATCTGCAGTTGATTCTGAGACATGCGAACTTTAATCAATTCCTTACTTTGCTTTCATTGCTTATTTCAAGTTTATTCAGGTATTTGTACCCAAAACGTGTAAGTGGACAGCGCTCCACAGGAGGTATTATTTATAAAACTAAGAAGAGAGTGTTGATGCTGTTTCATAAAATTATTTTAATCTAGAAATAACGTTTGTTACTTGCAAAAAGAAACTTTCACTTTGTCATCCATTTTAGTCGATACAGAAAGCAGCATTGACAAAGAACAACAATTGAGGGAAGTTTAAAATCCCATGACACAAAGAACAATTTTTAAACTGTTAACTGCAGGTTCTGATTACTACATTGGTTGACACGTTATTCGTGGACTTGGGTAAATTATGAAATCTCAAAGTTCAAATTAAATCTACTAGTGGTATGGCACCCAAGGATTTTTACGATTCAGTTTGCGTATTAAAAAGTCATATTTCGTAACGTCTTGGTTAAGTATATTTCTTCAAAATCTTCATATTAATTCTGTTCTAAAATTTCCACTTTCAATCCAACATAGATTTTTTATAAATTTCACCAGTTTCTTTCCCCTTTAAATATTAGTTTAATGAATGAAGCAGCTTTTTCCATATTGCATCAAGGCATTTTTACAAATAAAACGCATACAACTAGAAAATTCGGCCCAGGAAGCCATACATCGGACATGTGACTTCATTTAGACAAACGACCAATAAAGACCAAACCATTCCTTCATTATTCATCGCTGCTCATTTTTGACTTTTGCCAACATTTGCTAATGAGGAAAATGACGTAGGAAGGTAATGGATCAACAGCTTTGGAGTAAAAGTGACAGCAGCCGGAAATGTTCATCCTGTCATCCTTGTTTAGTGGGGTGAGGTAAAGCTTGCATAAGGCTATGTGTGACGAAGACAGAAAAATTTGAAAAAGTAGGTTCTACCAACTTCAGTTTGATTACACTGGGCAACAATGAAAATGTTTCGGGCTTAAAATAGTGAATTTACATGTATTTCCATCTGCTGAATTCAAAAATCACCATAAAATGATAGATTAGCTCTTGTTTTGAAGATAAAGGGACATTTCACTTTTTAAAGTGAAGATTTTAAATTTATGGGATTTTTTGGGAGTTGGTACACCTGTCAAATAACAAAACACAATCAGAGAGAAATTTTGGAAATTAAGTGATGCAAAAATTAAGGAAGACATTTTTGTTGGACCACAAATAAGAGAACTTATAAAGGATCCTGCATTTGACCAAATTTTGGAGCGGAAAGAAAAAGAAGCTTGGGAAGCCTTCAAGGGTGTTGTTCATGGATTTTTAGGCAACAAAAGTGATGACAACTACAAGCATTTGGTGACAGTGCTCCTGCAAAAATACCGTAACCTTGGATGCAACATGTCCCTTAAGATCCATTTTCTCCACTCCCACCTAGACTTTTTCCCTCCTAGTTGTGGAGCTGTTAGTGATGAACACGGGGAGAGATTCCATCAGGACATTTCTGTTATGGAACAAAAATATCAGGGTCGTTGGAATGAAGTAATGCTTGCGGATTACTGTTGGTCTTTGTATAGAACTTCTGCGGAACTCCATCACAAGGGAAAAGCCAAAAAACGACGAAGTCAATAGCCCACCACATGATTCTCGTCAGACACGACTATCTGCGAAGTATTTTTCCAGTAATTTAGAACTCTTAGCATGTAATTAATTACCAGTTTAAAAAATCAAATGCACTTTCATTGTTGTTAGCATGTATGTAATTAAAATGTATCCTTTTCTCTCAATCCGTTAATAGGTAATACTTCCACCTTGTGTATGTCATAGAAACTAGTGCTCATATTTGGCTAATATTGTCATATTTGTTTTTCTCAACACAAAATTAGTAGGAATTGCCTCATGAAGTGTTCGAAACATTCAAAAATTTTGTTGCCCAGAGTTGTCAATGTTTGTAGACCACGAGTCACATCTAAAATACGTAATTTGCTTTTTGGGATGGAAAATATTCATCAGTTTCGCCGTTATTCATTTTAAAGCTGATGTCAGCTTTCTTTGTTCTAATGTTTTGTACATATAAAGTGTGCAGGATTTAAAATGTTAAATATGTATGGGTCCGAAAAATAGCTCTATGCGTATAAATTGTCATACACTGTGATTTTTCTAACACTATGTACACCATTACTCCAATAAATTACTTTATTTCCAGAATTTATTGTATTTCACACGCATTTCGTGAACATCAGGAGATTTTTAATGCTAACATGAGGACTTTACAAAATCACAGTTTTAAGTGATACAGGAAAAAGGGTCTCTATAAAGTTCCTTAAGACCATTCCATAATAATTTCATAAACAATACGGAAAATGAAATAAATTAAATATAGGTATTGTCTCGTGAGTAATGTCATTTTTAAGAAAAATATTTATTTAAAATGTGTTCTGATAAGAAATTAACTAATTTTCAAAGTATAGACCATTAGGTTCTATGGTCCTTGAGCTCTCGTTCAGGGAGGTTAATTATCTCACGATTGTACAGTCTCTGGTTTTTTGATGCGAAGAATTCAGTTACACACGCTTGTACTGTTTCAATGTTGTCAAAATGTCTTCCTCGTATAAAATGGGCTACGAATCGAAAAAGATGATAATTTGATGGGCGTGATCAGGGCTGTATGCTGGGTGTGGTAGAAGTTCCCTTCTTCCCAGTTCCTAAACGTTTTATAAGGTTATTCATGCCGTGTTGGGTGTTGCATTGATCTGTTGCAATAGAACTCTGTTGGGTATCTCCGTCTTAAAATTTCATGAAATCGTTCCAATTGTTGAGAGTAAAGATCCGCATCAATCGTTTGGGAACAAACACCAGCGAATCAGACCTTCAAAATTCCACCAGCATTACTTTTGGATCGAACTGATTCTTCAACGATGACTTTGGCAGGTTGGCGGGGATCAAACAACTGTTTCGAGGTTTCAAGGTTTCGTAATATACTCATTTTTCACAACAAGTGACAATTCTCATGACAAATCTATCATCCATGGGATTACGGATAAGCTAACTATAGATATCCACCCTACGTTCAGCCTGTTGATGTTCAGTTCATGAGGTACAGATCTACAGCTTCTGTATGATTTTCCAAGTGTCTTAATGTGGGCTATATGGTACTTTTTGATGCACTAAGTACCTCTGAAAGTTTACGGATACAGACAAGATACAAATCAAACATTACATAAAGGTAAACATAAAAATAAAAATCAAATACCCATCTGATTTTTTCAGTTTTTCTCGCAAAACTTAACGTGTATCCTTAATATTCCATACTTTAGGTCTTACAGAACGTGGTAAATCCTTAATGGTTTCGTTTACGTTGTTGAAACGTTGGAACAATAGTTGTGCAGACGCTCAATAACGACGCCTCTTTCAGCTTCAGATATTCTTCGAGTTGCGGCAGCGGCTTTATAATGTTGATTCGAATTGTGTTCCAGAAGGAATCTAAGTTCAAACTTCCTTATCTCCATTTTGTGATTGTTTATTAACAAGTGAAGACTGATATATGCTTGCAATATACGCAGTACTAGACATGGCATCCTGTAAATAGCATTGCCAAACGAAAGAAACCCAATAATTTTCCTAAATCACCAAAATCAGAAAAACCGACATTACTTTTCGGTTCAAAAGCTATCCGTGCAAAATGCAGTAAGCAGCTAGTGTTTGCACTATACAAATATTTTCAATCTATACCCTTTTCTCACTATATACATATTTATGTAGAGCAGAAAGACATTTCTAGGCCGTAAAAGAAGAAAAAAATATTTGCCAGGCACATGAAGTGTGAACAAAGCCACCTGGAGCGTAAATCACAAGACCACAGCCTTCCTTATAAGCGGTTTAAGAGATTTATATCTTGAAAAGGCTATCCTAATTGGTGTTGAGGAGCTCTCATCTGCCTGTCCAGGTGCTATTGGAACATCGGGGGAGCATCATATCCCATTAACACCCCCTCTCCATATGTGTAGGTGCTTATTAAGGGTGGTCAGGCTGTCAGGGATGTGAGCAGGGTAAATGAAAAACACACAGGTGTTGCCAAAACGCATCAATTGCAAGCGGAACGGCTCCATTTCGATCGTCACCTGCACCATTAACAGTAAATTGAATGTATTATATGCTACTTTTCGTGATGGGAAATTGACGGTCAAATACCAGGAAATGAATGCATTCCAAATGAACGCCTGCGAATTAGTTTTGGGTGCCACAGTTGGAGAAGACACACTTCAACAATAGCTGAAACACATTTTTAGCATGATCTTGGGTTTTCTGTGCCCTGAAATACTGAAACTCCAGGGATGATGCAGCTCCCACACCAATAAGATAGCCCGCCTCGGTAGCGTAGATGGTAGCGTGTCTGCCTCACGTTCAAGGGGTCCCGAGTTCGAATTTCGGTCAGGGTGAGTTACCTAGATAAGGTTTTTCCGGGATTTTCCCTTATTCTTCAAGACGTATGTCGGGTAACTCTAAGCTCCATGGACCCTGGACACATTTGAGCATCATTTCACCCAATTCATTCACCGTCCGATATGACTTAACTTTGGAGGACGTAAACTAAAAAAAAAAAAAAAAAAATAAGATAAGTTAACAAGTCAATATTGTGTTCACTTAGTGTCTGCTTCTACAAGGAAATCATGCACGAGTAAAGTCTCCTGCCTGTGTAGCAATTTTTAAAAAAATTATGTACATATATACCAGTAGTGGCGTAGCTTAGTATGTGGACTAAAGTATGTACTTTGAAATCCAATGTAAATGATAATAATAATAATAATAATAATAATAATAATAATAATAATAATAATAATAATAATAATAATAATAATAATAATAATAATAATAATAATAATAATAATAATAATAATAATAATAATAATAATAATAATAATAATAATAATAATAATAATAATAATAATAATAATAATAATAATAATAATAATAATAATAATAATAATAATAATAATAATAATAATAATAATAATAATAATAATAATAATAATAATAATAATAATAATAATAATAATAATAATAATAATAATAATAATAATAATAATAATAATAATAATAATAATAATAATAATAATAATAATAATAATAATAATAATAATAATAATAATAATAATAATAATAATAATAATAATAATAATAATAATAATAATAATAATAATAATAATAATAATAATAATAATAATAATAATAATAATAATAATAATAATAATAATAATAATAATAATAATAATAATAATAATAATAATAATAATAATAATAATAATAATAATAATAATAATAATAATAATAATAATAATAAAGACAGTGCCAATGACGAACTGTCTCTTAACGGAAGTAACTTGGACAGCGATATGGATGAGCCACTGGCAGTTCCATTGGATTACAAAAACAGGTAATTCATAAAGTGTAATTATAGTTATAGTATTTTAAAATATACATAATTTGCGAAAATGCATTTTACAATTTTTATTTTGGCAACTGCATCATTGTAAAAGTTTGCAAAATATAATTTGCTTACCCTTACGTCTGCGCCAAGCAGACCTGCATGTTGTCTGAGTGTGAGAGAGAGAGAGGGAAATATAAAAGGAGTGGGCTAACAAGCTGGCAACGCTGTGAGTGATACGGCATCTGATTAGCTAGACCCCAGAACCCTTCCCATTTTTTTTTTTTTTTTTTTTTTTTTTTTTTTTTTTTTTTTGGCCTTCGGTAAAATCCCATATGGCCATCGTAGGGAAAAATAAGAAAAATAAGGTAAGGAAGTTTAAGAGGCTGGGAGGAAACTAGATGTGTAGATCACTGTCTTTAAGAAATTGTAGGAGAGCTTGGTATACAGGTTTGTTGCATAACTGTAATATGGTGTTGACGCTAGCGGGAAAAGGAACAGACTGCTGAAGTAGGCGGCGGAGGAAGGAAGAACGGTGGGCTCGGTAGCGAGAGCAACTGAACAGGAGATGATTGAGGTCAGCGGTTTCGCCTGGGTCATCAGGACATACAGGGGAATCGATGAGACGTAGTCGGTGAAGATGCGCAGGGTAACATCCATGTCCAAGTCGCATTCTAATGATGGAGGTGAGATGTCGACGTGCAATCCTGAAGCTGGAGAACCAAGGGGTCGTGGATAGATGCGTCTGAACGGCGGCGTGGTGTTTGCCTTTGATGGCCTGCGAACGAATCCAGACTTCATTCCAGCGACAATAGGCGTCACGATGAAGGACCGGGAAGAAATCCGTGTAGGGCAGTTGGATGCCTTGGAAGGTGCCTTGGGTGAGTCCCTCTTTTGCCAGGCGATCGGCGACTTCATTGTTTCGAATTCCGACATGCCCTCTGATCCAAAGGAAGTGAATTTGATGTCCAGCTATGGTAGCGTTGTTCACCAACGTCAGTATCTCGTAAAGATAACGGTGCATGGCTCTCGTCCAGCGGGGAGATGAGAGTCTCTGCAGCACACTCTGCGCATCGGTTAAGATCAGCAGTTTGGGGAAGCCCTGAGAAATACCATATTGCAAAGCGTCACGAATGGCCAAAACCTCTGCAGTGTAGCTGGAAGCCTCCATAGGTAGGCGGTATCGAGCCAGGGCATTAGTAGAAGGACAGACGTATGCATAACCTACTCCATCAGCAGATTTAGAACCGTCGGTGTAAATCGTGGTGAAATCTGGCCATGTAATCTGCAAGAAATGAGAGAGGGTGATGTTCACGTCTGGGGTCCGAATGATGTGATCAGGAAGATAATGCACCGAAACATTCAAGAAGTGTAAGTCATATGGATATTGAAACCCCGGAAGAGAGGGACTTTTCAAAATTAAGGGAAAAGCGTGGTATAGAGACCGAAAACCCAGTAAGAGTAAGGGCAATCGTCGTACAGCTGGAAAATCCACGTTGAGATAATTAGCAGCAAGATACTGCAACGTCCGCAATACTGGGTGGGCATCCACGGAGAAAACTCGCAATAGAAAGCGCTGGGTTAATTGCTGTCGTCGTATCTCCAATGGTGGTTCGGAGGCCTCAACCAAAAGTGCATTCGTCGGTGTAGAAAGCATAGCACCCAGGCAAAATCTAAGAGCACGGTACTGAGCGATATCCAACTTGCGCAAGACCGATGTGGAAGCAGAGCCAAAGAAGATACAGCCATAGTCCAGCACCGACCGAATTAGGGAACGATATAGCAGAAGTAATATGGAAGCATCCCCACCCCACCATGAATGAGCGATACTGCGTAGAACATTAAGAGTTGCACCAATCTTGGAGATGAGATGCTGTATGTGACGACTCCATGAAAGGCGACTATCCAAATAGACACCCAAAAATTTTGCGGAAGATGCAAGGGTAAAAGTAAAAGGTCCCAAGCGGATAACGCCATCAGGAAATGTCCGTCGTTTCCTAGTAAACACTACGACTGTAGACTTGGAAGGTGAAAGATGTAATCCGTGTTCAGAGGCCCAGGTTGATAAATCGGTGGCTGCATCACTAAGCCACAGACGGATAATCCAAAAACTAGAGGACCGAGCGTACAAACAGATATCATCAGCGTACTGGAGAACGCGAATGTGAGGACTAAATAGGGAGTCTAAATCCGACGTATAAAGTGCATAAAGAAGAGGACTCAAAATCGCTCCCTGTGGCAATCCTCGAACTACTATTCTGGGGCCGAAGAAGGAGTTATCAGGAGAACGGATATAGATGAGGCGATGTCGGAGAAGATTATAAATGCCAGAGCAGTACCGAGGAGGAAGACCTAGTGCTTGCAGCTTCCCAAGCAAAACTGGCAGTAAAACACTGTCGTAGGCGCCGGAAATGTCCAAAAAGATGGCTGTCAGATATCCTTGTTCCAAATAGGTACGCTCGATGTCAGTAGTCAGGATGCTGAGACTATCCAAAGTACTCCGGGTTTTGCGGAAACCATATTGGGACATGGGTAATAATCTTCGGGATTCCAGCCACCATTCAAGTCGTTGTTTAAGCAAGCGTTCAAAGGTCTTGGCGATACAGGAAGACAAAGCGATCGGGCGATAAGAGGTACCAAAGCTAGGGTCCTTCCCCGGCTTCAAGATAGGTACAATGATCTGTGTAGTCCAACCCTCGGGGAAGACGCCGGAGGCCCAAAGGTCGTTGAATAGTTCCAAAAGGATCATCTTCGCACGAGGAGGAAGGTGGGTGAGCATGCTATAGGATATTTGATCATAACCCGGAGCTGAATTCGACGACGACTTCAGTACACTTTGGAGTTCAGACATGGAAAATGCTGACATCAAAGTGTGGTGCGAGTCCCCGGAAGAAGAGAGACCAGTAGAACCCTTCCCATTTGAAACACATAATAATTCATCATAGGAGTTTAAAACATGTAACCTTGCAATGACGATTAAGCCAAATAGTTTATGATAAATTGCTCATGTAGAATGTCTGAAAGTTATATAGATTTAACAGTTTTAGCAGCGAATACTTTTGTTCAAAACAATGAGAATACGTCTGAGTCATCGGGTGATGATATCTCCTGGAAGAGTCTTTTGTATTGAAGTTAAGTAAAAACCTTAATGGCCCGGCTTGCACAAGAGTTAGCTGCAGGTTGCATTAAGTCATGGCCGCAGATTTCTACAGTGTTGCTGAAAATCACGTGCAATCTTGTTATCTATCTGACGTAAATACATTTGACATCAGTTCTTAACTTTATCTAAAGCGTCTTCCTGTTTGTGACTGATGTTAAGATATGAAGGTAATTTCCCGTTCTAATTCCCTTTAAGCATTACGCAATTTCTCAAATGGGAAGTTATTATTCGCTCTTCTTTTTTGTTCCTTTTCCTCCTCGTTATGTAAGAATATGAAAGTTAAGGCCATCATATAGCCGCTATACACTCAAACTGTCATTGTACCTACAGGGAAATATATAATAAGGTCATTTCTAAGGGTCTAAATCTCCATTAACTGAATTAGATAAAACAAGTACTGATTAACCAGGACAAGAAGGCAAGCTATAGGAATCACTTTTGTTGTCTCTCGGGGTGTATGCTCGCCTTCCGAGTGTGACAAGGATGGAACGCTCGTTTAAAATACAAAAGTGTTGTCACATAACTCACCTATACACAATACCTATCGCTGCAACAAACATTAGATCTGGCAGCATGGGTGACTCATATGCACTGTCATTCACTCATTCCCAAATCCTTGTTTCACATAAGCTTGCCCCGTATCTCTTAACGGTCACGTGACCGTATCACCTCTCATTGGCTGCTACTGTAGTATAGACTGCTGTGCGGTAAAAATTAGTTCATTATTTAACATGGTGATATATCTTTATATATTGCAAGAGAATTGTAAAATTTATATTTTCGTAATTGTTTTAATTAAATATATTACGCAACAATGTTGATTTATCTGAAATGCATGATAATTCTTAAACGAAGTAAAGAGGAGGTTCCTTTGCTCTCAAGCACATGACACGATAGCACGTGATTTAGCGGTAGTGATGAAATATTTGTTTATATGACATTTATCACTGACTTGTTTTGAACTGGATTAGTCATATATCGCCATACGAAGGTGTATTGTGCCGAGTGCAAGAGCTAAATTATTTTATTTATCGTTTATTGCGCATGTACTTATATGTATAATGGCAGAGTTTACCGCCAGTTTTTTGCTGAAGCATCGCAAGGGAAAACCTTCACCAAGCTGTGAAAAAATAATTGTGGTGAATGTGTTTAATGCACTCACAGAGAAGAATCTGTCTTTGTCAGTGAGAGAAGTCGAACAACTGTGCTCTGAACTTACAGGTGTGTTGCATGAGTAGAAACCTCGCGACATGAAATTGAGACAACACTCCAGGGGCGATATTGCTGTGTGGTGAAGACGTTATTTAAGGACAATCAGATTGTACCGGGATACAAATCGCAAAATATACTACCTTGACCAGACTTGGGTGAATGAAAGACACATGGCAAGTATGGAGTGACACGACTTTTAAGATCGAAAGACAAGCATTTTTGCAAGGTATGTGTGCTGGTTTTAAAAAATCCCAGTGGAAAATGCCGAAGGCCTTTCATTATAAACTTGTTTCAGTTTCATTGCTCATTTATTCAGTTTCAACTTGCTCACGTTCATAATAAACTTCATTATTTTTGCATGCCTTCATATTCTTATTTGTATGATTTTATCTATCTTCCTGGCAATTATTATGACGTTTACTGCAGGTTTAAATGTGACGGGAAGACACCGCCTATGGCGTATGGCGCGAAAGTATTAGCCAATTAGGATGAGGAGGAAGGTGATTGCACGCGGAGTGATACATGTCAGCGGGGCAAGGTCATATGAAACAGAAATTAGTAAACGGACCCGCTACCGGAGCAGATAAACAGTTCAAGCTCTTCTGCCCTTCACACCCCTCAAATGTTCTGAAGCTCTTGATTTGTCATCATTCGCTTTCGGGCTTTCCAATAACAATGAGAGGTGTGAAGTGGGGTGCTAATTTTCTGAAGATCAGGGCAAGACATCATGTGGTCCTTGTTTACTGAATTTGTGTTTTTGCATACTATGGAGTATGAAGAATCTAATAGCTTAATATTATAAAGATGTGTCGCTAAGCAATCGTGGCCAGTTTCAAGATGAAATAATGCAACTGCAGCTAGTTTGGGGGACTGTTTGGTATTATATTTGGCTCCAGTAAAATCTTCCATAACTTTGTGTCACATTGGACTTTGTTTTGATCAGCTATATGGGTTTTTATTTTCAATTTTCTGTAGAGCTGTACTGACTTATATAATAAACAATTTTTCTTGCTTTGTTGAATGAAAGTATCTTTTCTTGCAAGCATATCAGCCTTCTCTTTCCGTTCCAGACCACAATACGCTGCAATCTGTTGCAAAACCGTTTTTGTTTAGATTTTTTAACATCCTGATGTAATATTTTTCTTCCGTTATATATGAGTTAAAGCAATAAGTCTTTTAAATGATAATTACTGAAGTACTGGCAAAGAAAGTCATATACCTAGGCGTAAATCATCATATTTTGTTATCTCAGATGACCTCATAAAGGGTTTATAATGTCTGTTATAAGCTTAAACCCGGAATAAGTAGCTAGACATTGAATTATTGTGTTATTTCGAAAGGCTATAGAGTCATATGTTAAATAGATATTAATATCAAAATCCAATAACCTTTCTTTCAGTCATTGCACTCTCACTTCTTTAATCTCATACCAGATATCAGGATGATGCTCCACCCTGGATATTCACCCGGATCGAGCTCCTCTGCTTCTCCGGACACCTCAGCTCAGTCACCCACCGGAGGTTTTATACACAAGAGGACTGTAAATCTTCCATACGAAGAAAGTAAAATGAAAAAAGTCGAAAACCAAAATTAGCTGAAAGTTTTATATTTAGTAGTGTGAATATTTTAGTACACTTTATTCCAATAAAATGTTTTGTTGGAGCATTACAAAACATTGTTGAATTTAAAGTATAATTAACGTCACACAAATGTAGGAGTTCCAGAACTTTTAATTCAGAGTTTGTCATATATGCAAATTTTTAGGTGTTATACGATTTATGTTGGCAAAAGTCTCAGGAGGAAATAAACTGTAAAATTTAGGATGAATTCCGAAAGTAATACGTTTCAAATTTTAACAAGTTATGTAAACAGATTAAAAATGAGAGATAACACCTCTCCGACGATAAGTTTGCTAATCTTCTATTCGTATCAGAGGTCTTTCGTCTGCGCAGTCCAGCATGCAAAAGATTCCTTGTGCGCAGGTTGTATTTTGTTTAAAGATGAGAATACTTGGAAATACGGATGATATAATCACTTGTAAAATCCTTGTAAATTGTTTTCCAGAATGGCTAATCTCGAGTGCCGTTGCAATGCTTCATGAACCGCTATCAATGGCGTAACAAAAGTACCTCAGGATCTATTGTCAGATAATAGCTCGAAAGAGTGGCTGCTTTGGGAATCTTTAATTTTTTCAGATTGTTGATGACACTTGTGCATCGCATTGTGCATGCTACGCATTCAAATTTCTGGGAATTTCTGATTGAAACTTTATTAGATTTTCAGAAGCTAGCTTGGGTTATATATTTCTGAGATTTTTATAGTATTAATATCATTTTCTTGTCACTCAGTATGATCTACGTTGCACCAATCAACCATCTAGGATGTTCTTTAATTGCTTGCTGCTCAACAAGTAATCACTGCATTGTGGATATGAAATTTTTGAGAATTCAAGCCGTTAAAACAGGATAATTGATAAAGAAATAAAAGAAATATGAAACACTTAATAGATCAATGTGTACAAAAGCCTTAAGGTGGCAAACCCAATATAACATTTATTACGCAGCGGATATCGAACCGTTTCTCTCAGATTAGCAACATGGTCATAATCTTATCTCTTGGGTTCCCTAACTAGCTTGCGTCAATCAATGTGTGCATGCTTGGCAAGGACTCTTCTGTTTCCCTTATTAAAACCGTACACTGAAATAATTTACAAAATAGCTTTCAGATTACAGTTTCCATTTATAAATCGAAGTACCGAGTTTCCATTCTATGAGCTTCCATGGTAAACTATCAGTATGACATTAAATTCTCAAACTGATTCCCCATTGCAGATATAATAATAATAATAATAATAATAATAATAATAATAATAATAATAATAATAATAATAATAATAATAATAATAATAATAATAATAATAATAATAATAATAATAATAATAATAATAATAATAATAATAATAATAATAATAATAATAATAATAATAATAATAATAATAATAATAATAATAATAATAATAATAATAATAATAATAATAATAATAATAATAATAATAATAATAATAATAATAATAATAATAATAATAATAATAATAATAATAATAATAATAATAATAATAATAATAATAATAATAATAATAATAATAATAATAATAATAATAATAATAATAATAATAATAATAATAATAATAATAATAATAATAATAATAATAATAATAATAATAATAATAATAATAATAATAATAATAATAATAATAATAATAATAATAATAATAATAATAATAATAATAATAATAATAATAATAATAATAATAATAATAATAATAATAATAATAATAATAATAATAATAATAATAATAATGTTATTAATTGCTGTTAATAAATTGTTATTAATTTGAACCGAGGATCTCCCGGTCTACGTCCGAGTGCTCTTAACCATTGAGCTACCATGGCGAACCTGCTAGCATTACATTACATTCTCCAACTGACTCGTATTTTCCCTGACAAACCACTAGAAGCTCTCATATACAATGAGATACGCACCTTTTCTTTTGTAGCGACTTACTGTGCTGTAAATACTTAAGTTCCAGGCCCTGACTGTGACTATTCAATTTATTGCCTACACACGGCTAGTGTGGAAGAATGATTAATTTCCGTTAATTTACCTAATAGTGGTAACATGAAACCTGTCTCCATTGGTAACCATAATTAAAATTAGAATTATTTCCTCTTCATTAAACATCAAATTCAGTTCTATAAACCAAAACCCAAACATGTTACCATGGGTATAAACAAACGATAGTCTACTACACAAAGACTGTAAAGCCACAGAAAATTTAAAAGAAATACATTGCACAACATTAACATTATCGATGTGGGTATTTGTTGAAAAACCATTCAAGAGTGCTTTTGGATCTGTAAAATTATAAGATGTTCCATTGCAAATAGGGAAGTTACAGCCAAATCCAGTTAGCCATTAGTAGCAAAAGAATTAATATAGCCTCTCAGGTTCCTGCTTACTATTAGTTTCGAATTAAACAAGCGCAAGATTCAAAAAAGATATTTGGATAGTGCGGAGCTTTTAAGTAATCCTGGATAGAGATTGTTTTAGAAAATCAATAGAAATTAAACATATTTACCGGTAAAAGTTTGTTCATAATGAGAAAATGCCTTGAAATTAAACACTATGTACGGTTAAAATGTGCATGACTACAGTTTAGCAGACTGTTCGGTTTTTAATTATGCTGTTCCCATTCTGGCTGCCTGACTGCCACGTACACAAATACTTTTGGAAACGTAGAGTCAGACCGGGATTTGAACCACTGATCTTCTGGTCTCCATCCAGCCGCTCTAACCATTTAATTACTATGGCCAACGTGCCGATATGACATTAAATTCTCCAACTGACTCGTATATTTACTGCAGCAGTATTTACTCGAGAACTTAATGTCATATCGGCACGTTGGCCATAGTAGCTCAGTGGTTAGACCGGCTGGAAGGAGACCAGAAGATCCGTGATTCAAATCCCGGCTATGGCATTGCATTTTTCAGCCTGACTCTACGTTTACACAATTTAGCCTACACACGGCCAGTGTGAAAGAACAATTAATTTCCATCTACAAATACTTTTGGTTTTTGTATAAGTATCCTCTCCCGTTGTTGCTCAGGGAACCAAAAAGGGATATTTTTAGAGAAATTTGATACCGAATCCTTTGGGTAGATTGCAGCACCTTCTGTACTTTAATTTTAAACATGCCCCTGGAGACTGCCATAAATAGGATATATACAAATTCAAACTGTTCCGTCCTATTAAATGATGGTGATGCGAAGCGTAGCTTCAAAAGTGTAAAACACCCATAAGGGTATAGATGCAAAGACGAGTTACATTCGCGAGCTGCAGAAAACCTGATCAGAATGTACGTACATCTGCCTTATATCTAGTTTCAATAATTAGGCTCCCTGGCGAGCTTCTACATTGTGTTCCATCATCATGAACCCTTAACGATATCATCATACCCCCCTTGACCGTCGTCTTCAGCTGTTTCTATAGCCATTTGATGCATCAAAGCACACGTTACGAAACAAACTGCACTTATACAAAGATGAACATAAAGTCAGCTGTTAGATAACAGATTAGAATTTGCGAATATGTTCATTTTACTTTAAGCTTATCGTTGTAAATTTAAATACATGACTCATTCAAACAATTTTAGCAACTGATTAAATTTATATAATTGTATTTTATTAGATACACATATTAAAATCCTGATATTCATTAAGGCAGTGTAATGGTAGGATTAGCACTATCAGAAATCACGGCTGATGTATTCAGTGTTAGTAATAAAAGTTCGGCGCGAAGATCATGAAAGATTATAATAATTTTGCAATTTGCACAACAGCTCCAAGTCAGCAAACTCTTGTAAACCCTTATACATGTTGAAATATGTTAGTGTTCCAGAAGATTTTGTTTATACTTCTAATATATGTGCAGAAATATTTATTAATAAATGCCAAATTGTTTAAAAAAATAGCACTCTCCTCTGATGATAAGTCACTGCTGCAGTCATAAAAGTTCATGATGTTTGAGAAAAGGTGCACTGCAGGCTATTTTATAGGCCTTGAATTTTAGTACCTTTGTAAGTTGAATTATTTCCAATTTTGGAATCACTGCAAAGAAATAGGGCGAAACAATAAGTCTATTTCAACTGTTTCAATAATGCTCATAATGACTATTTTACAATGTGGAACTCTTTCTAGCTGTCTCTGGTTCATTAGTGAAAACAAAGAGAACTACATTGCTTACTAAGAGAGATAACAGCGGTTCTTACAAACATACAAAGAAACTTTATGATACATCAGTTTTATCTCTTAAGATGTGTCTTGTAGTTCTTTCTAGATAGGGAAAAATGAAATTTTCTTTCTTAGTTAAACTGACAGCCACAGAATTTTCTCATACAGTATTCTAAAGTTACATTTTCTTCCTTGCTTTCATTTTTGTTGTAAAAAGAAAAATAAATTTACACAACCCACATACCTTTCTGCGGGAGTTCTATAGATAGAGGAGGTATTTGCATCTCATCAGAACATTCCAGATCGTATTAAGCGGAAATACTTTAAATCTTCTGAATTACCTCATCTGACTGGGTGTGTGCGCGCTATGTGTGTGTGTGTGTGTGTGTGTGTGTGTGTGTGTGTGTGTGTGCGCGCGCGCGTGTTAATCACTAAGTTGCGAGGACAAATGAAGTGCGGCAGTGTAAATAGTGACAACTGAAAGAAGATAAACCAGTAACACGTGAAATATAATTAAGACTAGCATCCAACTAATATTAATAAGTAGGGCCCGGAAGTTGTTGACCTAAAAATTCTGTAAAAATGAGCTATAAAATGCCCTTAAAATATAAAAAATGCTCATAAAATGTAAAAAATGCTCATAATAAATTAATAATGTCACAACAAATAATGAATATATGGTTCGAACAACCACATTTCAAAGTTAACTGTCTTAAATAATGCAATTATTGCTACTAAATAATAAATGAATTCAAAATTCATCAGTTCATTTTCAATTTTATAAAATATGAAAAAATAAAATTACTGTGCCCATTAGCCAAAACATACCTTACTGAACGTTGCAGTACACCAACATGGTCATCTTCAAGTTATCAAAAGTAAAGGAACGGCGATTGTCAGCTCAAACTGCTTTATACTTTGAGAAACTTCTCTCCACTTCCACAGATGTTACAGGTGCATATTTGAAAAACACTATGTCACTGCCTGTTAAATCTTTTTCAAAAATATCAGTTCTGAAGTTTTCTCCTGATAAGATATTGGCAATCTTACAAACTGTTTGGTATCCTTTATTGTTGTCCAACACAAATTTTAGTTTGTCTAATTTTGTCCTCAATCTCACCTTTTACATTTTGTATCCTCTCTTCCGCAATCCTCACTAACTCAATCGACTTAACCATTGTCATGTCTCATTCTTCAAGGAGGGTTATGGTGTCTGTCAAAAATGTAAAATTTGATTTAATGTAAGCTAATTTACCTTAGATTTGAGTATCAGAAAACAGATCCAGTGCGCTGTCAATTGCCTTAGAATCTACCCTATCTAAGTTATTTACCAGTTCTCTCACTATTTGAAAATTGTCACAATGGTATATACATGCAGTTAACCATGTATCCCAGCGTGCTACATTAGTGCTGGGGGCAAAGCTATATTAGGGACGTTTTCTTTGAAATACATAGTTCGGGTTGGCGCTTTCAAAAATATTTTCTTTGCTTTGGAAATTAGTGTATCTAGTTCTGGAAATGTTAATCTGACCTGTTCTGCAATTCGATGAAAGCATGGGCCAAAGGCGTAGCATGCACCATCATACTGTAAAATGATTGGATCTATCTTGCCGCGTAAGGCGCCGCGTCCGTTAGGAGGGGCACGTTGTCATGTTATATTCCACTAGGCCACAATAAACGCATGGATTTATCGAGCAGTTTGCATATCTGACAGTGGTTAACAGCTTCCATAGCCATTAAGGTCAGAAGAAACATATGTCCGGCACTAGCAGCTTCTAGCATACCATTGACCACATAACGCTCCTCTGAATCGGTTGTCTCATCGTTTGATACATAAAAAGTATTTCCCATTCACACATTCACGTATTTAGCTTAACGTGTCTCCATAAAATTTTTGTAGGTAACTTTTAGGCAAAGTTGATTCATCTTGAATTGTATGAGCAGTGTGACATTCAAGAAAATCTCGCAATTTGAAATTACTTAATTTTCCTAGCGGAATATTTGCCCTAACAAACACTTCACATAATTCTTTGTAAAAGGAAGATGAATTGTTACTTGACATCGAAGACGTTTCTTTTAACAGTAACTGAGACGCTTCTCTCAAATTTTGAAGAGCTCGCAAACGTTTTTCTGT
Source organism: Mantis religiosa (assembly GCA_030765055.1). Taxonomy (NCBI): domain Eukaryota; kingdom Metazoa; phylum Arthropoda; class Insecta; order Mantodea; family Mantidae; genus Mantis; species Mantis religiosa. The sequence goes on along the minus strand of CM060955.1, from coordinate 119,175,163 downwards.
GGATACAATCCACACGTATTACATGAACGGCGATTCCTCGAATTGATGCGTCATAAATTCACTAGCACTGTAGCGACGCTGACCTGTGTTAATTACATGTTTACCACATTTACAAAGTTACTATTTCATAATATATACATAAATGAACTTTTAATCACAGATTATATTAAAATTCTCCAAAAAGCACACGGATCAGGGTCAGGTCTGCCACGGGAATCGAACCCGGGCCTTTCGAATGCGGGCTACAGGTGAAAATGCCCTATAAATTCGTGAAAAAGAAAGAAAATAACCGGAAGATGCATTTAAATGTTAAAAATGACTTTATTATAAAAATGTGGGACAAAAAGCATGTTGATGACCCATAAAAACCTTATATATGTAACGTATTTGTTCCAGAATGCATTTAATGTCCAATAAGCATCGTCTATGACTACTCAGAAAAAAGATGACTTTCCATCAAAATTCGGAACCTATTATTAAGCAATATAACATAATTTATAGACCGGTTAACTATGCATAGTGCTACATACATCATCCATAGGATAAATTAAACAAAAGGAAAATATCCACCAAATATTAAATTCTTATACATAAATTCATGAAAATACAGTAATAGTAGCATTAATTTGAAATCAGAATTATTCTTGTAATGTATACTTTCTATGTAGGATTAGGCTAATAATTGAATTACTCCAGATACTTGTAAGCTGATTATCATTATTATGTAGATATTCAATTCATGAAGTATTGCTAGTGCAATGGAAGATGCTGTTAAACTTAAATGTTTAAACATGTTTCTGTATTTCTGGAGAACTTTCAAAATTCAAATTTTGGTTGGTATGCTACATCATCTCTGTGTAGATAAAGTGGTATATATTATCCATTTATTTTCTATAAAACGTGAGATCTTATAGTACATTTATCAATGTGAAAATAGAATTAGGCGTCACCACTTAGAGAGCGTTATGGTTTTACAAACTTCCAGATATTTGTTTTATATGCATTATTACTTTCACATTTTTAGCTATTAACGTATTAAAACCTTTAATTTTGAAATACTTTAAAATTCCTCTCACACAGTAATTATAAATACCTGCGTGCAGCAAACAAAGAGTAATTGCTTCAAACCTGTCTTAGCATTCGGCAATGTTGCGAACAAACAGCCTGACTTAATACTTTTTAGGTCATTTCACGCATAGCTGAATGACTTCTTTTTCTTTTTCAAAATTTCAATTAATGCTATTCAACTTCGATTGATGCACCTAATATCTATCTCACCTTTGAAGGAATAGTTTGTACAACAGTAAATAGAGAAATCTTGTGATTGCAACATCAGATTTTCTAACTTCCTGGGAAATCTCACAAGAGAACTATCACTATACTCACACCAGTATGCACTTGAGAGTTTGGTGGCATCATCTCTGCTCTATGTTGGGCCTGTGTGCCAAAAATCGGATACGAAGTATAGCTGGAAGTACCCGAAAATAAGTCCAGAATACGTAGGAACATATGCTGTCCAGCAAATCAAAGAAGGTTCCTGAAAGGAATGTGCCCCCTTACACAGTGGGACAAGGACAGCGAATGTGTGCAACAGCATGCTACACAAGGAGCAGAACCGTCTAAAAACATGCGCCCTATGCACTCTGTACACTAAAACCGAGAAGATTTATTCACAAAAGTAGAAGCCGTCAGAATGTTTTTGAATGGTCTGCAGCTGAACTAATATGGGGCGTCATAAACCTGTCCAGGGAGGGTGTGGGAACCTTCTGCAATCCCCCTGCGTCTCAGGCCCCGGAGACTTTCTCTTCTGTGGAGAACAGTACACATAACACGCAATGTACGGGAGAGTTTGGTTAACCCTGCGGGGGGCCACGCCGTGGCTCAGTGGTTAGACCGCTTGGCTCTCGATCCCAGGCGACCGCAAAGTGAGATTTGTGGTAGACAACGCTGGGGCGGGTTTTCTCCGGGATCTCCGGTTTCCCCCGCCATCTCATTCCACCGGTGCTTCATCTTCATCTCATGTATAATCAGTGTCATCGCCTGCGATGCCGTATGTAGTAAAAGCGGGCGTCAAACACTACACATTTCATTTAACCCTGCGGTCAGCGGTCTACACATGGCATAAGTAAGGAGTGCCGTCCCCCACATTGATGCAAAGCTAACGAGGGATGTCCAGCAGCTACTTGCAAGTGGCTGAATGCAGCACTTTCCAGCCTTCAGTTTTGAACGTTGCGGTTCCACTCTACAATATATTTTTGGTGCACATGGTTTATATACAACAGACATTAAAACATAAAATTTTCACATTCGTAGCGGTCAGAGTACATGATAGTTCCCTTATAAGAAAAGATAAATGAATTTAAGAAAGACCAAATTTTACTGTATTATTACTGCATGATTGATATCAGAGAAATAAATGAATAGCTTTGTTATTATGAAGGCAGTGAAAATATAAATATTCTTATGTTAGTATGGAGCAATGTTCGAGACATTAAGATCTACTGAAATTACCGTTGCGAGATTTTGCAGATATTACGAAATATGAAATAATTAATTTTGTGAAATTAAACGGTATTTCGAATTATGAACCAGACAGTAAATTTTGCCTTGTGTCAAATGTTATCCGTACCAAGTTTGGTTGAAATCGATTCGATGTATAGACACTGACTCTCATAAATAATCAGACAGACTTTGCATTTCACTATGGAGTGCTCTATAAAGCAGGATAGATTACGTGTATCAATCTCAAGGTACTCCTCGTGTTAAGCAAAGAATATCCATTTAGAGATTGAAAATGTAGCTAAACTAAGAGCTTCCCCATTCAACCTTGTTTACATCAGGAGTTTACGACACAAAAAGAATCGGACAGCACAAATGAAATGCAATACAAACAAGTAGCTGGAGTCTGTCAATAGACAAAACAACATCGTAGAAGTACGTCAACTGTGCACCAAGAAGAAGGCAAGAGCATAGTATGTGGCCCAGAGGCCACACATAATAAAACATAATAAAACATAACGGGAAATAGCAGATATTGTGAATCTTAGCAAAAGTACAGTTAGTGACATAATTCACCGATATAACTATGAAGACAGAATTGAATCTCGAGCAAAGCCAGAGTGACCAAAACTTCTTACCGATAGGCAGCAGTCTTATATGCGGAAGGTAAAACGGAATCCGTGTGTAAGTGGCCCGATGATTTGTGCTGAGATTTAGAAAGAACTGGGACTGACAGCCCTGAAACGGTCAGAAGGGCCATGCGAAAACGAGATTTTAATGGTCACGTAGTCAGAAAAAAAGCCACACATTTCCAGCAAGAATAAAAGGGAGCGGTTACAATTTGCCTAATACTTTGTTAAAAAGACAACCCATTAGTGGGACCAAGTTACTATTTGTGATGAAACCAAATACAACCTTGCTGTGAAAGGGTAGAGCCAGACTGAGATATTCAATGCCAAAGCCGGGATTTGAACCACGGATCTTCTGGTCTCCGTCCAGCTGCTCTAACTATTGAGCTACTATGGCCAACGTGCCAACATCACATTAAACTCTCCAACTGACTCGTGTTTCTCTCGGTAAACCACTAGGAGTTCTCATAAACACATGAGACCTTAATGGCGACTTACTATGCTTAAAGTACCGGGAAAAACACGAGTCAGTTGGAGAATTTAATGTGATGTTGGCCCGTTGGCCATAGTAGCTCAATGGTTAGAGCGGCTGGATGGAGACCAGAAGATCCGTGGTTTAAATCCCGCCTATGGCTTTGAATTTTTCAGTCTGGCTCTACCCTTTCATTGTGCGTCCTACACACGGCTAGTGTGAAAGAACAAGTAATTTCCACAACCTTGCTGGTTTCGATGGCAGGGTGATTGTGTGGGGAAAACCAAAGACGGAGCTGGAAGAGCGTAATTTACAAGGCACAGTCAAACACGGCGGAGGGAGTGTAATGGTATGGGGCTGTATTTCCTCTACGGGAGTGGGAAAGCTGGTGTTCATAGACACAATCATGAAGAAGGAAGCCTATCTTAGACTATTACAGCAAAATTTAAAACAAAGTGCAGAAATTATGGGTATTTTGGACAGCTTCACATTTTATCAGGATAACGATCGAAGCATACGTCCCACATTGTGCAGCAATGGTTACTTTACAACTATCCTCATGTACTGCATCCACCCCCTCAGTCCCCGGATCGTAATGCCATAGAAGCAGTATGGGATAAACTGGAGAAGGCCGTGCGAAAGTCCAAGCAGCACTTGAAGCAGAGGTTACAAGAGAAATGGAGCAAACTTTCTACAGCCTATCTGAAAAACCTGGTTCACAGCATGCCATTAGGATGGTAGAAGTATTGAAAAGAAGAGGGAGAGTCACAAAGTACCAAGCCTTATTTTGTATACACTCAAATTTGAGGGCCAAAAAATTCCATATTTCTTTTCAATTCTTAAAAAGCACGCATAATATAATTTTTATGTGAAATAACATTTATTTTCTTACAAGAACGAACCATGTAACTGTCGATTATCATTAATTTCAATAAAACAGCAAATCAAATGTTGATTTACAGTTTCAAAACTTAGTAATCTGTTTTGTCCGATTATTTATGGGAATCTCTGTATATATAAATTATAAATAAAACAATTATAATAAAATAATTATAAAATAATTATTATATATGCTGAAACTTTTGCTAACCACCGAAATTTATTTTCCCCGTTTTTCGTCTCTGCTGAATGGTACTTTTCATATCATAACACACCATACACCAGATCTATAATTACGTTACGCTTCTAGTATTGATCCTTAAAGTCCCTTTGATAGAATTTGTTTTGACACTGTGAAATATTTAAACTAAGTAAGTAAACCGTGTTTAACAGTTCGGATTTTTATTTTACCTGTTAGCGTACGTTACACCTGAAATAACATAAAAGGTAAATTTAAGGTGGAAAGCTATGAAGTTGGTGGCCCTGTCACGTTTACCGTCAACCTGAAGAGCAGCAAAAAAAAAAAAAAAAAAGAGATATAATCAGCGGTGAGGTATTATAGCAACATCATTGATAAGCTGCAAGATAAGAGAATGGTAGGAGTACCTTAACTAGGCCGGCACATCTCTGATAAGCTGTAGATCTTCTAGAACCAACTGGTGGACAACTGCAACGCAACCATGGATTTTTGGAATTGGAAGAAAAATGTTTTTATTTTTGTGTTACTTTACTTGCAAGCGGGTAAGTTTAATACATGATTAACAAAATAACGATGATAATGTTTCTATGTGCCGCTTGTGAACGAGTTTAACTCTTATCTTACATTGCTATAAATTGATATCTTAATCTTTGAAATATCACTTTGCTTTCACAATGAACATATATAGGTATTATATTAATAATCATGTTGTACCTACAGACTAGTGCATTCATTAAGGTATGATGCTGCTAAATTCTCATTACTATATCTTGCAAACTGGCATAGTCCTTGGAGTAAGTGCTCTGAAATGAATCCACCCCGCTTATTTTGTGACCACTCCGTGATCTGGCATCGTGAACTGGAACATAGTTCTTGAACTTAATGCACCCCTCTGATGTTCTGATTACCTTAACATAATGGATTGCAGTATAGTTCGCATGACAAATCCAACTGGTTCATGTTGTGACCGTCCCGCGTGTTTTTTGTCCCATTTATACCCCACCTTTAACTGCAATGGTCATATTAGTGGCCGTTCTCCTTTGGAACACATCGAAGGTGTTAACTCGTATTCGTTAGGTTATAATCAGGGGTTTTAGGTCACGCACACATTCGCACTCTCATTAATACTTCCAGACTCTCTCCGGTTGGTCGGAGAAAAATCCCCAGCCCCACCGCCGGAAATCGAACCCGGGACCCCTAGCACGGCAGGCAGGCGCTCGACCGCTTGAGCTAAGGGGACAACCCATCCCGCGTGTTGATACGGTGGGTTGAAGCACGTTTCATATGATTAAATCCACTCGGTTTATACTGTATCCCTCCGCATCTTGACATAGTGATTTGGAGCATAGTTCTCTGGACCGAATGCACCCATCTCATACTAGGGTCCCTCGGAACTTTGACATAGCAGGTTGGAGCATAGCTCTGTAAACGTCTGTATAGTGTTTATAGCCCGCTTTTACTACGTACGGCACCGCAGGCGGTAACACTGATGATACATGAGATAAAATGGAGCCCCGATGAATTGAGATGGCAAGGGAAACCGGAGATCCCGTAGAAAAGCCGTGCCAGCGCCATGTTTTCCTCCACAAATCTGCTTTGTGGTCACCAGGGATCGAACCTGGGCCGCCTTGGTGAGAGCCAAGCTGTCTAACCACTCAACCACGGTGCGGCCCTGCATAGGTCTCTGACTGAATCCGTCCAGTCCTTGTTGTGATCACTCCTTGTCCTCAAGTATGGATTGGAGCATTGTTCTCATGACCTATTCCCCAGCATTCATCAGAATTTTGATTAATATGATAACATAACAATAGAGTAATATCTTTGGTAATCAACTTGAGATCTGAGACCTCTGTATTCAGAATACTTCTATCTATTGTAATCTTCACTTCGCATGAAACCTAGACAGTGCCACAATAAAGGACGATATTAGGCGCCGGCCACGTTGTCACATAACGAGAGCACCCTTCTGAAACTACGAGGAGAGGACACGTTCAACGAAGCATGGCATACAGGCACCTCTACTCATATTGAAAATTGGCTTGCTAAACACTGGTAGTTTTCATTTAAAAAGTTAAAAGATGTGAGCTATAACATTTGCAATGTTGGAGTATCCGTTATAGGCGAGTCTCCTAAGAAGGTAACCGCTGAGAGGTCTGTAATTTTGTTATCACTAGGGTCCGCGTTATATGCTATCTATGTCGTGTAAACATAGGGGATGGGGTCGAGTGTCCTGCAGTCGCGCACGTACTCATACAACCAAAATCACGGGCAACGGTAATCTGTCAAACGTAGTCACACGACGGACACTGTCATAGAAAATATTGCACATTTATTCTTAAATTATACAAAACAAACTAATCTTTTCCAGACATATGAATATAAACAAAAGAATCTTTACATTTACAATGTGCACAGTAAATGAAAATCAAATTCGCTGTGGCAATACTATATTAGAATTGTTATAGTAAACAGCAACACGCATTGTTCTCCTTCAGATATGCTGTGTATTGGGAAAAGCTTCTCTCTATATCTATGATGTTACTGGGACAAATTTAAACCAAAATGCGGTGCTAATACTACCCTTTTGTGTATTACAATTTCCTCTAGAAGCTTCTAGTTCTTCCCGAATTTTATGTTTTACTTTCTGCTACACCTTTAGAAGTATTCCATCTCTGCTTGGCGTAGCCAAGCGCCTGAGCTTCCACCAACAGCACAAGTTGATGACTAACTCAATTGACGATCGTGCACAACAAACAATTTTTGGCTAAACTTCAGGCCCTAGTTATTACCGCCGCTCAAAATTATAAACTTTAGCTTTTAGTAATAAGCAGTATAACATACTTCGTCCTACATACGGCTAGTATGAAATAACAATTAATTTCCATTAATTGACCCAATAGTGGTCCGTACTATAAAGCCCGGGCGTTAAAATACTTACAGCATAATAAGTCGCCATTAAAGTAGTTGTCATGTCTTTATGAGAACTCTTAGTGGTTTGCAGGGGGAAAGCGAGTCTGTTGGAGAATTTAATGTCGTGCTGGCACGTTGGCCATAATAGTTCAATGGTTAAGAGCAGCCACATAGAGACTGTAAGATCCATGGTTCAAATCCCGGCTATGGCATTGAATTTTTCGGACACTTTCTACCGTTCCAAACATTAGTAAAGCTTAACAGGGCTAGATGTGCGTTTTTGCATGCACTGCCGTGTCATTCCTGTGTAGGAAACACGAAGCTGACCACTTTAATTATCCTTATTGCTAGATGAAGGCCATGTGCATGTGTTTATGGGGATAGTGATTAAGTTAGCAGATAGTGTCACGTGATGGCTCATCATTTCTATTATTATTATTATTATTATTATTATTATTATTATTATTATTATTATTATTATTATTATTATTATTATTATTATTATTATTATTATTATTAATTATTATTATTTTATTATTCCTGAGAACAGTGTGTTATGCTTCCTTCCCTGTGGATCTTCTCCATCCTGACACCAGTTGCTTCATACCCGCCTCGGTAGCATGGTGGTAGCATGTCTGCCTCACGCTTAAGAGTCCCGAGTTCGAATCTTGGTCGGGTGAGTTACCTGGATAAGGTTTCTTCCGGGGTTTTCCCTTATCCTGAAAGACGAATGTCGGGTAACTCTAAGCTCTATGGACCCCGGACTCATTTGAGCATCATTTCACCCATTCCATTCATCGTCCGATATGACTTAACGTTGGAGGACGTAAATTACAAAAAAAAAAAAAAAAAAAAAAAAAAAAAAAAAAAAAAGTTGCTTCATATCAACGGTGGTCAAAAACTCTTTCAGAATATAAATACAACACTTGCTACCACCTTTCATGTGGCTGGTAGAGGAAGTATTGCATTCCACTCCAAATTTCGATAACCACGTCGCCTCGAAAATATGCATTTTGATATCCACTGAACCCCCCAAAAAGCATATTTAAAACAAAAAGTACCCATTTGTACCTGTGATTTTGTTTTACGACGCCGTAAGCGGTAGACATTGCTTACATATGACACACTGTTCCACAAACATAAAAAAAAACCTTTATCTTTTACTAAGGAAATTTTGGATGTGTTGTACTGAAATTGATGCCCTGATTCCAGATTTGTTTATCTTAGCACATCATGTTTCTTAGTTATAGCACTTTAAATATTTCCTTCTGCAATAGTTAAATTATAGCTATTGTTTCATATACATTTATATGAAGATAAACGCTTACATTGTGTAGTAATCACAAAATCTATGTTAAAAGTGTACCTTACCGCTTATGTTGGAATATAATTGACCGCTATAAAAACTGGCAGAATTCATCCGTCATATTTGGACCATATTTACATTGGTAACTCACTAATGTGTCCCGATGGAAACTTTCCCACGTTCACCACTTACAAAACCAAGATTTGATGGATAAAATCTCAAGGTTAGAATGTAGAAAGCACATTTTTACTAACATGCGACAACGTCGATTAATTTCGTGGATACCTGATTGCTATGAGCACAAAGAGCATTTAGTTTTGTCCTGAACCTCGAGTCACACATCAATTGTTGGAGCTCTGGTCCAATAGACATTCCTGCTTTCAATTTGGCACCACTCCTTGTTGTTCTAAACTTTACCTTCAGATGAAAGGGTCAGACTGAAAAAATTAATGCCATAGCCGGATTTTGAACCACGGACCTTCCGGTATTCGTCATGTTGCTTCTAACTATTGAGCTACTATGGCCAACGTGCCAAGCTGACATTAAATTCTCCAACTGACTCCAACACGTTGGGCTTAGTAGCTCAATGGTTAGGAGTAACCGGACGAATACCGTAAGATCCGTGTTTCAAATCCCGGCTAAGGCATTGCATTTTTACTCTGATTCTACCCTTTCATTAGTGCGTCCTATACACGGCTAGTGTGAAAGAACAACTAATTTCCTTTACCTTCAGAGCTTAAAGTCAGTATGATTCAGTGCTCGCACAAAGTATTTCATGAGCCCTACTTTAATATAAAAATATCTAAATGTATTACTAATGAAAAAATGAAAAATGTAATTATTTAAAAATGATGGACTTCTAAAGAAAAATGGAGTTCAGATCGATAACCTAACAATTCAAATTAGGATTGCTTCACCTGTTTTTGTTCCGTAGAAAATTGTTTGCAAACCAGCGTATGTAGAAAAAAAGTAGAATCCCAGACCTAAGCTTACTGAGTCAGGAAGGAGAACCTAGAGGGATCTGAACTGCGGACCTCCCGCTCACAAGTCTTAAAACCTTAAGACATCTGTGTCGGTGCGCGCGAGTGACAGGCCTGTTTGAGAACAGCACAAAAATAGTAGATACGCACTAACCATTGGTATTTAACTTCACTCGTGTCCAAGATTGCAATACGCAGATCTTCATAAAAATTCTCTTACACTAAACTACACTACAGCTTTCATTTCAGTTGGACTGTGATGTAAACTTTGATTTAGACAAAGACATAGAAAACAAAATAAACCAATTTCAGCAGATATGTGGAATTATATCAAGAACATTGAAAAACAAAGGAAGGAAATACAAAAAGTTATAATTCTATAAAACCATTGCAGTTCCATCGCTCATGTGTCGAAGTGAGTCCTAGATATTAAAAGAAAGGACAAAATAGAAGAACTGGAAAGAATATATGAATAAAATGGAGTACTGGTTTTAATAAGAAGATATAATCCTCGTGGAAGAAGAGATTTAGGTCGTCCTAGAAAAAGATGGGAATAGTTGTTGGAATGCGAAAACGGAACAGACAGAAATACCTAATCCCTGAAGTGAAGAAAAAGACAAAAATACACTTTACAGTTACCCAACTTCTTTTACATTAGAAATATTTCAACGATTTTTTTTATTAAAATCTGGTATGTGTAAAATAACCCAGTCATTAATAAATGTGATCTTGAATTTTCTGTTAAATAATCTCTTGTAAATAGGAATCCCCAACTATTAAAGAAAACTTATCCGAGGAAAAATATGTAGATCATTAATACACCAAATATTTTTGAGTATTAGCCATTTTGTAAACATTTCATACTGCACATTTGAAATGTAAAGGAATCATTACATCTCATATGCTCTAAATTATACATTTCTTTTCATTTTATTCATCTTTTTCTTCTTTTTACAATGATCTGACTTTTTATTCTCCAAGCGCGCAATAAATATTTGAGCTTGGTTTCCACATGTTGACTTTCTTTTTTGTTGTCATTTACGTCCTTTAACTTTTAAGTCATATCGGACGATGAATGAAATGGGTGAAATGATGCTCAAAGGGACCCAGGGTCCATGGAGCTTAGAGTTTCCCAACATTCGTCTTTAAGGATAATGGAAAACCCCGGAAAAATACCTTATTCAGGTATACCATGACCAAGATTCGAACTCGGGACCTCTTGAACGTGAGGTAGACCTGCTAACATCTATGCTACCGAGGCGGGCACATGTTGCCTTAAGATTGCTATTACTTCACTGAAAATAAATATATTCTAGACAAAATATATTGTGAATGACGTAAGTTGGATATAATAATCAATATTAATAAATGTTATGACATACAAATATATTTTTCCATTTTTATCGGCTAGGAAAGGCATTGTGACCATAGCAAATCAATTGTTTATCCTAATTAGGAAATTTAACATAACAGATTCACTTATCTATAAAATTATCCGCCATTACTTGTTTAGGTATGGAATTCCGTTTCTTGGAGAACTATAAATTTGGTTTCGAAATAATTTACTAAGGTGACAGGAGTATGAGTAACATAATTAGAATGTAAACAATAAGTTGTGAAGTTATGTCGCTCATGCGCAGTTTATATATTCCTCGCAGTTAGCTCATTTGCCCCTTGCACACAGCTAAGGCGTTGCTTCACACTTAGGTTGGCAAAATAATCTGAAATAAAATTTCACGTACAAAGTGCACAAACCTTAGGTATATTTCCGAACGTGTCTGCTCTTCAAATGTGGCCACTTTGCCGTTCCAGTGAATATAATATAGTCTGCACATTTTACCACATTCTGGAAGTACTTAATTTTTCGATTTCCAAAAACGATAAATAATTGTTATTAAAATACCCTGTATTTAGAATACACACATTACGCCCGCCTCGGTAGCGTAGACGGTAGCATGTCTGTCTCACGTTCAAGAGGTCCCGACTTCCAATCTTGGTCAGGGTGAGATACATGGATAAGGTTTTTCCGGGGTTTCCCTTATTCTGAAAGATGAATGTCGGGTAACTCTAAGCTCCATGGACCCTGGACTCATTTGAGCATCATTTTACCCCTTTCATTCATCGTCCGATATGACTTAACTTTGCAGGACGTAAATTACAAAACAAAACAAAACAAAACACACATTACACACAAAAGCATGCTTTGAATTTTATGGTAATAATGCATGAAGTCCATTTCATTCTAAAAGAATTTTCTGTAATTTTGTATTACTGGTGAACCATAAGAAATAGACAAGTTAATTACGCATTATAATATTAAAAGATATCATTTATTTGTAATTTATTTCTTGTATAGTAGCAGCCACTTTCGTGATATTCATTAGTAATTTTTGATACCTTTTCTTTCTCCACCAAGTATCTGGTAAATAGAGGATTAGAACTGCATTTGAACCAGTAACTTGTATATCTAAATTTCACCTAAATAAAAAATAAGAAGTGAATAAAAAAACGTGACAGACAAAAGCTCCACAAGAAGCGTATCTCTCCTTAAAACTACCAATTTCAAGGCCACTGTAATATCGAACCACTTTTATATATTTGACTATCACATCTGTCTCTTGTATAGATATTCCCTCTACACCTACAAGAAACAACGTTTATTATGATTAACATGAAGAAGAGAGCTTATGCTAGAATAGTTTATACAAGCCAATACTGGAAAAGTAGGGATTATTAGGAATTTAATGCTTCAGTTTTGTCTTTCTGTCACAGTAATGGAGATAAGCGTTTGAAGAATTAAATTGATTACGTTTCGTTGTAGGTACAAGAGGATATATAAGATTTAAGCGATAATAAATTCGTAAAAAGATATATACCTAAATGCCAGCTTCGGAATTTACTTTTTGCACTACATCAAATAAATAAATAAAAAAAAATACTTCAGAAGTTTTAAAAGAATTGCAGAGTTCAATACTGGAACTACTATTTTAGTTAATTGATGGAAATTAATCATTTCTTCACACTAGCCGTATATAGACTAAGGTTTTTGATGGATAGAGTCAACATAAAAAATTCAATGCCATCGCCGGGATTTGAATCACGGATCTCCTGGTCTCCGTCCAGTCGCTCTAACCCATTGAGCTACCATGGCCAACGTGCCGTCATGACACTAAATTCTCCATTTGACTCGTATATTTCCCCGGTAGACTACTAGAGGCTCTTGCATCCGAGAGCAAGTACATTGGCAAGTCTGTTTCTCTTCAATGGCTTGATATTGCACAACACAGAAAATGTTTGCTCGCACATATACGTGGTTGGAAAGGACATAATATACATCCTTAGGTAGAAAGTTCAACAAACTTCCGTCGCTGCTATTATAACGCTGTACTACACGCTCCCAACTGTTAGGTTGATTGCACCTCTCAGTGACATCGCTACGACATAGATGCATAAAAAATGTTAAGTGAAACAAATCTAATTCGGTACCGAGCAGATAATTGACTCAGAAAATACAATTCTACGATTTATATAGTTTTAATTCAACAGTATAACTTCACTTAAGATACCCCCTCGCAGAGCCCCTGACGTTACCTCGCGGACCTCCGAGGGTCCGCGGACCTCACTTTGAGAAACACTGATCTATGATATCACGTAGTTTTGCCATCCCACGTCCTCACACCAAATCTGGCGTACCCTAAGAGGGCGTATGCCAAGATTATACCACATCCTAACAGTGTGGTCGATACCTAAAGTCCTAATAAACGGATAAGTACCGTGGCGATTTACCATCTGCTCGGTAAAACCCGAGGGACCATTACTTCTGGCTCCTTCTGCTCTTCCCCGAAATCAACAGCTAAGCTAGGTGGAGTAAAAGAGGTAGGCAATAGCAGCAATAGCAGCATAATCTTTTAGTCGTATTGCTCTTTGCGTGTATGGGTGTAGTGTTTAACGCCCGCTTTTACTGCATACGGCACCGCGGGTGGTGACACTGATGATACATGAGATGAAGATGGAGCGCCGGTGGAATGAGATGGCGGAGGAAACCGGAGGTCCCGGAAAAAACCCACCCCAGCACCGTGTTGTCCACCACAAATCTCACTTTGCGGTTGCCTGGGATCGAAACCGGGCCGCCTTGGTGAGAGCCAAGCGGTCTAACCACTGATATTCTTCTTTGCCAAGACAGCTTCAAAAGTGGCGATTTCTCAATAGCACCATAATAGTTTTAAGGAAAACATGTTATGCTACTTTTACAATGGTAACCAATAAGATCTTGAAAAATCCAAATATATTACTGCATTTATACACTAATACAAAAACGTGGTAGATGGAATTTATCTCGCTCTTCCGGTTGTTTCAGAAAACGACGTTAAGCTTTTAAATATAATGTTTGTAACAATTTGTCCTCAGTGGTAGAATTAATTATCCATAATCTTGAGCAATATAAAAGCGTACAATAATCATGTGTGAGTTTTATAAGTTTATTTGAGATTCTGCTTAAAATATGATCATAAACGACACCCTAGTTACAAACTATGCAAAGTCGAGTGAAAGGCATTGTAAAAGTAAGGCGATTGTCATATATTCATTTTCACTTAAATGATCCATTAAGGCTTTAGAAAAATTTGAGAGCAAAAGGTATACTTTGTAATTTAAGCTGTAGGTGCAAAGCATTTTTGACTTAAAACTAATTTTTTATTTTTTTAAGTTTAGACACATAAAAGATGGAAACTGCATCATACAAATGCAAAACTGAAAACAAAGGATTTCAAGCATATGTTATTTGCTTCTTTACAATTATTGTTATTGATGATATTGATAAAAACTGATAAAGGGGATAGTGGAGATAAAGTAATAAACGATATTCCAGAGAACACAAAAGTCTCCACGAGAGAACAAACCAAACTGAAGCGCATAAGAAACAATCACAAAATAAGAAATCTCGCTCACTTAAAGCAGTGAAATTATTATGTGCTCGAAATACTTCGCCCTATTTAATTGACTGAAGGTGCTAACATGTACGCCAGCGTTTCTCAAACTCTTCTACCTCAAGGACACCCTTATCCTATAGTTTTAACTCCACAAAATAACTTTACTGAAGGAATCCCGTTGCAGACCCCCTGACATCCCCTCGCGGACCCCATTTTGAGAAACACTGTACGTCATTACATAAACAAATACAATATTCAGACCTCCTTGAATTTTGATTAAACTTTAAGTGCTTGCTTTTATATCTGATTGTATATGAATCTTACTGTACTTGCTTGTCTTTAAAATTTATTTATTTATTTGTTTACTTTTAATGTTACAGCTTCAGCCCAAGAGCAACAAGCACCTGTCTTGAGGTATGAGGACCAGTGCTTCAGGGTCCAGATGAGCATAGCGTTTAAGAAGGGCGATGAGGTATGTTTTCCTAATAAATATTTAGTATAAATGTTCGACGATTGTTATTTTAGAATATTTTAACATTTGACGTACAAAGACCATATCAGTTAGGTATGTTTTCGTATGTGGATCAGAAACTACCTGTTGCCATAATAAAATCGCCAACTTTTAGGTAACTGAAAGAGCAGCTTTGGGGTCTAAAGCAATTTCTAAAAATCGATGAATTTAAACAGCAAAATGTAATATAAACAGCATAAAATACTGAATGCAACTGAAAGCATACTATTGCTCATTAAAAACAAAGACAACTGCATGTAGAGTTGCACAACATAATTTTAGAGTAGCTTAATATCCATTCGGTTTTTGAAACCATTTAACTTTCTGCAAGTAAAAGTACATATAGACTATATATGGACTTACACTGAAATACATCATATTAAATTTAGAAGGTCTAAATCACCAATGCTTTCCAGCATTCAATCTATTTTTCGATTTAAAATCAGTCTCTAAATATGGCCTTTCTCGCCATATTTTCCAGTCAAAATTAGCTTTTGTACTGAAAAATAATGTTTTATATCAGCTAATTTGATATGGGCGTAGTTCATTTGAGATATATTGTGACGGGACTAGATCCTTCCAGTTATCTATCTTTTTCTAACTATTAGTATAGCCAAAGTTTATAATTTTTTAGCTCCGCTGCTGTAAAGTGGTAGTTGCCTCTGAGTTTTTTTGGATCAAATTTGCGCAGGGTTTTGAACCTAAACCTATGTGCTCATATACTTGCATAGCCTATCGTCAAATATCATATCCTATTATACTTATAAAAAACTCATATGGTGTATCCTTGTTGCTGTGAAATAATTCTATAGCTTTTTTGTACAACTGACGCTAATTTCATACTGACAGTTACTGCCGTTTCCTTTACATATTTCATATGGTTTGTTGTAATCCTCCAACGTTAAGTCATATCGGACGATGAATGGAATGGGCGAAATGATGCTCAAATGAGCCTAGGGTCCATAAAGCTTAGAGTTACCCGACATTCGTCTTTCAGAATAAGGGAAAAACCCGGAAAAACCTTATCCAGGTAACTCACCCTGACCAAGATTCGAACTCGGGACCTCTTGAACGTGAGGCAGATACTCCACCACCACGCTACCGAGGCGGGCTTTCATGTGTTTGCTTAGAAGTAATTTTGTATTTAATTATATGCCTAAATATTTAAACGTTTTGTATCATTTTACATTTACATTATAGATTTATCAATAGCCTCAATCATCTGCTTAGATTTCTCTTCTAGTTCTAATCTATTCTTTGCTTCTACCATAATTAATAGATCTTCGGCGTGAATAATAACCTTACGTACCTCTTTCATATTCCCAATTTCCTCTGTCGTCAGTTCTGTTACTACACTCCTGGAAATTGAAATAAGAACACCGTGAATTCATTGTCCCGGGAAGGGGAAACTTTATTGACACATTCCTGGAGTGAGATACATCACATGATCACACTGACAGAACCATAGGCACATAGACACAGGCAACAGAGCATGCACGATGTCGGCAGTAGTACCGTGTATATCCACCTTTCGCAGCAATGCAGGCTGCTATTCTCCCATGGAGACGATCGTAGAGATGTTGGATGTAGTCCTGTGGAACGGCTTGCCATGTCATTTCCAGCTGGCGCCTCAGTTGGACTAGCGTTCGTGCTGGACGTGCAGACCACGTGAGACGACGTTTCATCCAGTCCCAAACATGCTCAATGGGGGACAGATCCAGAGTTCTTGCTGGCCGGGATAGTTGACTTACACTTTATAGAGCACGTTGGGTGGCACGGGATACATGCGGACGTGCATTGTCCTGTTGGAACAGCAAGTTCCCTTGCCAGTCTAGGAATGGTAGAACGATGGGTTCCATGACGGTTTGGATGTACCATGCACTATTCAGTGTCCCCTCGACGATCACCAGAGGTGTACGACCAGTGTAGGAGATCGCTCCTGACACCATGATGCCGGGTGTTGGCCCTGTGTGCCTGGGTCGTATGCAGTCCTGATTGTGGCGTTCACCTGCACGGCGCCAAACACGCATACGACCATCATTGGCACCAAGACGCCATCGCTGAAGACGACACGTCTCCATCCGTTCCTCCATTCACCTCTGTCGCGACACCACTGGAGGCGGGCTGCACGATGTTGGGGCGTGAGTGGAAGACGGCCTAACGGTGCGCGGGACCGTAGCCCAGCTTCATGGAGACGGTTGCAAATGGTCCTCGCCGATACCCCAGGAGCAACAGTGTTCCTAATTTGCTGGGAAATGGCGGTGCGGTCCCCTACGGCACTGCGTAGGATCCGACGGTCTTGGCGTGCATCCGTGCGTAGCTGCGGTCTGGTTCCAGGTAGACGGACACGTGCACCTTCCGCCGACCACTATTGACAACATCGATGTACTATGGAGACCTCACGCCCCACGTGTTGAGCAATTCGGCGGTACGTCCACCCGGCCTCCCGCATGCCCACTATATGCCCTCGCTCAAAGTCCGTCAACTGCACATACGGTTCACGCACACGCTGTCGTGGCATGCTACCAGTGTTAAAGACTGCGACGGAGCTCCATATGCCACGGCAAACTGGCTGACACAGACGGCGGCGGTGCCAAAACGCTGCGCAGCTAGCGCCATTCGACGGCCAACACCGCGGTTCCTGGTGTGTCCGCTATGCCATGCGTGTGATCATTGCTTGCACAGCCCTCTCGCAGTGTCCGGAGCAAGTATGGTGGGTCTGACACACCGGCGTCAATGTGTTCTTATTTCCATTTCCAGGAGTGTATATACCAAAATAAGGGTCCTAAAATGAATTTGTTGGGGCATCCTTCATTAATTTCTCTATCTATTTTTCCTGAAGTGGTTTGGACTTATTCGTCTGTCCGCACAATATTTTTATGCTGTTATATAGACAGCTTGGGTAATCCTTCCCTCCCATAATATTTAAAAGTTTGGGCCACCATAAATTATCAAAAGTTCCCTAAATATAAAGTAAAATTCCTATAATATATCCCTGTTCAATTGCATTTATTCCTTTTAGGTCGTAGTTTATTACATCTTCCGTGGATTTCTTCTTTCTAAAACCAAATTGCTTATCACTCATACCGATCATAACTCTATACTCCAGAGTGTGCCTTGTTTAGAGATGCTAAAAGGGGGAGGACTATATTCTAGGATGCCTTTATATAAAAGTCGTTCCTGTACTTTTCCAAGACTGTTAAGCAAGTAAATTGTCCTATACGATTTTACCTGTGCTAGGTCCTTATCTATCCTTTTCTTGAGAATAACTGCTCTACTGTCCACCAAAGCAAAGTAAGTCCCTCAGAAGAATGTGCCACCCTTACACAGTGGGACAAGGACAGCTAATATATGTGACAGAGAACTCATGCTACGCAAGGAGCAGAACCGTTAAAAATACATTCGCCCTGTTCATTCAGTACACTAAAGCCGAATAGATTTAGTCACAAAAGTAGACGCCATCAGAATGTTTTTGAATGGTTTGTAACTGAACTGACATGGGGTGTCATAAACCTGTCCAGGAAGAGTGTAGGAACCTTCTCGAACCCTCCCGCGTCTCACTACCCGGAGACTTTCTTAGTCTTGGTGGACTGTAGCTTCCTTCCAACAATAAGGAATACTTCCTAAAAATAGGCACTCATTTAATGGCAATGTTAATATTGGTGCTAATTTATCGGTCAAATTTTTAATTATTTCTGATGCTATTACATCTGGTCCTGGAGATTTACTTTTCTCTGCTTGACTAATGGCAATTTTTACGTCAGTGATATAATAATAATAATAATAATAATAATAATAATAATAATAATAATAATAATAATAATAATAATAATAATAATAATAATAATAATAATAATAATAATAATAATAATAATAATAATAATAATAATAATAATAATAATAATAATAATAATAATAATAATAATAATAATAATAATAATAATAATAACAATAATAATAATAATAACAATAAAAATAATAATAACAATAACAACAATAACAGCAACAATAACTATAACAGCAATAATAATAATAATAATAATAATAATAATAATAATAATAATAATAATAATAATAATAATAATAATAATAATAATAATAATAATAATAATAAATAATAATAATAATAATAATAATAATAATAATAATAATAATAATAATAATAATAATAATAATAATAATAATAATAATAATAATAATAATAATAATAATAATAATAATAATAATAATAATAATAATAATAATAATAATAATAATAATAATAATAATAATAATAATAATAATAATAATAATAATAATAATAATAATAATATTAATAATAATAATAATAATAATAATAATAATAATTAATAATAATAATAATAATAATAATAATAATAATAATAATAATAATAATAATAATAATAATAATAATAATAATAATAATAATAATAATAATAATAATAATAATAATAATAATAATAATAATAATAATAATAATAATAATAATAATAATAATAATAATAATAATAATAATAATAATAATAATAATAATAATAATAATAATAATAATAATAATAATAATAATAATAATAATAATAATAATAATAATAATAATAATAATAATAATAATAATAATAATAATAATAATAATAATAATAATAATAATAATAATAATAACAGTAACCCATGGCGCGACAGCCCATATCGGGCCAGGGCCTGCCAACCTTACCTGGCCTCACTCCCACATACTCAAGGTAGAGGTGGGCAATCATCCAACTGATACGGGGAGGAGATTTGGTCATCTCGGCACCCCCAGCCGGAACGTTGTCCTTTTTGACCAGGGTCGCTTACCTATCAGAGATATACGGATATACTAATCTTTCTCCCAAGTATTCTTCTTCTTCACAGAGGCGTCTTCTATATTTGTATTCTTGTTGCTCATCCTCTATCCTATCTCGTGGTAGTTGGGATTGGGATTTCATTGCGGAGGGGATTCAGTACTTAGGCCAACATGTTGGGCCCATTGATCCTATGCCCCCAAGTGGGGGCAACCCTTGGAGGAAGGATGAGGCGAAGGAAGACAGACAATACAGAGGGCAGGGTCCCTACAGTTTACTTGGATAGAGACCTCCCCCGACAGGCCAGGACAACGAACCCGCTACCCTGCAGCGGGATGGCAAGGAGCCCAGCAGCCGAGCCCTAATGGTCCCAGGCAGGCGATCTGAGCCCCAAAGGTCCCTGGTTGGCGGCCGCAAAATGGTCCCAGCAGAGGAGCTGAGGCCGGCAACCGACCTACCGGTGGAGAAAGTAGTTTTCCATAGAGTATATCATCCTGCCGTGCACCGCCGAGACACCCGCCGACATTTCTACCCTGAAAGGGACCACCAGATGAGACCTGATATGAAATGACAATGGAGATGAAATGGAGGGACAGGAAATTCGGGGAATGTAATTAACCTACCCAGCATTGGCCTAGTGACCCGGGAAAACCGCTGAAAACCCCATGGGCCAGGTAGGTCAGCCACGGGAATCGAATCCATGCCTCCTGAATGCGGGCCACAGAAGAAACCGCCTGAGTCATCCTGCTCGGTTCTCATGGTAGTTACCTTTCTTATACATCATTAATTAATTCTTTCCACGTGTTCGTTTTTTCTCCATCTTGTTTTTCCGGGGTTGAAATAAATTTCGATTCTCTTATTTTCTCCATCATGACATACGGAATAAACCTTACATTATCAATCAATTTTTCCTCTACATAATTATCCCATGAATTCTCCCTAGAAATCTCCAACTGAATTTTATAATTTTCTTTCATTTAGCTATAAATTCGTAAATTCTTTCCTTTTTGTAAATATGCTACCGATTTTTGGTAAATTCTTCTTGCTTTCCTCATCTTCCTTTGTGATAAATATAATTATTCATCATTCCATAGACCGTTCACTTTGTTATTATTCCTTTTTTAGGTATAACTTTCTTGAATTATGTTAGTTATGATTTTAATCTTTTTATTTACACCTATCTTATTAAAATTTGGCACTTCAAATTATTTCCGTACTTCATCCCAATCCTCCTTTTTAAAGTTATATCTTATCTCTTTCCTTGCAAATTCATTTCTATCTTCGGTATTAGCCCATAATCAAAATTGATTAGATTGTGATCATTTATCGTTTGATTTTCTGTAACCCTCTAACTAAAAATGTGCTTTGATATATTTCTTTAGTTAAGGTTACCGCCTGCGGTGCCGTATGTAGTAAAAGTGGGCGTTAGACACTACACATGTCATTTTTGGTTAAGGTCATGTCTATATTTTCTTCTTCTCCAGCGCGAATTTGGAGGTTCATTACTTATTGTGCCCATTTCTGACTATTAAGTTGTATACATGTATTAATTCCTTCATTTGTTTCCCTCTATTATCTGAATTTTTGCTTCTCCATGCGTTTGATTTTGTATTGGCATCCATGGTGAAAATTATATTTACATTTGTATACGTATCTAGTACCTTTCTGTTTTATTCAAATGTACGTACATCTGTATTGTCTTTGTACTGATAATATCGATTAGGGACAATATTACTGGCTGCCTAATATATAGTTTCTACGCATATTATATGTTCTTCACATAGCTGGGAAATTTTAGCAGCTTTGAGTTTTTAGTTAGCTGTTATAATTGATGTTTTTGGGTGTTGCCCTTCAGAGATTACTCTTACAATTATCGGCATATACATAACTTTAGATTTAAACATATTGTTTCTGTATACAAATTACGTCTAATTTTAATTCTTTTATGAGTTTCTGGATTTACATAATAACTATTTCACTATTTTGGGCGTTATTTGCGCAAATCTAATACAGCTTATATCTTGCATTTTGTAAGTTATCGTTTATAAGATAGCCAGAGACGCCGAATGCTATCTACGGATGTGTTTGCGGTCTGTAAATGCATTATTCGGTATTGGACGGAGAGGGGCTGTGGTTCTCCGGCCACTGTTTTACAGGAAGCTCCTTGATCAGTCGGATCTGAAAGGCTAATGGGCGGCTTTCTGTGACTCCGCCCGGCTGAAGAAACTGCCTACAGATGTTAGGGACTCACTTCTACGTCATACATTGCTTTAACATTTTGTGTGTAGAAATGATTTAGTGCAAATGTATTTCAATGTTACTATCATTTTTTATTTAATGATTTATATCTTCCCGTTAATAGTTACGAAATCAAGTAGCATGCGAAAACTTAACTTGTTATCCATGTACAATGGAATACAAAATTGCTTAACTTGACATGGAGTATTGCTATCAAAATCTGTTAGAAAACTGGATATTTTGAACTAATTATATTATGATTATTATTTTATTTCTGCTAATCATTGCTGGATTTTCTAGATTTTAGTTCAGCTGGAATTTAAATTAAGTATTGTTTTAGTTAATTAATGGAAATTAATCATTTCTTTACATTAGGCGTGTATAGGCTAAGGTTTCTGATAGATAGAGTCAACATGAAAAATTCAATGCCACGGCTGGGATTTGAACCACGGATCTCCTGGTTTCCGTCCAGTCGCTCTAACCCATTGAGCTACCATGGTTAAGGTTTTTGACAGATAGAGTCAACATGGAAAGTTCAATGCCACGGCTGGGATTTGAACCACGGATCTCCTGATTTCCGTCCAATCACTCCAACCCATTGAGCTACCATGCCTAAGGTTTTTGATAGATAGAGTCAACAGGAAAAATTCAATGCCACGGCCGGGATTTGAACCACGGATCTCCTGATTTCCGTCCAGTCGCTCTAACCCATTGAGCTACCATGGCTAAGGTTTTTGATAGATAGAGTCAACATGAAAAATTAAATTCCACGGCTGGGATTTGAACCACGGATCTCCTGGTTTCCGTCCAGTCGCTCTAACCCATTGAGCTACCATGGTTAAGGTTTTTGACAGATAGAGTCAACATGGAAAGTTCAATGCCACGGCTGGGATTTGAACCACGGATCTCCTGATTTCCGTCCAATCACTCCAACCCATTGAGCTACCATGCCTAAGGTTTTTGATAGATAGAGTCAACAGGAAAAATTCAATGCCACGGCCGGGATTTGAACCACGGATCTCCTGATTTCCGTCCAGTCGCTCTAACCCATTGAGCTACCATGGCTAAGGTTTTTGATAGATAGAGTCAACATGAAAAATTAAATTCCACGGCTGGGATTTGAACCACGAATCTCCTGATTTCGTCCAGTCGCTCTAACCCATTGAGCTACAATGGCTAAGGTTTCTGATAGATAGAGAAAACATGAAAAATGCAATGCCACGGTCGGGATTTGAACCACGGATCTCCTGATTTCCGTCCAGTTGCTCTAACCCATTGAGCTACAATGGCTAAGGTTTCTGATAGATAGAGTCAACATGAAAAATCCAATGCCACGGCTGGGATTTGAACTAGCCGTATATATTTATTTGATATTTTGATATTTATTTATTTGTACAGTTTCCATAACAATTTCGGTACAGTAAAATTTAACATAGAACATGCTGTGTTATACCTCCTGTACAAATACATAAAATTGCTGAACTAAGATTTACTCGCTGACTCAGGTCCCCTGGTTTTCCTGAGCAACTTTGTGTCATTTCTTCTTGGCCTTTGCCTCTTTTATCCTAATCCACTTTTCTCTTATCCTCTATAAGAAATCTATACATCTATTTTTCTTTTCTCATATCCCTGTTAGCATGCGTACCGCCAATATCTCTTTACTTACTCTGTCCCATTTTTTATCCCTGTAATTTGTTAACTCTTTACATAGCCGTATATAGGCTAAGGTTTTTGATAGAGTCAACATGAAAAATTCAAATCCACCACCGGGATTTGAACCACGGATCTCCTGGTTTCCGTCAAACACCAGATCCCTATAAGGTATTTAAATTAAAACAATTTGAATTTATGTTTTGGGTAATGCACTTTTTGTCCACGATAAACTGTTGTTTGCCAATGTCACCCAAACAGCTGAAAGTACTTTGTCTAACCAATTTCCATTTATAATATTTTACTTTTTACGCGCAGTAAAAGCTTCTACTAATATTCAATCTTACATTGTATAAATTTCATATTGCACATGTCCACTATCAAAAATCAAATCAATTAATCTCTGAAGCACCTGATTTAATTTTCACTCTCTTCTGGAACGAAGAACGCTTATGATGGTCATTTATCACTCTGCATTTACACTCTCAGCTTTATAGCAGCTTTTACGGTTAGCATTTTTATTAAGTAATAATATGCGCTTCAAAATAGCTTTAAGAAGGAACTGTTTAACGTATCGAAAGTTTAAACAAAACTGGCGAAATAGCATTAAACGCAATTATGTAATAGATATTTAATTGGCTGCGCTTTAATTGTTTTAGCAACATTAAGAAACACAACGGATTTGTGTGCTAACTTGTTCTCTTTTTATCCACAGGCTCCGATCTTAGTGGAGAGTAGTTATGACCCAACTCCTGAAGGCGCATGTGACCCAGGAAACCATAAACTAACTATTAGTTTAAGTGAGCCATCAAGTTCGACTGACTCCTCCACCGTAACTAGCTCTTCAACTGATTCCTCAACTGTTACTGACTCCTCCACCGTCACTGACTCTTCAACTGATTCCTCAACTGTTACTGACTCCTCCACCGTCACTGACTCTTCAACTGATTCCTCAACTGTTACTGACTCCTCCACCGTCACTGACTCTTCAACTGATTCCTCAACTGTTACTGACTCCTCCACCGTAACTGACTCTTCAACTGATTCATCAACTGTTACCGACTCTTCCACCGTCACTGACTCTTCAACTGATTCCTCAACTGTTACTGACTCCTCCACCGTCACTGACTCTTCAACTGATTCATCAACTGTTACCGACTCTTCCACCGTAACTGACTCTTCAACTGATTCCTCAACTGTTACTGACTCCTCCACCGTCACTGACTCTTCAACTGATTCCTCAACTGTTACTGACTCCTCCACCGTCACTGACTCTTCAACTGATTCCTCAACTGTTACTGACTCCTCCACCGTCACTGACTCTTCAACTGATTCCTCAACTGTTACCGACTCCTCCACCGTAACTGACTCTTCAACTGATTCCTCAACTGTTACTGACTCTTCCACCGTAACTGACTCTTCAACTGATTCCTCAACTGTTACTGACTCTTCCACCGTAACTGACTCTTCAACTGATTCCTCAACTGTTACCGACTCCTCCACCGTTACTGACTCTTCAACTGATTCCTCAACTGTCACCGACTCTTCCACCGTCACTGACTCTTCAACTGATTCCTCAACTGTTACTGACTCCTCCACCGACTCCACTGTCTCTTCAACCTCAGATGGTGAGAGTAATATACACCGACGCAGTCGCTCTTTGAGGTCTGGTGAGAACTACATAGCATTCGAAATGAAGAATGCATCGGTCAGTGTAATCGATGTACAATGGGAATGTAAGTACATTTTGTTTAACTTAAAATAATTAAATAAGGTTAGGAGAAGTTATAGATTTTATTATCTGAGGTTCAAAGGTTATCTCCTTTTTCAATCGCCTCTCCACATCCTCTCTCTTCCATCTTCTCTCTCTCTGTTACTCTCTTCACTCGTATGCACTCACATATTTGCTGCACCTAAATATGAATGCTGGAGTAACTATGTCGTACAAATGAAAATAAAAGGAAAGGACATTCATTGAATTGCAGTTGCTGCCTACAATGTTTTACGTATGAATGTGTCCTTTAGAAATGCTTCAAATTGGTTTTATGCAACCTGGAAGGACGGCGGTAAAATACTTGAAACTCGTTTAAAACTTTTATGTATCAGATAGATGACTAAACCTTTAACATAGTTTTTAGAATCTATTTAAGGATTATTTGTAAAAGTTCGCAATAAATCAAGGTTAACTGAGGTACGATGTAAATGACAATATATATTCTGACTCTAGGAACTCATCTGCAGGTACAGATCTTAAAGCTATCTTAAAGAATGTATCTGTTATCGTTTTAAGTTTCTTCCTTGAGCACCACGTTTTGCCTTCTTTAGAATTGTTGTGTTGCACAAATCATGATCACGCTTTATTTGCCACTTCCCAAGAACTGCTGAATAGTTGAGCAAATACGTACAGATACTCCAAAATGTATTCGTCTAATCATAGCGTATAGAATATAACAACCACAATCAGAAAAGTATAGATAAGAAACGAACAGTAACTATTTCGTTACATCTGTTGATATCTATATTTAAAAATAAAACACAATTTGGGTTCATATATTGCTTAATTAGTGAACAGCTCTACGTTATTTAAAATCATGTACCGTTTGATGTCAAACAAGTATTCGTCTAGTACACAAGATCCCAGGTATGGTGCCTCGCTGACACACATCCCTTCCCTTTTCTTATGCAGCTGTGTTACATTCACTGTCGTTGACAGTTCCATCTCTGTTTTCAAAGCCGTTGATTGCTATTTAAGTAATATGGGTCAAAAACGTCGTGAAACTACAAAAGTAGAGAGAGAAATTTGCATCAGGTTATGTAAAAAAAAGGAGAAACCATTGGAAGACCTACCAGAACAGTGAAGACTATTATACAGAGGTTTGATCAGAAGAAAACTTACGAAAATCAATCAAGAAGTGGTCGCCCTGCAGCTCTATCCGAGATGGAGAAACGACAGTTACTTAGAGAGATCAAGAAAAATACTAAATTAAGTACTCCAAAACTTGCTATTGCAGTTCAAACACACACAGGAAAGTCTGTTTCATCACAATCTACAAGAAACGTATTCTATGAAGCTGAGTATGGAGGCCGAATAGCCCTTAGAAAACCATAAACCAGTAAAATCAACAGAAAGAAGCAAGATGCTTTTGCAAAAGAACATAAATACGATGGGTTTGATTTCTGGAAGAAGGTTGTAGTTACTGACGAGAGCCAATTGGAGCTCTTTAAGTCAAAATGGCGAGTAATAGTGTGGAGAAGAAAGAATTGTGAGCTTGAGGAGAAAAATATAACAGCTTCAGTTAAATATGGAGGCGGTTCAGTACATGTCTGGGGCTATGTGGGTGCAAATGGTGTGTTGGATTTGTGTTTTATTGATGGAATTATGAGCCATAAGGTTTATATAAACATCTTAAAAACACATCTGTCCAGATGTGTGAATAATGTGGGTCTTTCTTAGGATTAAATTTTCACACAAGATAATGATCCAAAACACGCAGCTCTAGATGCAAGCCTATGGTTGCTGTTTAATACTCCCCGGTGGATGCCGACATCATCACAATCCCCAGACATGAATCCAACAGAGAACCTGTGGAGTATACTGAACAAAAATATTAGGAATTGTCAGATATCAAATATAAGGGATCTAAAAGAACCTCTACTAGAGGAATGGCATAAAATTACAGTGGAGGCAAACACAATCTTTGTTGAAATCCATGCCAAGGAGAATGCAAGAGATTATGAAGAGGAATGGAGGGTCTACTAAGTACTAACCGTAAAATTCTACACCATTTTCAGGATACAGACGAATACTTGTTTTGCATCCTATATTGCATATCTTTACTTTTGAATGTTTAACTATGTTTATTTGAATATATATTATACGTTTCTTTATTGTATTCTCTTTTTCATTCATCAATAAATAAGACATTATCCCTTCTGTACACTATTCTGATGATTTTCCACTATCCATACATCCTTAAACATAAACTCGCGCATTAGACGAATACTTTTTGGAGTAACTGTATATACGCTTCAGACTGTTGATATGTGTCGTGCTGTGGCTTATCCATTAATGCATTTTCGTCGTTAACAACATTGCGCGTCGTTTTTTGCATTTAAAATAAAGTAGTTCAGCTTTAGTTTCGTTAATAAATCTTCCTTCAGAGAAAATCCTTAAATTGCTGAACAATAAAAATATCCATCTTACTCTAATTGTTGTGAATGAATGCTTCAATGACTACTGCCGTTTCTGATCCTTAACAGTCTCAACGCACTGCAGATTTGGTATTTACATTAATTGAAATAATAAGAAAGTTCTTAATTTGTAACGTATACATTTTATCTATTGCTATTTCAATCCAACTCAAACAGATATGTTTTGTATGTGTATTTGTGAATATAGGATATACACTGACTTTCATAAATAATCGGACAGACTTTGCATTTCACAATGGAGTGCTCTATGAAGCAGGGTAGATTGTGTGTATCAATCTCAAGGTACTCCTTGTGTTAAGCAAAGAATATCCATTTTAGAGATTAAAAATGTGGCTAAACTAAGAGCTTCCCCATTCATCATTTTTACATCATGAGTTTACGACACAATAAGAATCGGACAGCACAAATGAAATGCAATGCAAACGAGTAGATGAAGTCTGTCAGTGGACAAAACAACATCGTAGAAGTACGTCAACTGTGTACCTAGAAGAAGGCAAAAGCATATTATAGGGCCCGGAGGTAAGCAGAGTACCTTTGAACAGAGACAGTTAGTGATCTATCACTATGAAAAGAACAAAACATACCGGGAAATAGCAGAGATTGTGAATCTTAGCAAAAGTACAGTTAGCAACATAATTCACCGGTATATGTATGAAGAAAGAATTGAATCTCAAGCAAACCCGGGGCGCCCAAAACTATTTACAGATAGGCAGGAGTCTTATATTATGCTGAAGGTAAAACGGAGTCCGCGTATAAGTGCTCCGTGATTTGTGCTGAGATTCAGGAAGATCTGGGACTGACAGCCCTGAAACGGTCAGAAGGGCCATGCGAAAACAAGACCTAGTGGTCGGGTAACCGGAAAAAAGCCGTACATTTCCAGCATGAATAAAAGGAAGTGGTTACAATCTGCCAAAGACTTTGTTAACAAGACAACCTATTGGCGGAATCAAGTTATTTTTTGTGACGAAAGCAAATACAACGTTGCTGGTTCCGATGCCAGGGTGACTGTGTGGAGAAAACCAAACACGGAGCTGGAAGAGTGCAATTTACAAGGCAAAGTCAAACACGGCGGAGGGGGTGTAATGGTATGGGGCTGTATTTCCTCTACGGGAGTGTGAAAGCTGGTATTCATAGACACAACCATGAACAAGGAAGTCTATCTTAGACTATTACAGCAAAATTTAAAACAAAGTGCAGAAATGATGGGTATTTTGGACAGCATCTCATTTTATCAGGATAATGATCAGAAGCATACTTCCTACATTGTGCAGCTATGGTTACTTTACAAGTGTCCTCATTTACTGCATCCACCCCCTGAGTCACCGGATCGTAATGCCATAGAAGCAGTATCGTATAAACTGGAGAAGGCCGTGTAGAAGACCCCATCACCTCCAAGCAGCACCTGAAGTAGAGGTTGCAAGAGGAATGGAGCAAACTTTCAACAGCCTACCTGAAAAACCTGGTTCACAGCATGCCATTAGGTTGGGAGAAGTAGTGAAAAGAAGAGGGAGAGTCACAAAGCACTAAGCCATATTTAGTATCACACTCAAGTTGTTTTGTCCGATTACTTTTGAGGGCCAAATAATATAACATTTCTTTTTAATTCTTAAAAAAGCACGCATTATAAAATATTTATGTGAAATAATATTTATTTTTTTACAAGAACGAACCATGTAACTGTCGATTATCATTAATCTCAATAAAACAGCACATAAAATGTTGATTTACAGTTTCAAAACTTAGTACTCTGTTTTGTTCGATTATTTATGGGAGTCTCTGTAGGTAATCAAGCTGTGATGCATAAGTGAGGTGCCTATTGATTTTTCGTTTTCTTCTTTTTGCTGATAGGTGTGTATATAAATATACCGGAACCCTTTACATAATTTTTTATTTTAATTACTAATTAAAAAATGTATACCCCCGCTCCCCAACACCTGAAACTCTGATTTATCGTCCTCCTGATTAATATTGGGAAACACCCCACTTTTCCTCCTTTAAAATCTTACAACCACGTGCTATCTCTTCGCAACTCTGTATCACAGAACGAAACAAGCAATGCGACTGGACGAATATTTTAACTCTAGACGGACTCATGTCTGTTCATTCGCCTTGGACCAAATAAGACGCCTTCATTTTCAGTATTACAGAAAAATTTCTATGACTTCTAAAAATAAACAAAACACAATTCTTTGGTTAATTCATAGAATATCTCTAAAGCATATCTCCCAAGAAACGTTTGAAATTAATCACTGCCTACTGAGAGGTTTGTTGCTCTTATGACAAATATAAATTAGGCATCTAAAAAAGATTAAGCATTTAGCATTCAATAATTTTACGTATAGAATGCTCCATTTAGAAAACAAGTCCATCAAAATAAATAATTCATGTGATTCAGTAGAACGCCATTGTCAAGGGTATTTACAAATACCACTTGAAATGCACTGCAACTTAAACTTAAGATTGCGAGTAAAAAGAAGAATATCTTCAAAACATAATACTCTTTGAAACAAAAGTAAATACGTTTTCCAAGTATGCAAATATCGAAACAACCCATTCCTCTCTGTGCGGTGGAATTGTTAAATAGCGATGATGGTAAAGCTATACTCAACCTAACTCGCCTGTTCTACAGTGTTGTTAAGGTGGAACATCGCCGTCGTAACACTGACATACCGCAATGCACCCGCTGTCAGAATTACGGTCACACAAAGAACTATTGTCAGCTGACCCCGAGGTGTGTTCGCTGTCTAGAGAATCATCACTTCTCACAGTGCACTAAACCGAGAGACACTCCAGCTCAGTGTGTTCATTGTCATGAAAACCATCCAGCTAACTACCGAGGTTGTCGGCATTATTTAGAACTGAAATTCAGAACACAAAACAGCAACACAAGGCAACAGCCTGGGAATTCTCATCGCTCTCGTCCCCTACAACAATCAGACAATCCTGCACAGCAACCATTACAACCCCCAGCTGCATCACCAGTACCTCCAACTTCTTCACCAGCAACTTATGCCAGTGTAACTTCTGCTTCCTCGACGAGGCGTACTACTACACAACCAGATCCCTCTGACTCTTCTTCTCTCTCGGCTCTGCTAAGTAGCCTGTTCACTCAACTTCTAAGTTCTTTATCCACGTTCCTCACTCCTCTCTTACCGCAATTTACACAATGTTTCCAAAACGCTCTTCTAACTATTTTCCGAAATGGTGGCGTGTAATAGGCCATCTCTTTCATCACTCACTCTCCTGAACTGGAACGCTAATGGCATACGCACTAAACGTGCCTCCTTCGCTGCCTTTCTCAGCTTGCACAGTATAGATGCTGCCTGTATCACCGAGACTCATCTTCTCCCGAATGAACGTTTCTCTGTTCCAGGCTACAAGATTTATAGATTTGATCGGAATGCACCTACCGCCTCTGGGGGAGTAGCTGTGCTAGTTAAACGTTCTCTGACTCATCATGAAATATTCCTACCTGTGATTCCCGGTTTTGAGGTAGTGGGCATTAAACTCTCTCTTCGCGATAGCAACGATCTCGTTCTAATGAGTGCTTACAAGCCCCCAAATAGTAAGCTTAATACTCACTATTTCTCTTTCCTTTTCCCAGCAGAAAGCTGCACTCTCTTGCTAGGGGATTTGAACTCGAAGCACACTTCTTGGGGCTGTAGAGTCACAAACCCGAATGGACGGCGTCTGTTTGACACTATTAATGCCACTGGTCTTCACATACTGGCTCCCACAGAACCGACTTACTATTCTGGCAACCCACAGGTAGCTCCTGACATTTTGGACATTGGGGTACATCGCAATATACGATTACCTGCATCGATTTCTGCACTGCCAGCGCTCGATTCCGATCACTGTCCAGTATTGGTCACATTTAACCTCACTCCTAATATTTTGCCACAAATCCCGCGACTCATCGATGGTTTTGTCAACTGGGACATCTTTCGCACACACCTGGATGCTGCACTCCACACATCTTATCAACTGGGTAATGCGGATGCCATAGACACTGCCGTTCACCATTTTACCTCTGCCCTCTCTTCCAGTGTACGATCCTCTACTATCCGCAGTCCTCAACCTCGTCATTTCCCCTCCTTGCCTATCCATATTACTCAACTCATCCAAGAGAAACATCGCATCCGTCGACTGTGGCAACGTCAGCGTCTACCCTGGCTGCGCCAAAGATTAAATAGTCTCATTCGACAAGTACGGACCGCACTAGAGCAACACCGATTTCAGGAGTACCAGCGACAATTAGCCACTATCCGTCCCGGAGATCATACCTTATGGAACATCACTAAGAGGATTCTCCGAGAGCCGACAGTGATTCCACCTCTTCAGGTTGATGGGACCCTTTTGAGTGACTCTGCTGCCAAGTGTGACGCTCTAGCTACTCACTACGAGCGTACATTCACGCCTAACACCTGTCTTGACTCTAATATTCCCTCTTCCGTGGACAGGGAACTCCTTGAGTACCAACTTCGTCCTACAGCGCACAACAGAATTTCGTTCACTACTCCACGTGAATTGTCCCGCTTTATCCATCGTCTTCCCGTTAAAAAGTCTCCCGGTCATGACCTTATCCCTAACGTTGTGCTGAAGAATTTGACAAACAAAGCCCTAGCTTATTTATCATCAATCTTCAATGCTGCTCTGCGCATTGGTCATTTTCCATCTACATGGAAACATGCGGAAATTATAGTCTTCCATAAACCCAACAAGCCAAAAAATCTTCCCTCAAGTTACAGACCAATCAGCTTATTACCTACACTTTCTAAGCTTTTTGAAAAGATTATTCATCAACGTATTTCTCATTTTTTGATCCATAATCAGATAATTCCGTCTTTTCAGTTTGGCTTTCGCCCGAAGCATGCTACCACTCACCAATTGCTCAGAATCACGCAGTCTATTATTCAAGGTTTCGAAAACAGGCAGTACACCGTAGCAGCATTCCTAGATATCGCCCAGGCATTCGACAAGGTGTGGCACAGTGGACTACTACTTAAAACATATCGCATTGGTCTTCCTTATTATCTGATACAAATCATAGCAAGTTTTCTCACCAATAGAACCTTTGTGGTGCGCATTGCTGGTTTCACATCCACCCGACGGCCTATTTTAGCAGGTGTACCTCAAGGTTCAGTACTTGCACCACTCCTCTTTAATATATTCACTTATGATCTTCCTGATATAGCTCCAGTTTGTACGGCGTTATACGCAGATGATACTGCTCTCTATTATTCTCACGTCAATATTCTTCATGCCATTCAGAAACTGCAAATTGCCCTAGATCAATTAGCTCATTGGTTCTCTCACTGGCGCATTTCCCTCAATACTAACAAGACAGAGGTTAAGATCTTCTCTTTACGACCTTATAGGGATCCTCCATCACTATGGCTGCTGGGGGAACCGCTCTCATGGTTACCAAGCAATGTGCCAGTGAAATACCTTGGGGTGTTACTGGACACTCGACTTACTTGGAACGCCCACATCTGTCGGTCTGTTACGCTTGCATTTGCCCGGATATCAAAACTGTACCCTCTACTCAACAGGCGCACTTCACTTGGTTATGAATCCTCCCTGCTTCTTTACACATCTCTAGTCCGTCCCATTTTTACCTATGCAGCTCCAGTCTGGGGTGGCACCAGTAAGACTAATCTCCGCCGACTGCAGGTACTACAAAACAGGGTGCTTCGTACAGTTACAAACGCTCCATGGTTCATCCGAAACCAGCAGCTTCATCATGAGTTTGGTCTTTTACCCGTTCACCAATACATCCGACGCCTGGCACGTCCATTCTTTTACCATCTCCAGGAGGTCCCTGGAGCTGTTACCTACCGTCTCGGCTGTCGCACTCGCCAGCCAACTCGCCTGAAGCGCAGACTGCCCCAAGATCTTCTCCTAAGTGACGTCTCCAGCACAGACGACTCAGACACGTGATTACTACCATCAGACTTTAAGTTCTCAATTTGTGTTACAGTTATCCTCCACATTTAGTTAGAGGAGTCGTTCATGGCTACCTCCATGCTTATGTGTCCTGTTCCTATGTATCTTATAACAAACATCTGTAAAGCATAATTGCTGATCGATGGATAAAATAAAATAAAAAAAAAAGTATGCAAATATATGTTAATAACAATGCCGGTTATATACAGGATGGCGCATGAATTGTCATACGTTCAAAATTGTTGATATAACTTTTAATTAATAAAGCATGTCAATATTCCCATAAAAATAATCACAGGAACTAATATCCGGGCTGTGTGGTGGCCATATTGAATCGGCCTGAAAATGTTCAGGATGTCGATGGGACATCACACGGAGCTCGAAATGTTGGTGCAGGAAATCCAGAATAACGTTTTCTCTGTGTGAACGAGCTCCATCTTGCAAAACCATTGAGCCTCCTTTGATAACCCTATTGCATAAAGTTGCGGAGGAAAATTATTCTGCAGCATGTCCAAGTAGCGCGCACTGTTAACTGTACCGTTGAGAAAGATTGGTCCAATGATTCCATGGCTGGATATGGCACCGCATACACTAACTTTATCTCCGTAATTTTCAATCTCGTGTACAACACCAGGGGGTTCTCGTGCCCAAAATCTGATATTCTGCCTATTGACGCTACCGTTCAAATGAACGTAAACACCATCAGAATACCATGTAATCATGAATCACGACATCAAGAGCCGAAGTCGCTATAATCGCCGTACCTTGTCATGTTCCGTCAGTTTGTGCAACACTGTCATTTTGTATGGGAATAATGTCACGTCAGCATGAAGTATTCTTTGAAGCGAATGACGGTCGAAGCTCGTCTCGTGGATTTTCTGGGACTTCTTGTCAAAGCTACTCTTACAGCCTCGATAATCTCTGGAGTACGGATTGTGTTGACATGAGGTCGCTTTTGCTCTAAATTATGGCCGTATTTTCAAATTG
Source organism: Mantis religiosa (assembly GCA_030765055.1). NCBI lineage: Eukaryota > Metazoa > Arthropoda > Insecta > Mantodea > Mantidae > Mantis > Mantis religiosa. The sequence goes on along the minus strand of CM060955.1, from coordinate 119,139,994 downwards.
TGTGGTTAGTCTATACACAGTCTGTCTGCAAGGGGCCCACCTCGTACGAAAATGAACACGAAAACGTCGTTGCGTCTCTGCTACGCTCTTCGTTTCCGCAGTTTTCACTTTTTGTTCTAGCGTCAACCGGCCTTTGTCCGCCATTTTACTAAACTGAAGCGGTGGAATCACGCATGCGCGATATTGACGATTTGTTGAACCATGCACGAACTACGGCTAATTGTCAAATCATTCCAGCGTTGCCAACGCTCAATTGACATAGTTATTACACAATTTCAGTGTATGACATTTCGTGCGCCACCCTGTTTGAAATTCAAAGCACTAAAGTCAAGATGT
>CM060955.1:119122158-119137158 GCA_030765055.1 Mantis religiosa | reverse complement strand
CGCGGCGCAATTTCCTAAGTATCTCGCAATAAACATCTGCTTTGATTGTTTGACACGTGGTAAGAACTCAATGAGTAAGATGCCTTTCCTGTCCCAGAAAACTGTGCACATCATTTTTCTAGGTGTCAACATTTGTTTCGGCTTAACCTTTGCAGGGGATGAGGTGTGCCTCCATTCCAATGATTGACGCTTACTTTCAGGGGTGTCGTAAGAAACCCAAGTTTCATCTCCTGTGACTATCTGTGTCAGAAATTCTTCGCCGCCTTCATCATAACGGATCAAAAACTTAAGTGCACTACCCATGCATTTTGTTTTGAATTGCTCAGTAAGAATCTTTGGCACCCAACGTGAGCAAAGTCTACGAAATTTCAGTTTTTCGGTAACAATTTCATGAAATAGTGATAAATTCCATAGCGAGAGCACTAATTGTAAACTTGCGGTTTTCCTGGATCTCGTCATCAATCGCGTGAACCAGTTCTTCTGTAACCAAAGATGGACGCCCACTTCGTTCTTCATCGTGCACTTCACTACGTCCTTCATTGAGTTGTAGGACCCATCTTCTCACCATTGTATCACTCTTCGCATTTTTGCCCGTAAACATCACAAATTTACCGATAAATTTCAATTGTTTTCACTTTCCTAGCATTCAGAAAACGAATCACAAATCTGATTTCACAAGCGGCGGGATTTTCAATCAACACCGACATTGTAAACAAGCACAACAAAGCGTACGCGGCTAACAGCGATATCACAATGGCGCACGTTTCTTCTCCTTTATACAGAGCGTCTACCGCGCATGTGTGGAACTGCGATCCCAGCGCTGTAGCGGAGATATTGAAACAGAGCTTACTTTATGGACGCCCCTTGTATATTACCTTGTTTCATTACAGAGCTTGCTTTTTCTGTTGCAGCTAAAGGAATCAAAGCACGCATAGAATTGCCAGATGATAAAACCCTCTTCAGTTCCACTGGAAAGTTCATGTGCAATAAGGAAACCATCGTGACATTCAAAGATGAACAAGGAAGTGAATGGAATATGATCATGGATAAAGTAGAGTTTGAGGCAAACGTAGTCCCATCCCAGCCGCCTGTAGGTAAGCTGCTCTCTTGTTTTCTACCTTCTTTATACTCTTGTTTATTTATTGTTTTAAAGAAAGGTGGTCCCAAAAATATGCACGCTGTACATGTACTCCTTTCTTCATGTTTATATTGTATTATTAGAGGAATTCATCCTGAATTCGTTTGCACTTATAGCTTGTCTATGGAAATAAACGATAGCAATCAGTCTGTAAACACTAGCGCTCCAGCAATCTGGAGGTTTTGTATCAACTATTAGAAAATATGGAGGATCAAGTGAATTGCATGGTAATATATGACCTGTAATATATGGTATGCATTTGCCATGAATAGGGTTTCATGTTAATTATTTCCGTGTATTTATACCATTTATATTTTCCCTTTCTATAAAATAAGGCGGAGACAAAATATTTTCATTTTTAACGGCGTTGACAATTACGAGAATCATATAAGCGCCACCGGTATGCCGGAATTTCGACCTGCAATGGTTGTTTTACATGCGAGTGTCGGGTGATCTTGTTCTATAACCGAGTCTCCCAGGCCGACTTCCTCAAATAGCTTCAGCTTGTACTGTAAATCTTGAGGCTGTTGATAGCATGTAATTGATCTTTCCCTTTCGGAAATCAAATTAGTAACTTCATAAAATTTTCGGGTCTATTCGTGTGTACAAGTTCTAGGCCAGAGATCCAATACGAGAACTAGGGGTAAATTCATAGCCTCTGTCTCTCGAAATCACGGATTCAGGTACGCAAAAGAAGCTGGCGCCTCATAACCAGGCCCCTGAGCAAAATAAAGCGGCCTTTCATGCCCAATATAGAATAGGACGCTGACGATAGCAGTTAAAGGATTTCCATAAATATGAAAAACAGTTAAATTTGGATCCCATTCCTTTCCTTTCCTCTTGGATAGCTTATTGATTGCCAAGATCCTCCGAATTTCGTAAATGTTCTGAGTCCTTGATATGTTAGTTAAAGATTCCATCAGTGCTCTTTTGTTTTTCAGTGCTACAATTGCCCTCTGTGCTATGAAGAAGCTGGTACCTACTTGGCAACACTCCACGTGATATCAGGTCGATTGATAACACTAAATGTTTGAGGATTTTATACAACTTTTGTTTTAATCATGGGTTATGTTATTCTGGTTTATTTTATTTATATTTAGAATGCTGCTCAAGTGTTCCTCCCTTAATGCAACAATTACTTTCCCCACTATTCCCAGTTTTCCTCCGGTATGCTTAGCAGGTTTTTGTATTTTTCTGATTACCTATAAGGTATGAAATGTGAGCTGAAGCTTTCCTGGCGGCGTATATGTTCTAGACGTTCCCGGGCTTCAAGCCAGGCAAGAAGATTTTGTGACATCGACGTTTTGGGAGCGTGCAGCTCTCCCACCTTCAGGATGCTGAATGACTTTAGGGAGGGGGGCGACACAGCTACACAGCACAGAGGTCAGTCACCTCCTACCGGATCACCAGTTCGAGTTCCGTCGGGGCCACTCCACGACCCTGCAGCTGCTGCGACAGGTGAAAAAGGCTGTCCTGTGTGTCTAGGACAACCTCACGACTGTCGCGGTACTTCTGGAAGTGCACAAGGTCTTCGCCACAACGTGGCGCCAGGGCTTGCTGTACAAGCTCAAGGAAGCACAACTTCCCTCCCCATAACTCACCCTGATTAGTAGTTTCCTCCGGAATCGAACCTTCAGGGTGCAGGTCAAAGGTAAACTCTCCTCCGTCAGACCCATAGCGGCGGGAGTTTCGGAAGGCAGTGTACTGTCGCCGTTACTCTTCGCTGCCTACATGTCTGACTTCCCAACAGAACCTCTCACTGTTTTGTGTCAATATGCTGACGACGTCCTCATCTTGGCACACAACAAAAACGTCCGCTATTGCCTCCCTCCGCTGCAGCGATCACTCCGGGCCATTGGCACGTGAAGTGAAAAATGGAGGATGGCCATTAGCCCACAGAAGAGCTCTGCCCTTCTGCTGGGGCAGGTCCTCCGCTGGTGCCCGCAAGAAGACCTGCTGTTGAGGCGGAGAAGGATCCCTTGGCTCCGATCTGCCAAATACCTGGGTGTCCGACTGGACCTGGCCTCACCTTCACCCCACGAGTCCGTGAAAAAATCAGCCTCGGCCTTGCAGCGCTCAGGCAGTTGTACCCCATATTCCGATCAACCATGCTCACTCTCCTGAAACTACGGGTGTAACGTGCGATCATCCCGCCACTGATCCTGTATGGATGCGAGGTCTGGGGTTCGGTGGCTCGTACCACCATCCGCAGACTGCAGGCCGTGCAGAACAGGGCTCTTAGGATGATCTACGATATTGAACGTACGTTTTCATCACACATCTACACACCCATTCTGGCATACCTTACGTTGAGGACGTTGTGCGTGAACGTTCGTGCACATTGCATGCCAGAATTACACCTCATCTCAACCACCTAGTTAATACACGAGGTTAATATGACCACCATGTACCAAGAAGGAGAAAGAGCTATTGCCTCCCCAAGGACGCCCTTGGGTGGTGAGACCAGGCTCTCATCCCTTCACTACTATATTCTGTCTGTCCCGGCCATAGTAGGGCTGGATTTGACTTGTCGGCTGACTCCCTGCAGTCCAGTCCGCCCCCCCCCCCCCCTGTGTGACCTAAACACGACCCAAACCTAAATGTTCCCTAACTACCCGAACTCTCGCTCCTGGCCCCGCCACATTGTACGGACCCTGCAAGCAGGCCGCCCCTAGCGTGGCCGCATCGGGCACTGGCCTCCTTCCTGGAAGCTCACCCCATCCCCTGGAGCACTAGCACAGGTCGAATCAGGTCCATCACGTTACAAGGACATTAAAGCTCAGAGGATAAGACTAAATTCTATAAGACCGCTCGGGTAAATCCGCTCAGCGGATAGGTACCGTGGCGCTCTGTCCACCGTCCGGGAGCATCCGGACGATTTGTTCTCGCTCATGGCTCATGGCTCAGCACAGAGGCGTCGTTTAAGGGAGCCCTCATCCACAAAGGAGGGTCCTTCAGCTATTGTCATACGGGGACTACGTCCCTTACTGGCATAAGATTGGTATTTTATTAAGGGGTGGTCGGTTAATGGTGGTGATAGTGTTACAGAAATTTTTTAGTAGTTCTAAGAACGTATTTGTATGGGTTAGGTGTGGTTTAAGTGATGTTTATGGTGGGCCTAGCAAAAGTCTGGGCCTTTTGTAAGTTTCTCCGGGGTCGAGGTCATACAACCCGAGGCCGCGGATGAGGTGATTGAAACTAGAAGGAAGTTTCGGATAAACTGCATGCCCTGGGGTACCTTTCGTGTTTTTGAAATCAGAATGTCCAGAAAAGGCAGCGCCCCCATTCTCTTCTCGGCGACCGGTATATATTGCGGCGAGCCCATTGTTGATCGATGCGGCGAGGCATTCAAAGGGACGGGCAGTGCAGTGCGCAGATGAAAGCTCGCCGAAACGGCGGAGGAAGGAGACGGATTTCTCGAGATTTCGCCTTTGTTATTGATTGTTTGAGAATATTCCGGAATGTGAGTAATCTATAAAAAAAGGGAGCCCGCCTGCCAAAGTGAGTCAGTCGGCAGTTGAACTCGCGTGCGTGAACAGCTGGTGCGATGTGTTGTGGTCGTCGACCTTGCGAGCTGTATTGTGTATGTGACGTAATTCTGGACTGTAAGATTGATTTCTACGGAAATAAAGTGCAATTTTAGGTGTTTGTAACCTGGACGTTTAATTTCACGAATCCACAAAGTCACAATATATATGGGTCGTTCCCCTCGCTTAAGTCATTCAGCATCTTTAAGATGGGAGAGATGCACGTTCCCGAAACGTCGATGTCTCAACATCTTCTTACCTGGCTCGAAGCCCGAGAACGTATATAACCTTTAAGATATGTTCTCTTGTATGTTCTGCTTCCTTTTTTCTTTTTTCTGCACTATATCTTGTGATCGCATTCATTACTTTATTTCTAAACATAAATATTTCATTCCACTCAAAATTTCAATATCGAGATTTCGGTGAAAGGCATGCTTTGGGATCCTCTGAATCTAAAAAGGTCCCTTTTAAAAACATCCACAAGTGGATGTGTGCGTGTACGCCTTCTTCTGTTTGTCAGTGTATGAGTCTGTGTACAGCATAACTCAAAAGCTGAAATTGTTTGAGTACTAAACTTAGATTTTACGTTCAACACTTTCCAAGAGTACCACAGGAAAATTTAGAAGAAAATCCCAACCCAAATTACCTTTACATGAAACAGTTTTGAAAGATATTATTTTCTAAAAAATGCGTCTAGTGTTTTGATTAAAATACCATATATTTTAGACATGTTCATGACAAATTACAAATATATAATGGATTTTCTAGGAATGTTCTCAGACATTCTTGAATGTCTCAGAATGTTCTCTTCATTTTAAATGATTCGGTAACTGGTAACCGTAGCCCGCCTTGGTAGCCTGGTGCTAGCATGTCTGCCTCACGTTCAAGAGCTCCCGAGTTCGAATCTCGGTCAGGGTGAGGCACCTGTATAAGGTTTTTCCGGGGTTTTCCCTGATCCTCTAAGACGAATGTCGGGTAACTCTAAGCTCCATGGAGCCCGTACTCATTTGCGCATTATTTCATCCATTCCGTTCATCGTCCGATATGACAACATGGGACGTAAATAACAAAAAAAAAAAAAAAAAAAAAAAAAAGGTAACCGTAAGATGCAAACAAAATCTTACTGCACAAAAAATGCAAACATGAATAAAAAGGTCATTTTAGATTTTTTTTGCGGTTTCCTCGATTTTTCGTCTAAGACAATCGATTTCATATAGATTTTCTTTCATGCATTCTCAAACTCAATTCCTTTGTCTTACAGCTTAGTATGTACTTATCCAGCTCTCATTAAACTAGCAATTCTTTCATCTCTTCTCCAAGTGTTGATATGAAAGCTCGTTTTAAGCGGGCAGTAATACACTAGTGGCTTCCTCTGCTAAGTTGCCTACTTTTATGCAAATTATAGTAGAAGTATATTAAATATGGCTAAAAATATTAGTGGTATTGCATGTGTTTACTTGAATAATGTATTGAAATCTTGAGCAAGGCGAAAGGAAATGTCTCACGAAGCCTAACAGGACAAGAATTAGTGAATATTTTCGTACATATTCGTTCTCTCTCTTTCCTTATACGGAGTAAGCAATAATGATAATTTTCTCCTTGCAGCATTTTATAAATAATTATTAGAGGGTTCCTCTTGAAAAATTATTTGGTAAGTCGTGTAATAATTTCGCATTATTTTAGGCCATTTCACTGACATTTATTTGTTACTATTCTCTATCACTCATTTCTAAATGTAGGCGCTGCAAAGCAAATCTCCCACCTTAAAGTACCCTTTGTATTAACACATGTGTTATTTCTTTTTATAATTCCTTAAGCCGTTTGTTATCAAAATATGATATAACTGCTGTTTCCAAGACTGATAAGATGAGGTACATCTTGAACTGTCGGTAAAAATTTCATGCGAAGCTCTTTTGTTCTAAATGTTTTGTACACTTTTAGATGTACACAAAATCATATTATGTAGAAAACAGTTTAGTGTTTGTAAAACTTAAGGATATAAACCCAATTGACCTCGCGGTGAGCAGTTTTATTAGTCGTACTTCCATAAAATCCCTGCATTTAAAGTAGCTTAGCTTAGAAGCGAGTCCCATCCAACTTGGGAGCGGTGAGAAGTGTGACGTTGGTGCACTACTCTTAGGGAACTTTGTAATTTACGTCCTCCAACGTTAAGTCATATCGGACGATAAATGAAATGGGTGAAATGATGCTCCAATGAGCCCAGGGTCCATAGAGCTTAGAGTTACTCGACATTCTTCTTTCAGGATAAGGGGAAAAAACCTTATACAGGTAACTCGCCCTGACCAAGATTCGAACTCGAGACCTCTTGAACGTGAGGCAGACACGCTACCATCTACGCTACCGAGGCGGGCAGGTAAACCCTGTGATCATCCAAATCATCATCTGCTTCGCCCGTATAAGAAACAATAACAATCTCACGTGAGCTAGCATTGCCACACATTGACACACGTCACTAATCTCCCGCTGACGTGTATCACTCCGCGGGCAACTACTTTCCCCATCAGCCTAATTGTCTAATGCTTTCGCGCCATACGCCATAGGCGGTGCCTTCCTGTCACATTTAAAACTGCAATAAACGTCATAATAATTGTCAGGACGATAGATAAAATCATACAAATAAGAATATGAAGGCATTCAAAAATACAAGTTTATAATGAAACTGAGCAAGTTGAAACTGAATGAATGAGCAATGAAACTGAAACAATTTTATAATGGAAGGCCTCCGGCCTTTTCCACTGGTATTTTTTAAAACCAGCGCACATACCTTGCAAAAATGCTTGTCCTTCAGTCTTAAAAGTCGTGGCCATACTTGTGTCCTTCATTCACCCAAGTCTCGTCAAGGTAGTATATTTTGCGAGTTGTATCCCGGTACACTCTGATTGTCCTTAAATAACGTCTTTGCCACACAGCAATATCCTCCCTGGAGTGGTAAGTTTTCCTGTTGTCTCAGTTTCATGTTGCGATGTTCCTACGCATCTAACACACCTGTAAGTTCAGAGCACAGCTGTTCGACTTCTCTCACTGACAAAGACGGATTCTTCTCTGTGAGTGCATTAAACACATGTAACACAGTTCTTTTTTCGCCGCTTTGTAAAGGTTTTCCCTTGCGATGCTTCAGCGAAAAACTGGCGGTAGACTCCGCCATTATACATATAATAAATACACGCGCAATAAATGATCAATAAAATAATTTAGCTCTCGCATTCGGCACAACACACCTTCGAATGGCGATATATGACTAATCCAGTTCAAAACTAAGTCTGTGGTAAAATTCATATAAACAAATATTTCACCACTACCGCTAAATCACGTGCTATCGTGCCATGTGCTTTAGCGCAAAGGAACCTCCTCTTTACTTCGTTTAAGAATTAACATGCATTTCAGTTAAATCAACTCTGTTGTATAATATATTTAATTTAAACAATTACGAAAATATAAATTTGACAATTCTCTTCCAACATATAAAGATATATCACCATGTTAAATAGCGAACTAATTTTTACCCCACAACAGGCTATACTGCAATAGCAGCCAACGAGAGGTGACCGTTAAGAGATACGGGGCAATCTTATGTGTAACAAGGATTAGCTTATCCCGCTTAACCGACCTCCCCGCATCCCGCAATCACATAGTTTGGTCCCGTACTTTACTCGGCTGTAACCAAAATACACTGACTTTCTGGCACACAGGTTTGCGCATGTGATGGCTGGACGGCCCGCATACTGGAATCGCCGCCATTGCCATGGACTTTATTAAGTCCAGCTACTCTACCTCTGACCCAAGACCTACCGCACAGCCGGTGCTTCCCCCACCTCTGCCCACCATAGTATTAACAGGGGGGGGGGGGTGCAATACTATAGGGTGAGATGTGGTCAACGGTCTGAAACCTCTTGGGCGTATATGTGGTCTTCGCAACTACGGAATCTACACCTAGTTTATGTGAAATTACTTCATTGTAACTTAGACATTTTGTAAACATGTGTTGTGATGTATTTAAGTTTTCCTGTGTGGAGCCTGATATGCATTAATTTTAACACACATTACAGTATTCTTTATTGCTTTTATATTAGCCGATTAGTAGCAAAATTGACACACAAACAGTGATATTTTGTATTTTTTCCATATGATTAATGCTACAATCCAGTTTAATTAATTTTGTATTATTTTTACTCAAAATATTCTCGTGAGGAACCAGATTTGCGTTAGATTTTCTTTCCATACAGTACAGATAAATTAGAAATATAGCATTGAATTTATTCCTAATAGATTGCGCTGATTTGCTGAGTATAATCCATTTTATTCTTACAGAAATAAAAACATGTGAGGAATACGAAAACATCGTACCACCAGAACCAGTTGAAGAACCAAAATACACTGAGATTGTACATGAGGACTGTCTCAGAGCTACCATTGGATTCCAGATAATGGTCAAATATGTAAACACGACGGGAGATGTAAGTAGTGATTGCATCCTTTTGTGTAACATGTTTATTAAACATGAGTTGTTATGAAACTAAGTGCTGCATAAAGATTCATTTTTGTTGGAAATTGTTTAATAGCAGGTATGATTAACAAAGAGTGAACTGATTGTTCCCTGTGGCTTCCTTGTTAGTTTCCTGTATGAGCTATGAATATTTGAAAAGAGTGGTGATTTATGTTATGTCTATAAGCGAGAGCACTCTCGCACCTGTGGGTTGAATTGAACTGAAATTGGCTAAAAATATGGGAAAAATATTTTTTGAGCTAATAGAGTACTTTGAACCTTATAGTATCATAATCTAAATAAATGTATGAGTTTCGGGCATTTAAATAACCTCACATGACAATTTAAATGCCCGTGCGCACGTGCATGCCGGCCCTTGGATTTACAGAATCCTGTCATTTGAGTTCGATTGAATGTACTAAATTAATACATTTGAAGTCAGCGGGCAAAGTTTCTGGTGGAATTTTGTGTGTTGGTATGATGGTTATTTCTTACAATATGTGGCACCATGGAAACAAAACACTGGCTACAAACATTGAAAGCAAATAATAATGTTTATACTTTTGCTTTTGTGTGAGTTTCTAACGGTCGAGATTTTCTTGTGTTTCTCGTTAAACTACTTACTGTTTATATATAATTGATGAGTTTTAGTGTGCCATTTAACATTTATAAAGGTATTTTATACATAAAAACGTACATATAACTGTTATATAGGTTATAGGTAAAACATTCTTTGAAACAACTGACCTTTTGTTGACTGTGTATATGGTTAGGATCATGAATAGGCTAAATGATACATGGGAAGAAACGCCTAAACATAACAACACAATGAGAACATACTTAAGGCCTGATATGGTAAGACAACTAATGCCTGTGTACCAAAGTCTGGCATCAGATGAAATCCTAAGGAGATGTACATTGGGTAAGACACAAAATACAAATGAAAGTTTACATAACATGATATGGCATAATTGCCCAAAAGAAATATTTATTTCAAAGAAGAGACTTCAGGTTGCTGTGACATCAACCATCAGTGAACTCAATTTTGGTTGTTCTGCCTCACTCAAGCAGCAGTCAGACATAAAGGACACTGAGATTTCACCAGCATCTCTAAAAATTAGCCAAGGGAAGGACCAATTACACTTACTTCATTCAGCAATTTCTTCAAAGGTAACTTCTTAAACACCTAGAAGGATACTAAAATTGAAGAAAACTGCTGCAGAAGAGCGAAGGAAGAGACAGGAGGGTCCAACTCATCTATCTGGAAGGTTTTAGTCTGCTTCAAGACATACAGCTGAGAAGGAAAATGTTTTGGATTATAAAATTTTATTTACTCAGTTATAGCTTTTTCAACATTTTTTGTCATTCAAAATGTTCCACACGATGCAGTTTTGATTCAGTCCCTCTAAAATTTTCAACACGTGTTCTTAGAAAGCAAACAAAGGTTTCTCTCATATGAATTTTTAATATTCGTTATATTTTTAAAGTTATTGATATAAAAATACAATGGTTTAATCATTTGTTGGCTTTTTTTTTGTTTGCTCCATACCTAATTTTTTTCCTCTGGAACTAAAGGCAGTATAAGAAATTCATATGTCTTTCGGTGCTGCATCACCTTAAGTGGTAAACATCAAGAGCTACTGAAATTTGTATCCAGTGCTGGACTGGAATTAAATAAGCATAAAACGAAAGAAATGAAAATTAATAATAGAGTGTGATACAACAAGAAGGGATAGAAGGTACAAATAAATTTATATATCTAAGCAGTATAATCTCTGTAAATGGTGGCTTGGATGAAGATGTTAATGCAAGAATAAAGAAGGTTAGATATGCTTTCATCCAACTGAAATCAATCTGGCAGGCAAAGCAAATTTCCTTAAGGCCTGAATTAAGATTATTTGATTCAAATGTTAAATCTATTTTATTATATAGTTGTGAAACCTGGAAAGCAACCAAGCAAATTGGATGGAAATTACAATTATTTGTAAACCGTTGCCTGAGAAATAACATGGGTATTTGGTGGCCGGAGATTATAACTAATAAATAACTATAGAAAAGATCAGAGTAACACGAAATTTCTAAAGAAATTAAATTTTGAAATTGGAAGTGGATTGGGCATTTTTTTGAGGAGAGAAAATGCCATTTCATTGGTACCCCCAGGGACTGAGTTGTTTTAGAGATAGACTTAGGGCAACATGATATAAAATTATCAGAGATAAAGCTACACAGGCAGGGAAAAGCCACCAAGAAATAAAAACATTGGTAAGCAACAGAGTTTGATGGCGTACTTATCAAGTCCCCAAGGACTAATACTACTTATATTTTCATGCCACAAAATGGAGTATGACGCTAGAGGAGGAGTACACTGCAGTGAAATAGTCATCATTCAAACCAGTCTATGTAATGGGTGGACCTATAAGTTTTGGAGTTAATAAGTTAAAATTTTTTATGCAAAATAAAAATGTGTTGGCAGTCCGTTTTATGTTACTCAATACGAGGGTCTTCTGATAAGCCCTGGACCACACATACAGATGGCGCCCTGGACCAGTTTGATGGATAGCATTGTATAGTTTAAATCTAGCTTGTATCCATAGTTACAGGTCAATAGCTTGTTTAGTTTTCGAATGACAGCATTTTAATCAGGGCAGGTGTAAAGGCTTCACGAAAATGAAGGATTTGGAGAAACGAACAGTGATTAAACACTTCCATTTAAAAGGCTTAACGCCTAAACAAACCAAGGAGGAAATGGACAGTACATTGAAATACTCTTTAAAATGGGATGTACGAGCACTAGTGATGGGCCTCGCTCTGGACGCTATGTGAAAGTCACAACTCCAGAGATCATAGAAAGAATTCGTCGTTTAGTACTGGAAGATCGCAGTTGCTTGAGAGAGCAGAGGCTGTAAACATATCGAAAGAACGTACTTTAAATGAATGTATAGCGAAGTAACCATTATCAGATTGACAGCGGACTAAGCTGTTATGGGAGTTTCAGGTTGAGGTAGGCAATTAATTGGTACTTGGACTGTAAACCATGGTTTATGGAAGGCAGCTATGTTAGGTATACGCTGACTCGCACATATTCTGTAGAAAAGGAGAAAGTATAAAATCGTTGAATTTAAAATTTATTGTATATTTGTGATTGGTCCACGTAATATAGGAATACTGGTGGGAGCACAGATATGACGTAGGTGTGGTTTAAGTAAAGCTATAAGCGTTTATTTCTTACTCTCCGACTTACAGTCAGATCACTTATGCCCGATTTCACCAACAGATGTTAAAATCGACGTTAACAAATGTAACGTAATAATTGTCGCAGCGATTAATACTAATGTTAAATTTCTTGCATTTCACCAACCTGTTTTCTGAAAATGTTAACAAACCTGTGTTAACGCCAAGAAACTGGTAAATATCTCAGCTATAGAAGGCTATGGATAAGTCGTATTATTTTCTGAGCGTACTGCGGTGCGCTTTTGTTTTCATTTTCGTCTGCACAAGCTGAAAACTGGCGGATGAACAAAATCATAAATAAAGCCGTGAGACAAATTTCTCATCGATGGAGAAAGAATTGTTAATTGAATTGGTGACGAAGTGTAAGCATATCGTGCAAAATAAGAGGACTAATGCGGTGAATGTAAAAGAAAAAGATGTCACGGGGAAAATATTGGAAACGAATTTAATTCAAATGCATGTGTCACTACTACAAGCACCAAACAACTTGTCAGTATTACGTAAATTTAAAACGAGGTGCGAAGGACAAGTGACTTAAACGTTTCAAGACGGGAGGTGGACAGTGTATTGTCCACATAATTCAGTGAATTATAAAATCGCAAAGTTATTAATACTTGAAGCAAAGGCGAGATCGGCATATTCCTTTCAATGCACATTCTTACTCATTATTACGTAAATTTAAAACGATTTGCGAAGAAGGACAAGTGACTTGAGCGTTTCAAGACGCCAGGTGGACAGTGTATTATCCACATAATTCAGTGAATTATAAAATCGTAAAGTTATTAATACTTGAAGCAAAGGCGAGATCGGCATATTTCTTTCGATGCATATTCTTGCTCATTATTACGTAAATTTAAAACGATTTGCGAAGAAGGACAAGTGACTTGAACGTTTCAAGACGCCAGGTGGACAGTGTATTATCCACATAATTCAGTGAATTATAAAATCGCAAAGTTATTAATACTTGAAGCAAAGGCGAGTTTGGCATATTTCTTTCGATGCATATTCTTGCTCATTATTACGTAAATTTAAAACGATTTGCGAAGAAGGACAAGTGACTTGAACGTTTCAAGACGCCAGGTGGACAGTGTATTATCCACACAATTCAGTGAATTATAAAATCGCAAAGTTATTAATACTTGAAGCAAAGGCGAGTTTGGCATATTCCTTTCTATGCATGTTCTAACCTCTCTTGTACTTCCGCATTAACCTTCATAGCAACATGTTTCGACAGTCTATACCTCCGTAAAAAAAATTTCTTCTGATAGCTCCTCAAAATCATTTCTCCTCATAGGCCGTACTCTATTATGAATGCCATTTAGACGGTCTTAAAAATAGCAAATTGACATCAACAGCTGAGTTCATGCTGGCCATCTTACAATTGTTAAGGATTTAACATCAGAAATTTAGCTTGTTAGTTTTACAAGAGATTTAACACGAGTGTTAAACACTTGTTGGTGAAATGCAATTTTTGTTTTAACTATTGCTAAACTAGTGTTAAGTCTTAACATCTATTGGTGAAATCCGGCATTATTGTTCTAAGCTTTAGCGACTATGGTGGTTATCAGTTCGCCGCGCAGCAACTAAGGCTAAGTTTACTTAGTATTACAGAAAAATTCCATTTTGTTTGCAACAATTTCTAGACAGATATCGACAGTAATAAATATAGTTATCACGAATTAAACTGTTGTTATCCTCTCACTATGTTCACGAAATATCTGAGATAGTAGTTTCACAGCTTTACCAAGGAAGCATCTGAAGGCACGACAGAATAGAGTGAGCCAGATGACATCGAGAACCCAAAGGATCACATAACGTGTACGTTGCTTCAAAATTGTTGCAAATTTCTTCGCAGAGAGGAAAACTGTTTCACGTATAACAAACTGTTCTTGCATAGTACGAAAGTGTCTTTCTACAACAGTTGTTTTGTCTCGTGTTGGTTTATATTCGATTAGGAACCAAATTTATTTTCGTTTTTCTGAAAACCTTTCCTTATAGAGGAGAGGTAGTGGGTCAGAATTTCTATAAAGATGTGTCATAACTCTGTCTTAATCTCTTACTTTGAACTCTTACTCTTTTGCAGGAAAACTATGCAACTGTGGTTGTACCTGAAAATGCGGACTTTAGCGGTACCACCTGTTCCGAAGTCTCTATGAAGTGGAACTCAGAAAGTGCAGCAAAATCGTTTATATTTGATAGAATATTCAAAAAGTCGAATGCTAGAGCTGATTATGAAAATAATCTTTATTTCGCCATCATAAGTGAATCCAATAAATTTGTCATACACTCTCTGAGAGCGAACCTCAAGTTGGATAAGCCTCCATTCGAAAATGCACAAGGTAAGTTGTTTATTATAATATAAATATGCCTATGCCGCATACTTATATTTTCTAGAAATAATAATAATAATAATAATAATAATAATAATAATAATAATAATAATAATAATAATAATAATAATAATAATAATAATAATAATAATAATAATAATAATAATAATAATAATAATAATAATAATAATAATAATAATAATAATAATAATAATAATAATAATAATAATAATAATAATAATAATAATAATAATAATAATAATAATAATA
>CM060955.1:118827158-119119658 GCA_030765055.1 Mantis religiosa | reverse complement strand
TACCTTCGTGAGTATATCGTTGATCGAGATGAATGCTAAGACATTTATGAACATGACATAATTCTGCAATATGCGATCACTGAGAGTTCTTGTTGACTCTGCGGCAAACCCACATACCAGTGTTAAATTGATTGGGTCTAATTGGAGCTATGGGTTCTCTTATCCTCAGCCGAATGGTTGTAGGAAATGGATTTTAGTGGTTGTTGGCTACTCAGTCGTATTAATAACACTTTGTTTGTTGCAGAATTATTTGGTTTAATTCCTATTAAGTTTGCTAATCGAATTGTATCGTTGACCACCTGTTAGTAAAATTTCTAACATAAATTCAAGTTTACTTGAAACCCTGGATTACTTGTTTAAAGTTACTTCCGCGCGGTTTATATCTTCTTTATACGGCGACTACTTTGTTCTAATAAACTTCTAATGCTGCTTCCACTTACGCTGGTTGCGCTATTCTTAACTTCCCTACATTTCAGACTTATAAATCTTCGCTTCTCTTCTTAATGCACATGAACACGTCCTTCCTGTCGTAGTATCACCTTTTAAGTAAAAATTTCTTATTTCACGATTCAGTTGGAACCTTATTCTGACCCCATCTCTAACTTTATCACATTACCAAACTATCTCATCCTTCTCAAATGTTTCATTATTTCGAATTTTCGAGTTGGGGAACGCTTACCCTGAGTTGTTTGTAACGTATACATCGTTATAAAATTAGTGAAGTAAATCTCTTTAGCGTTCATGCTTAACTGCATTTTGAAACCCTTTTTGTCCCAACACATTCCTGGCTGGAAGTATACTATACTTCTCAGACATTGAACTTTTCCTGGCACAAAGAAGATAACGGTACTCCCTTCCTGTCTCTCCGTCGTGTACAGATTTTTACAAGAATATTTTCTCTTCCTTGCCTGGATGCTAGTATATATGTTATGTTAAATTATATTCTTCCCTTCTTATTCTTTAAGTCAACCGCTACTTTAATCATTACTCTATCCATTCTAATTTCATATTATTATAAAAAGATTTTTATATTAGTTTAGCAAAGCATTTTATTAATGTATCTGCTTTATTTAATTACCTGATTTCGATTAATTCGCCGCCTCCTAATCGCTGCCTGATACTGCGGTTACAATTCAAAGTCTGCCACGTTTGACTTACTGAGAGTGATGAGTGTATGGATGAGTGTATAGATGAGTTCCATACAACAATCTCAGAAAGTCGTATGATCAACGCCCTTCTTACTGCAATGCGCCCTGTGCCCTTTAATGAATTTACGTTCACATCACGAAAAACTCGTTCTTCTCAGTCAATGCTTCTCTGTTTTGGTCTCTCAACATCAAAAACACTACTCTCAAATGAGCTACTCTCTCTATATATATATATATATATATATATATATATATATATATATATCTCACTCATGAGATTTGATGAATTCATAAGAATGTTCGCGAACAAGGTACCTGCCTCTGTATGCTAAATGCATAAGGCTCACGTGTTCGGGATGCATTCCCATCTGCAACGTCAGACATGTAGAACACATCGGTCTGTTCAATCATAGAATATATTTTTTCTGGCCTTTATGCTCTACAAAAATAAAGAAAGAAAAAAGGAATCAAACTATTTTATTCAAATAATTATAGATCCTTGCTCTGTAAGAAACAAGCAAACAAACAACAATTAAGCAATCAGCGCGCAGCAAGAGAATTCATTTACTTATTAATGGTATCAACAGACGCAAATCTCTTGGTAACTCTCTTCCGACCAATGTTCATATGATCTTCTCTTGGTGTTTTAATTTTGGGAGGGAAAAAGCCTAATTTAGATAACTCACCCTGACCAAGATTAGAACTCCTGCCCTCGAACGTGAGACATACGCTACCGCCTAAGCTACAGAGACGGGATGTATGATGAACCTTTGCCTTCTTCAGTTTCATTTGTGGATGCTTATGCCTTATCCTTACCCTAATATATCCTGCTCCCACATTCTCCTTTTAATTTCCATTTAATTTGTATCCCTTCCATATTCCTTTTTCTGAGCCAATCGTCTGCGCTTTTGTTTTATTTTCCAGTCCGTTATAACTTTCCTAATCTTCTCCACCCCGATTTCATTATTTCTCTATAACCTAACTTCCATGTCTATCTTCTTACCTGTCTATATTTCATTAGTTTCTCTCTATTCATTTAAGTTTTTATCTTTCCCTGAATAAAATATATTACCTGATATTATACTGATTATATAGGTATTATATAACTTTTATATAAATTTCTTTCCAATGCTCATTTTCTTTGTTTTCACACTTTATTGCCTCTGTTTCCCCCTCTCCTAGATCAGGGTATACTTTTATTCAATTCGTTACTACACTTTCGATTCACTCATCACTCTTTTCCCTTTCCACTTCCATCATATCTTCTTTCCCACCTTCCTTCGTTTTGCCAGGGCCGCGCCGTGGCTCAGTGGTTAGACCAATTGGCTCTCACCAAGGCGGCCCGGGTTCGATCCCAGGCAACAGCAAAGTGAGAGTTTTGGTGGACAACACGGCGCTGGGGTGGGTTTTTTTCCGTGACCTCCGGTTACCCCCGCCATCTCATTCCACCGGTGCTCCATCTTCATCTCATGTATCATCAATGTCACCGCCTGCGGTGCTGTATGTAGTAAAAGCGGGCGTTAAGCACCACACATTTCATTTCATTTTTCGTTTTGCCATAAAACGCATTATCTCAGGATTTTTTCTTTTTTTTTTGCGTTCTTTGATTCCTTAATATCTAATATAACATCACTTCCCTCTTCTGTTCGCCGTTCACCTTTTACATCCCTCCATATCATACATAACTACCTTATTTTGCTCATTTCTTCTCTTTCTCTTATTTTCTAATCCACCGATTAGAATTTTTTATATGTCGCACCTTCTTTGCTTCCACAGTTATACCAATTGTAGTGGGCATTACACCAACATTTTCGCTTTTCTGCCCATCAAACCTCCGTGTTGAATCATATCTTCTTTATCTCCCTGTCAATTGTAGCATTCCCCTTCTTCTCCTCTCTTCCTTAAAATGCATGATTTTGTATTTATTTTTACCCAGCTCCATCTGAATTTCAAAACCTATTGCCTCGAGATCGTTAAGGTACACTGTGATTCGTAAATGGAAAATTCAGTAGTATAAAATATTTCAGTCCCAAATTTTCTTTCACAATTCTCATTTCATTTCATATGTCTTGTCTCCCCACCTATACACTTGTCTGGGGCCAAAAGAATTACAAAAGATTTAAATAATTACACACGTTAGTTATTAAATATTTATGAAAAATCTTGCACTATAGTTTTGACAGTGTTATGCAGCATTAACTTCAAAACAGAAAAATAAAAATTTAAGTATTTATCTTACTCTCAAAAATGGTGTTTTGCTTGATTTGGCGAAAACTACAATTAGTGCAATTTCTTCTTGCTCTTGTATTAGTTGGTCTTATTTTAAATCCATGAATACTCAACCTTTCTTATTAATATTAGTCTTCTGACAATAGATTGTCTGAATAGTATTCTGCTGACTGTAGTAGATAAAGGGATTCAGCTCACTATGGCGTCATACATTATCTACATTAACTGCTTTCTAAAACGCCCAAACCATGATGATTTTTGAAACTCTAGCCGTAATGTTTGTCAGAAAACGCTAGAGTTGTTGATGTCACACACATTCCTTACAGCCACATTCTCATCAGAGGAACTAGATGGTTATAAGTAGGGTCCTGAAGTTGTTTGCCTAAAAGTTCTCTAAATATGAGCTATAAAATGCCCTTAAAATGTAAAGAAAATGCACATCAAATATAAAAAATGACCTAACAAAATGTAACAATTTCTTTCAAAATAATAAATTAATAACTGTCACAGACAAATAATGAATACATGGTTCGAATAACCACATTTTGAAATTAACTTTATTAGTAAATAATGCAACTATTGCTACTAAATAATAAATAAATTCAAAATTCATCAGGTCATTTTCAATTTTATAAAATATGAAAAAATAAGTTACTGTACCCACTAGCCAAAACGTACCTTACTTAGCGTTGGTCATCTTCAAGTTATCAAAAATAAAGGAACGGCGGTTGTCAGCTCAAACTGTTTTATACTTTGAGAAACTTCTCTCCACTTCCACACATGTTAAAGCTGCATATTTGAAAAACACTATGTCACTGCCTGTTAAATCATGTTCAAAAATATCAGTTCTGAAGTTTTCTCCTGACAAGATATCGGCAATCGGACATACTGTTTGGTATTCTTTATTTTTGTCCAACACAAATCATAGTTTCTGTCTAATTTTGTCCCCAATCTCACCTTTTACAGTTCTAACTCAATTGACTTATCCAATGTCATGTCACGTTCTTCAAGGTGAGTTATGGTATCCATCAAAAATGCAAAATTTCATTTAACGAAAGCTAATTTACCTTGGATTTGAGTATCAGAAAACAGATCCTGTGAGCTCTCAATTGTCTTAGAATATACCCTATCAAATCTATTCAGCACTTCTCTCACTATTTGAAAATTATCACAGTGGTATATACATGCAGTTGCATATATATAACATGGGTCAGGGTCAGGTCGGCCACGGTAATTGAACTCGGGCCTCCCGAATAAGGGCTATAGATGAAAATGCCCAATAAATTCGTGAAAAAGAAAGAAAATGACCAGAAAATGCATATAAATGTTTCAAAATGAATTTATTATAAAAATGTGCAAAAAATGATGACCCATAAAAGCCATATATATCTAACGTAGTTGTTCCAGAATGCACTTAATTTCCAATAAGCATCGTCTGTGACTACTGTGAAAAAGGATGACTTTTCATCAAAATCCGGGCCCTAGTCATGTTTAAACTTTGTTTAAATAAGCCTTCTTTTGCAGGAGATTCTAAGACCATAGAAGTAAACAAAAACATCCTGGAAGTCCCCGTGGACTCTAAGTTCGTCTGCCGTAAAGGAAAGGAGGTCGACGCAGATGATGGAACAACGATCATCCACATATTCTCAGAAGGCTTCGCCACTTCTGCAAATACAACAAATGGTAAGTATAATGCTACAAATCATGTTCTAACGGGGAACACTGACAGGTACCAGTGTCACATTCGGATCTAAAGGCTAAAAAATATCACTGCAAAAAGAACAGTATCACCGGTGATACCTAATCTTGTTTCTAACGTGTTCATGAACGTTGTCACTCTAATCTCTTTCATTTTATGCCTGAGGCGCTTCCTCTTCACTAGTCAAGCATTAGAGATGTTTGTTTTTGAATCCATGGATATGTCACAATTTGGCGAAGAATACAATCCATTTTATAACTAAGCTAACGACTTAATTAATGTGTTTATATTAGAAAAGCGACACCAGCTCTTATCACGTGAAGTTTTTTTTTATATCTATCGTTATTAGTAAAATATAAATATGAAGAAATTCCTACAGAATGGAAGCGGGATAGCAGCAAACTCTACTCCAGCCAAAGAATAATAGCAATGGAAAGGACTGGATCCCTGATTGGTGGAAAAGAACCGCTAATATTTAGCAGGAATGATTCATATGTAACTTTAGCCAGTGAGAAACATAAAATATCTTCCGCATGTGGAGTAAATCATGTGATAATTGGTTTCATTTTACTGATATAAATACCTTGGTTGCGCTGTCTGTTTAATTATAAGACGGACAATTAGGAAGCGAAATATACCCATTCCACGTATCCATAATACGGTCCAGAATCATTATTATTACCATGTGATAGACTTTAATGTAACTTCGTTTTTAACTGAATTAAGGCAACTCACTGGTGAAAGTACTAAAATGTGCAGTTCTTGATCTAGCTACTTCAAATGTTTATGTGCCAATTGGCATACACTCCTCAAATGAAATGGCGAACTTGGAATCTCTACGTCAAACCATTGCTGAGAAAGTAATTATTTTCCAAAACTTTAGATTTTAATTTTTCAATTTTTCAAAATACCGATCGGATTAACTGCAACTACAGATTTCTGGCTACAAGTTTAACTTCTGCATCACTAAACCATAATAAAAGGTCCAGTAGGTATTTTGGGAAATGTGTTCATTAGTTTTTAAAAATTGTCACATTGGAAAAGATAGTCAGACTGAAAAATTCAATATCATAGCCGGGATTTGAACCACGGATCTTCTGTTTGCCGTCCAGCCGCTCTAACCCTTGAGCTACTATGGCCAACGTGCCAACATGACATTAAATTCTCCAACTGACTCGTGTTTTTCCCGGTAAACCACTAGGAGTTCTCATAAACACATGAGACAACTATCTTAATGACGACTTACAACCTGTAAGTACTTTAAGGCCCGGGCTTTATAGATAATCACCTTTAGGTCAATTAATGGAAATTAATTGTTCTTTCACACTGGCCGTGTGTAGGCTAGTGTATGGAAAGATAGAGTTAGACTGAAAAATTCAATGCCATAGCCGGGATTTGAACCAGGGATTCTTCTGGTTGCCGTCCAGCCGCTCTAATCTTTGAGCTACTATGGCCAACGTGCCGACATGGCATTAAATTGACCTAACAGTGGTTTTACTAATTAATAAATGTACTACTATATTACAGAGCAAAAATGTGAGAAGGATGCGAGTACCGAAGAAGAAAAAGAAGATGGCTCCAACAAGACACTGGCAATAGCTTTGGGCACCATAGCAGGAGTGGCAGTGGTCGCTGGTGTTGGAGGATACATCCTACATCGCAGAAAGAAATCTTCAGGAAAACAGGGCATGGCATAAAAAGTGGGAAGCACTACATATCGTGCTAAAGCAAATGACAGTCTGTACAGCCAGAGGACTGCACAACAGCAGTAGCACATTTACAATCAAAATATGTCATTTCAGTGTTGGTGTTGCAAATAATGTTCGTGGTTTTAAAAGCAAACTGGATAGCAAGCAACATTACAAGCTCTCTAAATCTTTTAAGAACCGATCAATTATGTATTTTTATACGTATCGAAGTGATATCAAAAAATAAAAGCATTCTGTTTCTTCAGTAAAATAATTATAAAATCTAATCGGCAATGTTTGAAAATTGGTGCAGTAAAATATCTGAGCTAAAGTAAAATGATTTGTATATCAATTGCAGCTCTCAAAGGTTCATAATTTTATATAATTTGGAATGTTTTGAAATAAAACATAAAAACCTTAAATCTTATCTCAACACGTTAGAAAATCTTCCAAAAGTCGAAATAATTAGGTGTATATACAGATATGCTAAAATAACGAAGTAGGATGTGATACGATTAAAGGTATCACTGAATATTTTAGGCAGATTGCATCTTTCGAGAACGGAATAGAAATTGTGTAAAAATAAAATCCTGATTATTACTCTTAAAGCATTTGAAGGACATTTTCAGCAACTGAAGCCAAAGATACAGTAGGTTCTAGAAGACTTGGATTCAATGATTCAGTTATAGTTCTCAGATGCTTCTACAAAAGTTTCTTATTTTTATCTCCTTACTGTGTGAGAAGACAAAATTATTGCTGAAAAGGGTATTTTTGAATCCCCTTTTTTCTCTTGGAGAAACAATGCTACTCTTCTAGAGATATGAAACACTGCATGACTAATGACAGTATATTTTATCCAGGTAGAATGCTTTATTGATCTTTGCGGGTTTACGTTAGAAAGGGAAGGAAGATTAGAAAGGGAAGGAACTCTGGATATGGTTAATGTTGAAAACTCTTGTTCCCACACTAATATAATTTCATTGTTTGCTGTTGAGTTCTTTAAATTGCATTTTAGGTACAATACAAAAACTAATTAAAGTGTTTGATACATTTTCTAAGTAGAATGTTAACGCAGAGTCTTCCTAAATGAAAACCAATTAGAAATTTCTTCTCCCTCCTAAATAAATTACATGATTAGTTATGTAGTGAATTTATATAAAACGTTGAGATATATCTAGTTATAGCTATAATATTAGCCAAAATACAACTTCCAGTAACACTAAAAGCAAAAATGCAACTCTCCATGACTGCGATATACCTTAGGGCTATGTTTAGATATCTAACGTTAATTTTACATCTTAAATTATATGATACCTTACACAATATTTACTATTTTGGAAAATTGTAATATTTATGACAGGAGAAATAATAAACAAAATACATAAATTGAATGACTTGTGAGTTAAAGGTAGACAAACGTGTCTTCTAAATTGAACAGTGTTTTGCTTCCTTCTGTATCTATTCAATTTAAGAATGGAAGTGTAAACCAAGAGCTTTTGTGGACACAAGTCTCTGATCGTTGAAAGCCTGGGCAAGAGCGCGAATGCATTTTGACTCTGCAGTGAATGAACCTCTCTTGCTTTCGGTACGAACTACCGTTTCTAACCGACGGGAACTCATACCAAACGTAGTAAATACACGAATATTAAGTGATACTTGAACCAGTAGTAATGTAATTAGAAGTGATCTATTGTACCTCATAAAATAACTCAAAGTCATTGAAGGTGATCGAACAAGTGACTTTTGGTTTAATAGTTTTCATCGTAAAACTTGTTTTCTAGGTTACTTCGTCTGGACACTAACTTGCTTACAAAAAATAAAATACCTGATTAAAGATTCTGGAGCTTACAGGCAATATCAATGATTTTATGCATTCATTTCATGTCATTTTTCAGTAAGTTAAGTATATTTGTATCAAATACAAAAAATGTATTCTGTTTGCTACATTCTTTATTAATATCTAAAGCATTCTTTGTTCGAAAAAATTTTCTATGCTTCTTTTCCTCTAACTTTTGTATTTCCTGTGTTTTATGGTAAAGGCTGTGTGCTTTAAAGGACTGATAGCACTCAAATGTGGTACTATACATACATATGCAGGAAATGTTAGGAGTTAATTTAACTGCATGATAGACTGTATAGTGTGGACATCTCGTTATTAACCTATTTGTAATGCTTCACTGTTATTATTTTCTACTAAAAACCAGGCATTAACACTTGGTATTTTATGTGCTATGCATTTGACATAATTGTATGTGTTGATTTTTTAAATAAAGCGTATATAACAAAACTGAGTTCAAATTAATACTGGATATTTCCTCCTTTATGGTGCTATGTGGCATGCATTCTGAAGTCCCGGGTTCGATTCGCGTGGCCAACCTACCTGACCCATATCTATGTGAAGAATGCTGGGTAGGTTATCACCCAAATTTCCTGTCCCTACATTTCATCTCAATTATCATTTCATATTGTTGTGGACCAGGATTGTAAGGGGGTGAAAGACTTACAAACCTAATCTGCAACTGGGGTGTAGCTACCGAAAGGGTAGAGCAAAAGAAACATCTAAGTCAAACTGAACTGAATAACTGTATTTCAAAGAAGCCTAGTATTTCTACAGGGCACTCCCTGGATCTGGATGAGATCAGGGGCGCTTTGGAAACATTTAAATACATAAGAACATAATGCAATTTTACCTTTGGCGAGGTGTTGTTTGTATGGCTTGAACCTTGTGTGACTGTCAAAAGGTGTACGATCTGGTACGTCCTGCTGGCTATCTTACTCGTGGTAGCACTTTGAAACAAACTCTTGTTGATTCTTACAGAGACCAGCAGCAAGTCCCCTCTGAAAACTCTGTGAAGTCTCTCCCCCGGGGGCTAACTCAACCAAGCTTATATATGGGTCCTACCAAAAAGTCAACTAAGCGACTCCCACACTAACTGTTAATTTGCACCATATTGTGCAATCATTGTTTTACATGTTTAAACCTGTTACTGACCCACTAAGCATTATCCCTTGATCAGCAGGATATGTGATTCATTGTTTAAAACATGGAGAACAAGTTGAGACCTGTCGCAGGTCACCTGTGAATTATTTCCCTAAGCCAGCAGGATGTATGATTCAACAGTCCAAAGTACATGTTTTGCCAGTCAGCAGAATTTACACTTAATCATACAACTTTTATACACAGCTGTGCCCAGACTCAAAGCATCGAAAATACATGTTACAGAATAATGATTACAGAAATTTCCAAATCCTGCTCAGCCTATACACGCAACAATGTCATATTTAATCTCATCACCGCTCGAAGTGTCGACGGTGCACAGCAGGATGATATGCTCTGAGTGAACCAATTCCTCCTCCGGAAGGATGGTTGGCGGCCTCTGAACCCAGGACTCATGGGACAAACCGCAGAAGGGTGGAATGTCCGCTGTCCTGCCCTGCCGGGAGAAGTTTCCATCTAAGTGAAATATAGGGAATCATACCACTACACCGCCATGAATGACTACTTGGGACGGCCGTCCTGTGCCTCCTCTCGCCTCATCCTTTCTCTCCGGGATGCCCCTCTTGGTGGCTTCTTCTTCTTCACTTCACGGCATGGGCAGAGTGCCCGTTCCGTCTCACAATAATTGCTCCTTCCATCTCTTTTTAGGTCTACCAACATCTCTCTTTCCTTGTGGTGATATTGGAATGCAATCTTAGGCAGTCTTGTTTCGGACATTCTTTGTATATGCTGCATCCATTCCTTTTGATATTTTTCAATTTTGCTACTTATCGAGTCTACGTTGAGTTCCTTTCTTATGTCTTCATTCCTTATTCAGTCCAACCTTGTGCATCCCTTAGTTTTCCTTAAAAAGTTCATTTCTGCACTTTGAATTTGGCTTTTCATTTTCTTCGTGAGTACCCATGCCTCACTTCCATAAAGTAGTGCAGGGACTGCCATTGTTTTGTACAACTTTAATCTTGTAGCGCTTCTTGTTTTATTTCTCAACGTTCTATGCACTGTTCCTCAAATCATTTGGAATGTTGCAAGCTTTTTGCTCACATCTCTGTCTGTTTTCATCATATAATTAAGATTACATCCTAAATAGCTGAATTCTTTTAGTTGTTCTAGTGGTTTGTTGTCTAAAATTATTTTTGATCTTATGTGTTGTTTTCCCCAAAAGGCCATTATCTTAGATATTTCCGTCGATATTTTAAGATCATACTGTTGGCATACTTGGTTCAAGCGGTGTAGTGCATATTGTAATATATCCTCCGTTTCTTGTATTAAAATCACGTCATCTGCATATAGTAAAATATTTAAAAATTTGTTCTTATTTATTTTTATTCCTGATTTAATAATACTTTTCCAATTTTGGATGATGTCATTCACATATATATTAAAAAGAGTAGGTGATACACTGCACCATTGTCTTACGCCTCTATTAATTAAAATTGGTTCGGTTTTATGAACTCCTGTGTTTGTTTATTGTGAGAAGACTGAGTAACTTGAATTTCCTGTGAAGGGTTTACCAGCCCCTTGCACAGTAGATTTTCTGTAGGGTTTTCTTCCCTTAGGAGGACTGCCTTCATCTTGGCTCTGGAGCTCCTCCTGCCCCCAAGTTGTATTAACCCCAAATGGAGAGTCGCCACTTCCGCCAGTTTAGCCGAAACATTCGCCTTCTCCGGCGTTGTGGACTTCACCCATAACCTCGGGCTGGAACCCTGAACCAGGGACTATCCTCCGGGCCAGAGGAACCTGGAGCTCACGTCGGCAGGGTCGCTACTCTCTGAAACGGGGCTGTCTCAGACGAGAGTCCCCATCCGTTACCGTCTCTTGGGGGCATAGGCACAATAAACTAAGTGTTGTTTCTGTGCCAGGTACCTCCCCCAAACTAATCTAGTTATTCAATTATTTCAAATATACAAGGATGTTTTTTTTTCTTCCAAAAAATGCCTTTCTTGGATTCAGGGTCTTCAAAGCGGTATATCCAATTAAATCTTGAATATGAATTTCTGGGTGCGACGTAATATTTTCTCTATTTACTGTAAGTAGTAACAGAGAAAGTAAAAATGAATATATGTGAATATCTTGATGTTATAGGTTACTACTGATTTTGGGAAAACGGAATATAATGCGAAAATCTTCTTGTTGCACTCATGAAATTCATAAGTAAAAAATTCTGCTTTGTATCTGCTTACTGTTTTATTCATTTAGATATGGCTCTTTTGTTCAGAGGGCATTAAAACCTACATTTACGGTGAAATTTCAATATCCCACCCTAACAGTTATGCGGTAGAGGAAGTAAAAACTATCTGTTTCCAGCATCTGAGTGTATCTGTTAAACGTAGGGCGGGGCAGAAATTAAACAGTGGGAGTGTCCGGTCAGTTGTACAAGCCACCTGTGACAATGTACATCTCTTCCGGTAGCCCTTAATGGACAATCGTTGTAACTCGCAGATTTACATCTCTACATGATTTAAAATAGGGGTTCGTCCCTCACCTGTCAGCAATAAAAGCTGTCTGATCCTAAACCAGTAATGTGTTAAGTGTAGCCTTCACATGTAGACCGGGTAAGCTGGCTCCTATCGCTTACGGATGGTGCAGGGTTTCCGTCGGTTCCCGGGCTGGTTTCCCATCCCAGCTTCTATACACATACACCTTTTGACAAAAAAAAAAAAAAAAAAAAAAAATAATAATAATAATAATAATAATAATAATAATAATAATAATAATAATAATAATAATAATAATAATAATAATAATAATAATAATAATAATAATAATAATAATAATAATAATAATAATAATAATAATAATAATAATAATAATAATAATAATAATAATAATAATAATAATAATAATAATAATAATAATAATAATAATAATAATAATAATAATAATAATAATAATAATAATAATAATAATAATAATAATAATAATAATAATAATAATAATAATAATAATAATAATAATAATAATAAAAGAGCAGACTCTGGAAGCGTATATTTTTAAATTCACATCGTTTCCACGGTCGGTTTACAATGAAAATTCTACTTAATTTTCTCACTGATAGCCGAGCAGTTATAGAGAGGAATGTAGGAGCTAGACGTACAAGGGTTCGAATACCATACATCATTTTAAATTTTTTTATAGTAAAAATGCGAAATATATTGTAATATAGCTTCCAATTGCTACGGTTTAGATAGAGTCAGACTGAAGAATTCAATGCCATGGCCCGGATTTGAACAACGCATTTCCTGGTCTCCCTTCGGTCGTTCTTAACCATTGACCTACCATGGCAAACGTGCCGTCAGGACATTAAATTCTCCAACCAACTCGAATGTTTCCCAGTAAACCACCAGAGCTTCTCATATACAATGACATACGCACCTTTTGTGGCGACTTACTATGTTGTAAGTACTTAAGTCCCAGGCTTTATAGTTACCACTATTAAGTTCTTTGTTGAAAATGATAAGGTTTATTTGATTTTATGGAATTTATGATCACACATAAAAATTGAAACACTCTACTCTGTTTTTAAATTAACTGGAATAAATGTTTTATTCCTATATGTAAAATTAAATTAAAAAGGAAATTAATTTAATATCGGGTGTGTAAATCCTCTGCTTCTATTACTGCCCTCATTCTGCAGGGCATGGATGTAACAAAATGCCTAGTGAAATTTTCACGAGAGGATACTTTGCATTATATGTCAGCAGCGCTCTAATACATGAATGAGCCCGAGTGTTTACACAACCAATACGGCAACATTTTAATAACATTAAATTTATTTTGAGAGCGACAAGAATGTTATTTGCGTTTTTATAAATATGTTTAAAATATTAATTATTTATCTTCTGCAAGAGAAAAATAATACCTTGCTGTTAAAGTAACAATAAAAGGAGAAATATCACATCAAGGCTTCGAAATCATGTTGCTCTAGATACGAGACACATGTTCTTTACCGCTAGGCCACCTTCCATGCGGCCAAGCCGCAAAGTAACTCTTTATCTATCACGTAACTTTGAAATGAAGCCGGGGTGGTATCAAAGCGTATACTGGAAACATTATTTCACACTAGCGATGTAGGCCAAAGTATGTAAAGATATAGTTAGAATGAAAACTTAAATGTCATCGCCGGGATTCAAATAACTGTACTTTTCAGTCTAACTCCACCTTTCCGAAGCGTATCCGCAGCGTAATCGAATGGTTCCGATGTGTTTCGAATCGAACTTTGTTTCTGGTAGCTGTATTTTTTTTTTCAAAGGCTGTAGTAGCAGTAGTAGTATAGTACACCGTAGCCAAAACTTTATTTATTTCTCTTCCACGTTAATCTAACGTATATGAAGCATTGCATCGAGGCAATTATCAACAGCATCAAGTCCCGCGGTAGAATATGTGTTTGAGCAATGTAATGCTTTCGAGAAAAGTGGTATGTAAATACAGTTAAGTGTAGTTCTGGACCCATAGGGCCAAGGACCCGGGCCTCCTTCTACCCGGGAGCTATGGATATCCGGGGCTCTTTCCATAGGGCAATACCTGATTTCTTAAAAACCTCCCCCGCTGAGCACAACGTCAAGACGGGATGGAAGTGGATACGCCACTAACGCGCGTCAACCCCGCAGGGAAGACTACCGAAAAGCTCGGTCGGGCCGCCTGGTGATGTAGCACACCTTCTACTAGCTCTGCAGGCTAGTACCCGGGACTTATGAGGCAACCCTCTACACCCTCCGGGCGGCCGTAGCCTGGCCGGAGATACCCAATTCCCCGTGGGTGTTTGGAACACACTGCCCCCTCGAGTCCAACCCAATCCGAACAACTTTCCCACGGGAGGGGCTCAGCACTTCGGCCCGAGGTTCCTCTAGTAACGTCAGAGGTACCACGAGTGCTAGGGGTCCGTAGCGCCCGCACCCCGGCAGCTGAAGGGCAAGGATCCCCTCCCCTACGGGAGGTATGTAAATACACAAAGTTTAGAACGCAAATAAGGGGATGCAAGTACAAGATTTTCAGAGAAAATTTCGCATTTGGAAAAACCCCTACTTTTTAAGTGCTCTGTAATCTGTTTGTTTACTATATGACGTCTCTAAACACTTTTAATTATTTTAACTCTATCCTAACTCTAGTTAATACATTTTTACTTCGAGACTTAAGACAAACTATGTGTTGAATCCCACTGAAAAATATCACCGGAAATACATTTTTGAAGTGAGTCCAAAAAGAATCTATAGGTAAAATTGAGTGTGGAAGAGATGTGTATGTGCAATATCTGCAAATTTCTCAGAAATATAATTTTAAAAAAGAGTCGCAAATTTCTTCCTGTTTTTAAATTATCCTTTAATGAATTACAAAAACAATTTGCTTTACTAATGATATAAGTTAATTTTGAAGTTGGTTTACAGAAATAAATTGAAAACCTAGTGCAGTTTAACACATACACTTTATAAACGCATGAAGATAAATATACTCTGAATACCCAGAACATGGTCTCTTAAGGAGCTGGGTTTCAAATACAGTACATATATATGTAAAAGCTAAGGAAGTTTTGCAGTAATTATTGACATAAAATAATTTATTTAGACGAAACCTCGTAAACCACCCATTACGTATCGAGAAAGTTGGCAACCTTGCAAAAGGTCTGGGGGGAGCAGGACCAATGTTGTAATACAATTATAAGGGTTCGTCAAAGGCAGCGGCCGACGTGCACATGAGTAAACTAAACAGATTCTACTATCTCCTGCCGTAAAGGAAATCGTCACTGCAGCAGTCTGTAGAATTATACATGAGATCGGCGTCCATCCATACCTCCATCCTAAGCGTCACCAACGAGTGAATTTAGAGCATTGACGACGCCATCTTGCTCCTAGTAGAATAGCATAAGTCCTATACTGTAAATGTACAGAGATTTGAGATGAGCAGCTATCAGTTCCCCTCTTTAAAGCTTAAGAAACATTTTGGTGATTTAAATCCAACGTTCTGATCTAATATACCTGAAACTTTAGTTTAAAAACCCTTTACTGGTTCTTCATGAATACACCGTAAAAGCAACAAGAAGCTTTGTATAGAAACTACAAACCTTCTGGAAGGAATGGTGAACATCTGCCTAGTCTGAGTGAGTAATCTTAAAAAATTAAGCATGGCAGCTACTCATTATTTATATAAAATATATCTCACTTTTAATAACTTGACAAGTCTTCTTTAAAATACAACCTTTGTGCCTTGAAATTTTGTTGTCACCTTTCCGTCATTCTGAGGTTAAAGGAGGAGGCAAGATATTTTAGAATATCACTAAGTTTCTTATTCGGATAATGAGTATAAGGTTTATAAAATAGCATAGTCTAAAGTTCTGTTGCCCATGTTAAACTCAAATGCTCTATTTAATCATATCATAACATTTAATTATATTATTGCCTACACGGCTTTAAAAGTCACAGATGGATTCACAAATCACAGATGCATTCATACGCTCACTTTGTGAGCAGGTGATACATTCGTACACCATTACTGCATAGAGATGGTCAATGACAGATGCATTTTCATGGTCAGTCAAACCGAGCAGGATGACTCAGGCGGTTTCGTCTGTGGCCCGCATTCGGGAGGCCCGGGTTCGATTCCCACAGCTGACTTACCTGACCCATGGGTTTTTTCGGAGGTTTTCCCGGGTCGCTAGGCAAATGCTGGGTAGGTTAATTACATCCCCCTGAATTTGCTGACCCTCCATTTCATCTCCATTATCATTTCACATCATCTCTCATCTGGTGGTCTTTTTCAGGGTAGAAGTGTCGGCGGGTGTCTCGGCGGTGCATGGCAGAATGATGTGCTCCGAGGAAAGCTGCTTCGTCCTACGGTAGGTCGGTTGCCGGCTACAGCTCCTGCTGGAACCATTTAGGGACCGCCAGCCAGGGAGCTTTGGGTCACGGATCGCCTGCGTGTGACCATTAGGGCTCGGCTGCTGGGCTCGTTGCCGTCCCGGTGCAAGGGAGCGTGTTCGTTGTCCTGGTCTGTCGGGGGAAGTCTCTATCCAAGTAAACTGTAGGGATCCTGCCCTCTGTACTGTCCTGCTGCAGAGGAGCGTGTTCGTTGTCTTGGTCTGTCGGGGGAAGTCTCTATCCAAGTAAACTGTAGGGACCCTGCCCTCTGTACTGTCGTGGCTCCTTGGGTCGGCCGCCCTCTGTCTCCTTTGCCTCATCCTTCCTTCCCACTTGGAGGCATAGGAACAATGAGCCCAGCATGGTGGCCTACGTACCAAATCCCCTCCATAATGATATCCCAGTCCTGTGGTCAGTCACAGATTAGTACCAAAAATGGAATTTGGACTAAAGAGAAGGTGATATATCATCAGGCGTATCTCCAAAAAGCGCTAAAAGCGAACTGCAGAAGGAAATTTTAATTAATTATTGTAAATAAGGGTATATTAAATACCATTCTGTCAGATCGAAACTATAGCAGCACAATCTCCTTGATATTTTTACCCTTTTACTTTACTAGAAGCAGAGTAAAGACATAACAGAGCGACAGCCTTTGTGGAAGAGAACGATATATATCTTTTTTAATATATGTAATAATCAACATAATTATCCATGCTATTTATATAAAATAAAAAATATGTTCAATTGTGAGGGAAATCTAAAAGAAAAATCGGTAACCCCTGAGATTATTCCAATTAGATTACCCCCTGATGTTCGTAATTTATAAAAAAAAAACAGGATTTAAATCAGATGACCAAATAGAAACGTCCCTAAATCCATTTAATAATTTGGGAAAATTCTTTGTAGCGTAGTTTTGTCAGAAGTGCAATTTTTTATAGTGGTGAAAAACTTACCAAAATTGGTTAAAGTTTCAGAAATTAGCGAAAACACACTCACGCTTGGACACTTGCTAGTTTGATATATTCAACATCTTATTGTTTTTTAATTAATTTGTATCATGGAAAGTGTGTGGCAATATAAAGCAGCCATGAGCTTCTTTTAAAATTGAATATCCATTCGGTTTGTTTTTTGTTTAGTACTAAAATGAGTTTTGTTTATTTACTTGGTAGTTTTATTTAGAATTTTAAAAATATTATAAAGTTCATATTAAGTATGTGGAAGTGAAATTCTAGAAAAAAATAATATATGTGTATTGGTTGGTACGAGTGACGTTAGTATAAAGAAATGAACAGTTGCTATAGAGACAGAAAATCAATAATCATCCTTGTGGAAAAAGGACGGGGATAAGATGAAAGTCTTATAGTGATGAGTGGACATGCAGGAGAGTGATCTAAAAGAAAATATATTGTGTAATAATGTATATTCAGTGTTCTGAAGTAAAAATCAATAATCTTGCTGAAGAAGCTTCGAGAGAAATCAGCTTTCGATTAACGTACTCAGGAGTGAGCAATTTTATGTAATTGCACAAACTGACACGAGATGGGGAAAAGATTGTGCTGAAAAAGTGATACACAATATTCAAGGACCAATTCAAACTACAACGAAGAAATCCCGTTTCAAATTTAATCTATCCTTAAACCTATAAGGATAAAACTATATACCTTATCTTAAAACTATATACCTATTTCTAAAAATATTTATCTGGAACAAAATGAAGCAGTAGAAACTATGAAATTATATGATTGGTGAGTAGAAAAAGTCAGGTTATAAAAGTGACTATATCTGGGATACACATGCAGGTCTCAAAAGGTAATTTGGATTTTATTTCTAACCTGAAAGCTTGGGCCTTAGATAACATAATACAAATGCTGTACTTGGGAGTAAGGCAAAATTATTTATAGGCAAATCAAAGTCTTTTCCAAATTAATTCTCCAAACAGTTGCACTTGGTAAATGTAATTTTGATTTCTACTGGACATGTACATAGAGTCCTTGAGAAAGAAAAGCTACAGTTGCTCGACAACCAGAGATCCGGAGCTGAGGACGTTACGAGTGACTGCGTTTTCCTTCACGGCAGCGTGGAGAACATCCGGCGGAGCATCCTCGGCGTGCGTTATGGGGGATGGTCCAACCGACATCGTGTCCACCACGCGGAACGAACCAGGGAAACGGTCTTTCTTTCTCACAGATGCTTATTTTTAAATGATTATAATGAATGCATATTTCTCTGTCTCTAATAATGTACCAAACCCTTTAATCTGTAAAAATGTGTTATGTTACATAAAATCAAACATCTAACGTTCTTGTTCAAAATATTTGTTTAATTGCTAAGGTGATAGAACGCATAGTAAGTGCAGAAAATATTATACTCAATCCAACAGTTTTATGACAAGGTTTCATGCATTGAGGCTCCCTAAACCTCAGAAAAAATTAGAAAAGAAGTTTGTGTCTGTGGGTGCGTTTGTGTGTACCTTGTTATACAGTTTACCATGGAAGTGGAGAAGGATGGAACTCTTCCATTCCTGGACATTCTTGTTTCAAAAACAGCAACGGTACACTGGGGCATGCTGTATACCGCAAGCCTACACACACCGATCTCTT
Source organism: Mantis religiosa (assembly GCA_030765055.1). Classification (NCBI taxonomy): domain Eukaryota; kingdom Metazoa; phylum Arthropoda; class Insecta; order Mantodea; family Mantidae; genus Mantis; species Mantis religiosa. The sequence continues at coordinate 119,100,448 of CM060955.1, read as the reverse complement.
TCTGAACGCTCATAGTTTCCATCATAAGTCTCGACGACTGGGAGTTCTCAATACACTGGCCCACAGAGCTTTGTCTATCTCTGATCTCAGCCACTTAAAACAAGAATTATAGTACCTGAGACTCACTTTCCGTCAAAATGGCTACTCCGAATATGACGTTGAAGCCTCGATCACCAAAGCTAGGAAAGGGAAACCTGTAATACAGCAAGCGTCAGATAAGCTACCGCTACAGCCTGCATCCCGTTTACCGGCAATATATCCGGCAGAATCAGCAGAATTCTCGCCAAATACAACATCAGGACCATCCACAGGCCACCTCCGAAGATTAAACATCTGTTGAGACCAGTGAGAGACAAACTGGACTTCCATGCGGGAGTGTACCGCATTCCCTGTGAATGTGAGACACCGTATATAGGACAAACCGGAAGGACCATCGCTACCAGAATAACCGAACATGAACGGAACATTCGTAAATGCAACCTGAAAAGTCTGGGCTGGCAGAGCATTGTTTTGATAACGAGCATAGAGCCAATTTTCGGTAGACGACCATCTTGGCAAAATGCAACTGGGAGCGGAGAATTAAGGAGGCTTTGGCGATTTCCTCTGAAAGGAGCACGCTTAATCGTGATGCTGGGTTTCAGTTCAGCTCCTCTTGGAAATCGGCCTTAAAATGGAAATCCATCGAATTAAGAAGCAAAGATCAATACAGTTTGATAATCAAGTTAAGTAGTTACGTTTCTTTGACACAATTTTCTATACTCACGCCATCTCCTGACCTGCCATTTAATTTACTGAAAACAGTCTTTTGTTCAGTGATGCGAATTTTGATAGTATTTTGTCTTTGTTTTTAGTTGTGTTATATCCAGTATTTCATTTGTGGTTATAACATTTTATAAATATCCTGATGGTGGGAGAGATGCACACTCCCGAAACGTCGATATCTAATCATCTTTTCACCTGGCTGGCTGCCCGAGAAGAAAGTGAGCGTATTCGTCGCCAGGAAAGCTTCAGGTCTTATTGTAAACTTGTTATTTAAGTTTAGCATCTCTCAAGGATGAAACACGAAGATTTTCAAGAAAATACGCTACGCAGCTACTCTTTAAATGGAACATTTAAAAAATATTTCTATATTCTCAAAAGTAGCCAATACGATTTTCATTAAAGTATATGTTTTTAAAATATTTTCTTGAGAAATGAAATGTAGATCCTGAATCATATTTATTTAGGTGACTTTTGCACTAGTGACCGAGAGGGGAATGCGATATACTTGATAGTGTCTCTGTGTCCTTAGTTTTCCTTACAATAATGCCCGAATTCACCCACAGATGTTAAACTCGACGTTAACAAAACTGTTATAATCCTTGCATTTCACCAACTTGTTTTCTAAAAATGTTAATGCCGGGAAACTTATAAATATTACATTATATATTGTAATTTACGCCCTTTAACTATTTAAATCATATCGGACGATGAATTAATTGGGTGAAATGATGCTCAAATGAGTCCGGGGTCCATGGAGCTTACAGTTGCCCGATATTCGTCTATAAGGATAAGGGAAAACCCCGGAAAAACCTTATCCAGGTAACTCACCCGGCTTGAGAGTCGAACTCGGGACCTCTTGAACGTAAGGCACACACGCTACCAGCTATGCTACCGAGGCGGGCATTACAGATATAGAAGGCTGTGGATGAATCGTATTATTTTCTGAACATACTGCGATGAGCTTTTGTTTTTATTTTCGTTTACACATAGCTGAAAAAATGTCGGGTGAGCAAAGTCACAAGAGAAGCCGTGGGACAAATTTCTCATCAATTGAGGAAGAGGTGTTAGTTAACTCGAATGCAAATTTCACAACCAGAAGTACGAAGCAATTTCGTCAATACGAGAGTGGTCTCTAAAAGTTCCAACCTCAACATGAAGATGGCAGCACTCGTAAATAAAAGCTAGTGCATTTCGTTGTCCATCTGCTGATAGTTACTCATCAAAGTTTCAGCCATTTTGGAAGCTCATTTGTTATGTAAAAGTCGTTTGAGTGAGTTGATGTAAGTGCTTTTATAAAAATAAACAAAATCGAGTGTCGAGCTGTCGTTAAATATTTGCTTTTGAAACGTAATACGCCTACGCAAATCAAACATGATTTGGATTCTGTGTATGGGGACTCTGCACCATCATTTAGCACAGTGAAATTTTAGTAAGCTGAATTTAAACGTGGTCGTAAAGCGTTGGGAGACGTCCCAAAACTGCAACTACCGACGAAAACTTCGCCAAAGTTCACCGAATGCTGCTAGACGACCGCCGAATTAAAGTGAGAGAGATAGCAGAGGCTATGAACATGTCAACAGAACGTGTCTCTCCCATATTAAATCAGCATTTAGACATGAGAAAGCTGTCCGCGCGTTGGGTGGCGCATTTGCTCACGTTAAACCAAAAAAGTGTTCGAATGAATATTTCCAACACTCTGTTGGCACAGTTTAGGGGCAATAAATCCGAGTTTTGGCAGCGATTAGTCACTGTAGATGAAACTTGGATACACCATTATACGCCTCAAACAAAAATACAATTCAAACAGTGGACTGCTAAAGGAGAACTGGCACCAAATACAGCAAAAACTGTTTTCTCGGCTGGGAAAGTGATGGTGACTGTTTTTGGGATAGTCACGGAGTTATTTTAATCAATTATCACTGGGCGACAATGAAAATGTTTCGGGCTTAAAAAGAGTGAATTTACATGTATTTCCTTCTGCTGAATTAAAGAGTCACCATAAAAATGGTAGATTAGCTCTTGTTTTGAAGATAAAGTGACATTTCAGTTTTTAGAGTGAAGATTTTAAATTTGGTGGATTTTTTTGGGAGTTGGCACACCTGTCAAATAACAAAACACAATCAGAGAGACTTTTTGGAAATTAAGTGATGCATAAGTTAAGGTAGGTATTTTTGTCGGACCACAAATACGAGAACTTGTAAAGGATCGTGCATTTGACCAAATTTTGGAGGGGAAAGAAAAGGAAGCTTGGGAAGGATGTTGTTCATGGATTTTTAGGCAACAAAAGAGGTGACAGCTACAAGTATTTGGTGATAGTGCTTCTGCAAAAATACCGTAACCTTGGATGCAATATATTCCTTAAGATCCATTTTCTCCACTGCCACCTAGATTTTTCCCCTCCTATTTGTGGGAGCTGTAAGTGATGAACATGGGGAGATATTCCATCAGGGCATTTCTGTTATGGAACAAAGATATCAGGGCCGTTGGAATAAAGTAATGCTTGCGGATTACTGTTGGTCTTTGTATAGGGATTCTGCGGAACTCCAGCACAAGAGGCAAGCTAAAAGACGACGAAGTCAATAGGCCACCAAATGATTCTCTTCAGACACGACTATCTGCGAAATATTTTTCCAGAAATTTAGAACTCTTAGCATGTAATTACCAGTTTAAAAACATCAAATGCACTTTCACTGTTGTTAGCATGTATGTAATTAAGATATACCCTTTTCTCTCAATCCGTTAATATGTAATACTTCCACCTTGTGTATATCATAGAAACTAGAGCTAATAATTTTGTTTTCATTGTCATATTTGTTTTTCTCAACCCAAAATCAATAGGAATTGCCTCATGAAGTGCTCGAAACATTCAAAAATTATTCTTTTGTTGCCTGGTGTTATCTCCAAAAAGAAAAAACCATTACAAAAGTATACTACGCATCATTATTTGACAAGCTGAAGGCAGAACTTGCGGAAAAACGTCCACATTTGCAGAAAAAGAAAATCCTGTTTCACCAAGACAACGAACCGTCTCACACCTCAGCGGCTGCAATGGTGAAAATCCACGAATTACGGTTTGAACTTCTTGACCATCTGCCTTACCAGATCTAGCCCAAGCGACTTTTTTTTTTTTTTTTTTTTTTTAACCTCATCTGAAAATTGCACTCAGGGGACGAGATTTTCGTCAAATGAAGAGGCAATCACCTTCGTGAACAATTATTTTTGCAGAGAAAAACGCCGAGTACTATTTGGGCAGATTACGGAGATGGGAGCATCGCTGGGAGAAGTGTGCAGTTACAAGGAGACTGTCATGAAAAATAAAAATAAAATAATTTTTTGAAAAAAATGTCATGTATCTTCATGTATCTTTTCAAAACGGGAGGTGTGTACAGTACTATCCACAGAATTCAGTGAATTATAAAATCGCAACGTCATTAACACTTAAGGTAAAGGCGAGATCGGCATATTCGTATTCGATGCACGTTCTAACCTCTCTTGTACTTTCTCAGTAGCGTTCATCACTTGTTTCAACTGCCTATACCTCTGTAGAATATCTTCTTCTGATGGATCCTCAAAATCATTTCTCCTCATAGACCGTTCTCTATTACAAATGCCATTTAGACTGTATAAATTTAGCAGATCGACATCAAAAGCTGCGTTCACGCCCGCCATCATGACAATTCTAGAATTGTTAACAACTTAATCACAGAAATACAGCTTGTAAGTTTAATAAGATATTTAACACGGGTTTAAGCTAACACTTGTTGGTGAAATGCAATTTTTGTTACAGCTATTGATAAATAGACTAACAGCCATGCTAAGTCTTAATACCTGGTGGTGAATTCGGATTAGTTATTCTGCAATTGCGGGTGAAGTCGAACGCGCGAAGTATAATTGTCCATGAGAGAAACAAGGACACTTCAAGTTGATTCCGCAAACTTCCAACGACTGCCCTTGCGATTTATTTATGGTCATCGCAAAGACCAAGCATACAGGAAATTATAGACGCTTAAAATCAAAACGTAAATCTATTAGAAACATCGGAATATGCGATATACTCTCCTTTGAAGTTTCTTTGATCATTGTTGCTTCGATGATGTTACTCATTAACATTTTCACAGTTAGTCTCGTTCCATTTCACAGTCGTGGTTGGTTAATGTTATGCAGCATGATTCTACTTTTAATTTTATAATTGGGAGGTGGGAGTCCAGGCAATTCTAATGAATTTAAAACTTCTGGGAGGTAGTGACTACTTTAACCTGGTTTATAACTGGATCAAATACTAAAAGAACTCCCCCGGAAGAAACAGACACTCCAGAACGCATTTCTAACATACCAACATGATTATTGGCATTACCTGCGTCTCGCTGCTCATCAATGTGGCCAGCACGTGACGTAGCGCGTCGCACATTTGACTGACTTCTACGACTGAAGTCAGGTCGTGTTCTCCTTGGCATAGTAAAAAGTTTCCGCAAACTTCACAAAGTCACAAAGGAATTCAGTTAATTTTATGTCAATTCAATTTACGTTCACGAATTCACAAACACAGATTAGAAAGGAGGTATCCAAGGATTGACCAATATTTGACAATTGCCAGTGGTTATATATTTATGTATTATAGTGCGTTCAGAAATTAATTTTGTATCTAATCTTCGAATGGTATATCATGCTACATAAACAATTCAGTATTGATAACAAATGATAAGCGTTCTTTAATAAAATATGGTAAGTGAAATAGCTCTAAGGATTTTGGCAAGTAATGGAATATATTTCTACTTTGAAATGTTTTTGTTTGTTGAAAATAAAGGAAGGTGTATGTGTTCCGTAAAAGTTCGCGTATACCTTTATATTTAATTAATAACCTGGTCCATTATCACTTCAGTTCTTTTCCACCTTTTAAACCTTCCCTGAATTTATACAGATATTTCAAAACCCAAATTAGGCAAATGGGTTCAGCCATTCTGGAGTTTTTGTGAGACTAACAAACGTGAATTTATATATATATATATATATATATATATATATATATATATATATATATATAAATTACTTAGGAATGAATATAAACTCTTATTTTATATTTGCTAAGATTGTATGGACACGGTATGATAAATTTAAACCAAACATTGACATTAAATAGAGGTTGATGGTAGAATAAATAAAAAAAGTAGTTTTAGTAAGAAAGGAAAAGTATATGATTTTAATAATATTACTTACGTAAAATAAAATATAGAATAATAATTTAGGAATAGGTGTATTAAACAAACTTATTATATGAGGTGCTTGGTATCAAAGTTGTATAACTCTATTTTTCAATCCTGAGATGTTTGGTGATTCTTATGCCATTTTTAATGCTGGATTCAATTATGGAACTATTTTGCTTGAAAATTGGACAGAAATATTTTAAAATTGCATTTATTTATCCATGTTAGAATCAAAATATGGATAACTTCGCTGTAGTTTAGTTGCAGTGTAAGACAACTCCTCAAGTAGCCAATAAGAAGCTGGCATTCATCCTAACTGGTCCCAACATGCATCACAAATCCAATATGGCTGATTGTTTATAGTAGCCTGTAATGTGTGGATTGTGAATAAGCAATAATTATGCAAGCGCTTCATACCCAGATCCTCCAAGAACCAGAGAATCTGCTGGTATGTGGTGAGTTGGCACACAATAATATTGGCAAGCTTATGTTGATAACAAAGAAATCCAAGTCAATTCTTAAACTCTATCCTACAACAATCCCTGGAGGCTGCAGTGTTAACCCAAAGAACATTGCAGATTTTAGTTAATTGGTGGAAGTTAATCATTTCTTCACACTAGCCGTACATAGGCAGGTTTTTGATATAGTCGGCATGAAAAATCCAATGCCATGGCCGGGATTTGTAAAGAAATCAGGAGATCAGTGGTTCAAATCCCTACCATGGCATTTTTCATGTTGACTCTATCAAAATTGCAGACGTTCAGAATCTCCTAGCAAAGCACCTTGGGTATAATTGGCAAGAGCTAGACGGTTTACACTGGTACCGAAACCTCATGGACCAAAGTGTAGAGGCTGGTAGTAGTGACTACAGTAGTCATTGTGAATGTGCTGAGTCGGAGAGTGAGGATTTTGTTGACCTTGTTGTTTTTAAGATAACTAAATAAAAATATGTTCGTTATGTTTAAAAGCATACAAGTTCAATATTTCAAGAAATATTTTATTTTGCATAATTGATTTTGTCCATTTTTTCCAGTAAATTGGGCATTATAATATGTAATTCAATACACGAGTTTATAAAGCCCTGAAGAATTTCATAAATGTAACTTAAAGGCATAAAATTACTCATTATATTGTGATCATAATGATTTGCTTTCAAAATTGGACAGTACCAAATGAAAAATATCTTTCTTTGTGTTCAAAAAAAGACAATTCTATAATTTGGCTTCAAAAATGACTAACTCCACCATTTAAGCTATAATCATGGCTTGAATATCTATTTAATTTATAAATGAACAAACAGAGACGTTCATAAGGCATATAAGAATGATTTAAAACATATCCAGCATTATACTGAGAATACTATTATAGTTATAGTTTTTCGCCTCTCCTGTAAAAAAAGCAAAAGTGGAGTTGTCCGACTTTGACACCAAGCTCCTCATATGTATAAAGAATGAAAGAGTAAAAAGTAAATTAGTTTTCCCTGAATGCCAGTGCTGTGTATGAATAGGATAAGTATTGGATAGTAATAATTCAAATACGTTTTGTTATTTGGGGAGTACTTTGTAGCTTGATGCACCTGGCAACCAATTGCGATTACACCAGTATTAAAGTTTGAAGTTACTAGTTTTTTTGTAATTAACTTTATTTTTGCCTGGTCTTTATTTATTTTTATTATAATTTTTATTTTATTGTAATAGATTGTAGTGATAATCTGCAATATGATTTATATATATACAAACTGTAAGAAAGTTTTGGAAACAAATAGCATATGGAGATAATGCTCCGGTTTAGTAAACAAGGAGCAGTTGCACGTTGTTCAGATTTTACTTATTTATTTGGCTGCCTTCTCCCCTTAGGGCAGGGGTTCCGAACCCTGCAGTTGCTGTGCTGCAAGCGTTGCGGAGCCCTAGCATTCGTGGTACTTCTGACATTACTAGAAATACGACGAGCCGGAGATTCGAGTCCCTGTTCGGATTGTGTTGGTCTCGACGGGGTAGTTGTTGCCGTTTCTATTGGGTGAGTCTGGTTGGCTTGGACGCCCAAACGTGTTGAGGGGCGTCTAAAAGAATCCCAGATAATTAGAATCCAGAGATGGTAATCTATGTGCACTCTGTGGCCCTGCCGGGTAGGTTGACGCACTTAAGTGGTGTATCCACTTCCACCCGAAAGGGAAGCCTTCTTAGTCTCCATCCTCTCTGACGAAAGACCTGCGGAGATGCTGCGCCGCTCTCTGGAGTAAAGAGGTGGAGTTTCGGATCACGGGTAGATCTCAATTAGCATTGTCTGGCTTCTAATTTGGAAGGCCGGAGTTCGATTTTCGGTGTGGGAGAGTTCCCTGAATAGGGTTCTTTTCATTGTTTCCCCTTATCTTAATGCTGCCATGGCCGAATGACCAGACGCTCGCCTCTTACCAAGAAGACTACAGAGGTAGACGAAACGGTGTCTGGGTACACCCGTTCCATCAGCTCTTCATTCAAACAATTGTTGCATCTTCACCATTACTTTCATCCATTTCCTCTTGTTTCATATCATCTTTTCTCATTCTTATACCGGATTACCCAATAATCACCCAACCTGGCTATTTCTGTTCCAGACATCTGCTCAAGCGCTGACATGTAAACCTCGGGAGTCCTCTAAAAGAGGAGGATAAGCAGTGAAAGATGAAGAAGTTTCCTCTTACGCTCAAGACAATTGCTAAAAGATAACTCTCAATACAATAGACACCTGGTATATGAATTTCAGTTCATGCGTTTACAGTTGTGCTCTATGTATCCACACACAAAGCATAATAAATACAGTAAATGAGGCATTGAAGATAACATTTTGTGTTTGTTGTCTGTGTATGTCTTTGTGTGCCTGTGAATTCAAAAGTGATTAAATACCAAACTCGGTTAATACAATTTTGAGTCGAACTAATACTCAATGCTCCATTTATTGCTAGTATTTACCTTACAGGCTGGTTAATGTACCTTTAAACAAGATAGAATATAACAAAGAGTACAATAATATCATTCACATTGCAGAATACAATGGACACAGTGCTGAATTGGTCAACAAGAAAATAGATAAATTCAAAAGACAGCTAAGATACAAACAAGTAACTACTCTCTCCCCAATTAGCAATGAAACCTCATACAGAAAATTTACGTATCATCCCAGAGCTACACACCTTTTCCAAAAAGTCTTCAAAGAACACAATATTACTTTGGCCCCACAGAACAAATTTAGTGTACAACACCTTTTGAAATCACATAATACAAAGGAGATAACTACAGGCAAAAAATCAGGAGTGTACCGGATAAATTGCAAGGAATGTGACAAATTCTACATTGGAAAAACAAAAAGGAACGTGAACATTAGGCTTAAAGAGCACTTAAGGAACATCAGGAATAAAGAAATAGATAAATCGGCAGTAGCGTACCATTTTTGGAAGGAAAATCATGACATAGAACGAGAAATTCACTCACTAAAAGGTGTCCAAGGTCCAGCTGCATTAACCACGTGGGAAAAATTCTTTATAAAGAAATATGAAAGTAAATTGTTTAATTTCGATACTACCTTTGAAGAAAACCCAAATTTCAAGTTCATCAAGATACGGACAGAGACGCACCTATCACCTCCGAGGAGTTCAGTGAACCGGCATCCATTAGTCGACAACAGCTGATGATGTTAGGAAGATCCTAACGAAACGCGTTCCAGCTAAATACTTGAAATAAATGGAGCATTGAGTATTAGTTCGACTCAAAATTGTATTAATTTTGTGCTTCATTGTATCATAGTCCTTAAACAACGGAATACCAAACTCGGTGTTTAAGTTCAGCATCTTTCAAAGAATGTCACACGTTACAGGTCCTTCCATTCCAAACTATTCTTAACATGGTATCCTCATTTTTTTAAGTATTTGATTTTCTTAAAAAGATTTGTCTTAATGATTTTGATTTAATGGTAAACTAAGAGATAAATAAAATCTGACTGACAAAAATATAGATCACTTTAAATTAGTACATACACCCTTAGTTAAGAAGAAGAAGAAGAAGAAGAAGAAGAAGAAGAAGAAGAAGAAGAAGAAGAAGAAGAAGAAGAAGAAGAAGAAGAAGAAGAAGAAGAAGAAGAAGAAGAAGAAGAAGAAGAAGAAGAAGAAGAAGAAGAAGAAGAAGAAGAAGAAAGCATATCTCTGGAAGCGTATATTTTTCTAAGTCCACAATGTTTCCACGCCGGTTTACAATGGTGTTACGGAACGCTTATCTTTAGCTTCGTTCTACTAATCTTCTTCTTCTTCTTCTACCTCCATGGATTAGGCTACAGCCTGTTCCGGTCTCACATCGATCCATCGTTTCCTAGGTCGTCCTATCGATCTTCGTCTTTTCGGTTTATATTTCATTATTTGTTTAGGGATTCTCTCTGGAGTCATTCTTTCCAAATGTTGGAGCCAATTTTCTCTATATTCCATTAATTTTAATAAAACAGAATTGATGTTTAATTCATTTCTTATGTCTTCATTTGTAAGTTGATCTTCCCTTGTACATCCCTTAAGAGATCTTAGGAAACGCATTTCTGCTGCTTGTATTTTACTAAAATCTTTGTTTCTTAATGTCTATGTCTCGCTTCCATATAGCAGGACAGGAAGTGCCATGACAGAATAAAATTTTAATTCTACTAATTCCTCTCATAATTATATAATAATGAGAATGTTCACACATTGTATATTGTTTCATATGCTTCGTGTATATCCACATAGGGAATGCTTCCTTTTTTCGCACACTGTAACGAGTCTCACAATTATCAGTTATTAAACGTGCACAGACGGCAGCGGTTATAGACAAGTATCTACAAAGGTTCGAATCCCGCACATCACTTTAATTTTTTTTATTTTATTTATTTATTTATTTATTTATTTATTTATTTATTTATTTATTTATTTATTTATTTATTTATTTATTTATTTATTTATTTATTTATTTATTTATTTATTTATTTATTTATTTATTTATTTATTTATTTATTTATTTATTTATTTATTTATTTATTTATTTATTTATTTATTTATTTATTTATTTATTTATTTATTTATTTATTTATTTATTTATTTATTTATTTATTTATTTATTTATTTATTTATTTATTTATTTATTTATTTATTTATTTATTTATTTATTTATTTATTTATTTATTTATTTATTTATTTATTTATTTATTTATTTATTTATTTATTTATTTATTTATTTATTTATTTATTTATTTATTTATTTATTTATTTATTTATTTATTTATTTATTTATTTATTTATTTATTTATTTATTTATTTATTTATTTATTTATTTATTTATTTATTTATTTATTTATTTATTTATTTATTTATTTATTTATTTATTTATTTATTTATTTATTTATTTATTTATTTATTTATTTATTTATTTATTTATTTATTTATTTATTTATTTATTTATTTATTTATTTATTTATTTATTTATTTATTTATTTATTTATTTACTTATTTATTTATTTATTTATTTATTTATTTTGTTCTTGTAGAAATACGAAATGTGTATTACTCACATTATAATGTAACTTCCAATTGCTAAGGTTTACTTGATTTTATGGCATTTAATGTTCACTCATAAAAACTGAAACCCTCTACTCTGTTTTAAGCTAACCAAAATAAATGTTTTATTCCTATATGTAAACATAAATATAAAAGGAAATTAACTTAATATCGAGTGTGTAAACCCTCTACTTCTATTACTGGCCTCATTCTGCGGAACATGGATGAGACCAAATATCTAGTGAAATTTTCACGCCAGCACCATGTGCTAGATGAATGACCCCGAGTGTTTACACAAGCATTATTAAGGCTATTTTCTAATAACATTGCATTTATTTTGAAAACGACAAGAAATATTTGCTTTCTAATAAATGAATGGCTTTACAATATTATTTATCTTCTACAAGAAAAACATAAGGCACTGCTATTAAAGTAGCAATAATAAAAAGATACACGCACTACAAGGATTCAAACTCATGTTGGTCCACTGACGAGACACTTGCGTTTTACTGCTCTGCTCCCATCCATACGGCCAAGCCCGCAGGGCAACTCCGTATCTATTGCATAGCTTTGAAATGAAGTCAGAATGGTATCAAAGCGTTTATTTGAAAAATTAATTGTTCTTTCACAGTAGCCATGTATAGGACGAAGTATGGATAGGTAAAGTCAGACTGAAAACTTCAATGCCATAGCCGAGATTGAAATAACTGAACTTTTCTCTATGACTTTACAGTACGCGCAAGATATGAAGAGCGCTGGATTTACGGTATAGTGCGGGCAGGATGGAAGAAGCGAGAGCTAACGCTCTTTTGTTTCTTCAGTGTGGTCTACCTTGAAAAACACAGTTGAGCAAAATAGCATGTAAGATAAGCGAAGATATCACAAGTAGCATTGCATCCTCTGAAAACGTTCCTTAGTTTTGCCCACGCCAGCTCAATTGCATTCAGATCACAGTTTACGGAGGTAGACGAATAATAATGTGTCCCCTTTCGAGAGCCATAACAACCACAAATGTTCACCTACATATATAAATCATTTTCAAGTAAATGCTGATGTACATTACCGCCACACTCGTAACAAGGATAAACTGGCAATTCGAGCGCATCAAACGAGCCTTTAAGAAGCAACCTTTAACTACAAAGGGATAATATTATATAATAAACTTCCAAATTCATTTAAACAAGCTGCATCATTAAAACACTTTAAGAATAAGGTTAAGTAGTTTTTGCATGCACAATATATTTATACGGTTAATGAATTTTTAGAACTATAACCATGTAAATGAGCACTGGGTGCATAGTACATTAACAAACCTGTAATATTCATATTATGACATTTCTTGTAGTAAATTAGTCTATGCAAATACCACATGAAACCATAGAAAAGCTGCTTACTGTGTATATTGTATGTAATCAATTTGACTTTATGTATATACTGTATTTATACATTTTGACGTGTTTCATAACATGTATATGTTGCCAAGGACGAACTAAAGTTCTAATTCTAACATACGATTGTTGTAAACTGGTTAGCTAATTAACCTCGAAATTGATCAAAACGAAATATGGCGGACATCATAGAGCTTAGCGTATTAGTCACTAGATGTCAGTGTATAGCGTATTTCAAATTTCAAAGTTGTCATCTATACTTACGGAGTTAAACGAAACTTACCGAATGAGGACTTGGAACCCGATCGCTCTTCATATCGCGTGCATATAGTACCTTTCCAGAGCGTGTGTTGCCCGCCTTTGTAGCGTGGATGGTAGCGTGTCTGCCTCACGTTCAAGAGGTCCCGAGTTCGAGTCTCGGTCAGGGTACGTTACCTGGATAAGGTTTTTCTGGGGTTTTCCCTTATCCTTCAAGACGAATGTGGGATAACTCTAAGCTACAAGGACCCTGGACTTATTTAAGCATCATTTCACCCAACTTATTCACCGTCCGATATGACTTAGCGTTGGAGGACGTAAATTACCAAAAAAAGAAAAAGAAGAAGAGCGTATGTTGTGAACGCAGCGTCATCGAATGCTTCCGATGTTTTCCGAACTGAACTTTGTTTCTAGCAGCTGCTTTACCTTTTTTAAAATCAAAGGGTGTATATTCGATATATAAATTTTGATCTTTGCTACTTACTGTGGAATTTCAACGTCATCACATAGCGTGACGTTCTTTTAAAATGTTACCATTGTTTTATCTACAATAGCCTACTGTATGATTATTGTTAGCAGAATTACGGATTTTATACAGAGTTCCATTATACCGCTACTATTGTTACCCACAGAATTTAGCTAATAGCTAACCATAACCAGAAGCTTAGAGATGGTCCCCAATCTAGACTAACAAAAAATAATCATATTTTTAGGAATAATATGTGGATGAGCGAGTAGAGAAATATATGTGAATGCATTTTTTAATGTATGAAAATAGATATGTTTTGGTGTAGAGTGGAACAAAGGTGTCATAGTAGTCCGGTGTTGGCAACAAATATTGTATCAGTGGCCAGGAGATGACCCCCTAGCGGATGTTAGTGTTAACGAAGGAAAAAGTACGTTACACACTACGTGCATTGTTTGATGTGGGGGAGATTGGATACGCGTGCGTTATGGAGGAGGATCTTGTAACCGTCACCCAAACTCAGCGTGTGGAACGGCTGATTCTTTCACCCATCATCCATATGCCACAACCTCTCTACGGCTTCCTCTTTCCTTTGCGCTTTATTTGCAGGCCCATCACTGATGATACCAAGGACATATAATTTTGACTTTCTCTATCAGCTATATCAAATAGGTAAGTAGAAATAATATATCCCACCCAAAATGTCGATGTCGGAGTTTCAACGGTTTGAGGTCTCATTGTCAGAAATAATCTAAATTAAGAAGAAGGTGTAATCCAAGTATGTTCGTTGAATACCAAATTTGTTTACTTTCAACAACTTTATAACTGTGCTACGAAGATTTTCAAGAATTATTCCCTAACCCTAACTAATATTTAGAGGAGGATTTTCCAAATGCTGGATTTTATCAAAAATGGATCTATTGATTTTGATAACAGTCCATATGTTTGAGATAGCTACATGACAAATAAAATATATATCTTGAATTTTCAGCGAATGTGGTATACCACAGTAGAAAGACATAGATGTATCATACAAAGAACGAATATCTCTTTGAAAACAACAATTTACTTCAAATTACATTCCTGTGGCATCATGTATTTCTAGATATCAGTTGTCATTGTTTCACTTTGCTTAAACGTTTATCATTTTTAAAGTACTGTCACCATTGAATTGAAAGGGTAGAGCCAGACTGAAAAATTCAATGTCATAGACGGGATTTGAACCACGGATGTTCTGGTTTCCGTCCAGCCGCTCTAACCATTTGAGCTACTATGGCCAACGAGCCAACATGACATTAAATTCTCTAACTGACTCGTGTTTTTCCCGGTAAACCACTAAGAGTTCTCATAAACACATGAGACAACTACCTCAATGGCGACTTGCTATGCTGTAAGTACTTTAAGGCCCGTGCTTTACACTCCGGACCACTATTAGGTACAATTAATGGAAATAAATTGTTCTTTCACACTAGAAGTGTGTAGGACGCACTATGAAAGGGTAGAGCCAGACTGAAAAATTCAGTGCCATAGCCGGGATTTGAACCACGGACCTTCTGGGTGAAAAATTCAATGCCATAGCCGGGATTTGAACCACGGATCTTCTTTTTCAGTCTGGCTCTACCCTTACATAGTGCGTCCTACACACGGCTAGTGTGAAAGAACAATTAATTTCCATTAATTGTACCTAATAGTGGCCAGAACTATAAAGCCCGGGTTTTAAAGTACTTACAGCGTTAAGGTAGTGGTCTCATGTGTTTATGAGAACTCCTAGTGGTTTACCGGGAAGAACAGGAGTCAGTTAGAGAATTTAATGTCATGTTGGCACTTTGGCCATAGTAGCTCAAATGGTTAGAGCGGCTGGACGGAAACCAGAAGATACATGGTTCAAATCCCGGCTATGGTATTGAATTTTTCAGTCTGGCTCTACCCTTTCATAGTGCGTCCTACACACGGCTAGTGTGAAAAAACAATTAATTTCCACCATTGAAATGTTTCTCGGAATGTCATGAAAAGGATATAGCATATAGAAATTAGGTTCTTAAACTTCTTATTATGACTTTCTCTAACAGTTGTACCGTCATTAAAATTCCCAGATACTGCTACTCCTTTAAAGATTTGTCTGGATTGACACAAGGAAGTTAGAAATACCTATAAGTTATGTATGTTTATATATATTGACGATGTCATCAAATTAGAAGGAATAACCAGCAATTAAAACATGACGAAAACAAAAGTGATGGCGTTCCAAGAGACAAAGCACTTAAGGTGTAAAATACTAATAAATAATGAAATAAAAGAACAAGTAAATAATTTTGACTATCTGGGGTTTAACGTATCCTATTGCCAAAAGAATGATGACATAAAAATAAGAGATTCTACAGCATGTGTATAACAATAAGAAGATTGAGAAATGAAGGATTAAAGGCAACTCAGTTAAAATTCTATAAAACTATGACAGCTCCCATGTTAACCAACACCTGTGAGAATTGGACACTTGTAAGGTTAGATAGAAGAAGGAATCAACCGAAATGAAATTTTTACGTTCTTTAGCGGGATGTACACTTTTAGATAAAAAACATAATATGGATATCTAACAGATTTAAACATATTCAACTTAAAGGACAGAATAAATCAAATAAAATATAATTGGTTAGAACACATAGGAAGGATGGCACAAAATAGATTACCACAGGTGTTACTTCAGTACCAACTTTGAGGTAGAAGAAGAGCTGGAGGCTCATGCACCAGATAGATAAACTCGATCTCTTGATATGGAACAGGTCAAAGATCTAAATTCATGAAGTATTAGAAGAACAAGAAGGAGAGGATTTGCATCTTCCAAAGGCTTGAATCAAAGATTGCTCTTTTTCAATTCACCATTCCAAACCATCCTTTAGATGTAAACTTTTCCGTGATCGTTTTTCTTGAAAATGACTGACGATTGTGATTAAGATGCCATTAAGATGTTCATATGACAAGTAATGTAAGTATATGCTAAATTTCCTAAGAAGAGACTGCGAGGTTAATGTTGTAATGCATTTCGTATACTTTTGTGTGACTAAAAACAAAAGGGGAGACAGAAATTTACCTAAAAGAAACTTCCATCTTGTTAAAACATAATTTTTATCAATTATATTTTTGTTGCATTATTTCCGATTTATTAATGTTTCAGACTCCTATAACCTCTTCCTGTTCCAATAACAAAATGTCTAATGGAACTATTCCTGCAGACGTTTATCTCATTACATGAAGTAAATAGACAAATACGTTTTCAGGCTCCAACTACCATAGAAAGCAGCAACCCGAACGGTCAAGATCACACCCAGAGAACAATCAGGGTTCAAAATAATATGAAGAAAGAGGCAAACGACCTAAATACACTAGAAGAAGAAATTACTGAAGTCATCATACAGAACAATCAGAACATAATGGAAACTTTAATGTAACACCTCAAAAGTAGAATAAATCATGAAATAAATAATTTAAATAAAAAAGAAGAAAACCACAAAAAATTCGGCCTCAAGGATTAAGAAGGGACTACAGAGAAATGCAACCAGAATAATAACCGAAAGCCGACAAGTTACGGAAAAGACACAGGATGAGAACGAAGAAGGAAACGCAACAGAAGAATAACAATAGACAAAAGTAACATACAAAGCAAAAAGAAAAAAAAAAAAAAACAGTAGAAAGAGGAGGCCGACCGAATCCCGTCCAAGAAATGAACTGGAAGCAGCTGGGAGAAGGGCCAGGCTGTTTGTAGGGAGGTTAAGAGAGGAGACAAGAGGTGAGACAGTAAAGGAATTCCTGGAGAGAAGGGGAATTAAAGACAACGTTATGTGGGAAGAATGCCCTTCAAACGTGACATTAATTGAAAGCCGAAATAATGCCAATAGTACCTTAAGGGATGTTGCAGAACGCATAACAAAGTCAAACCTTAAAACACTAGAAAAAGGAAGTGCAACATATATAAAGTAACAGATTGGAGTCATCATCATTTCTAGCACTACAGCCCAGAATGGGCCTCGGCTTCCCTCAGGATCCTCCTCCAGACATCCCTTCTTCTGGCTACCATCCACCAATTTTTTATTTCCAGCCTTTTCACATCCTCCAATACTCCATCCATCCTCCCGTCGGGGAGGGGATCCGTCCCCTTCAGCTGCCAAAGTGCGGGCGCTGCGGACCCTTAGCACTCGTGGTACCTCTGACGTTACTAGAGGAACCTCGGGCCGAACAGCCGAACCCCTCCTTCGGGAGTTGTTCGGATTGGGATGGCTTCGAGGGGGCAGTGTGTTCCCGATACCCGTGGGAATCGGGTACGTCTTCGGACGGGGTTGAAGGAAGCCATTAAGTTTCCGGGTACTAGCCTGCTAAGCTAGTAGAAGGTGTGCTAGATCGCCAGGCGGCCCCACCGAGGTCATATCGGTAGTCTTCACCTTGAGTGAGGACGCGCGTAAGTGGCGTATCCACTTCCATCCCGTCTTGTGTCCTTAGGACCAGATGGGGGGGCTTGTTAGGTAACTAGGTCTTGCCCTACGGAAAGCCCCACGGGGGATGACGAGCGCCCTTTGGGACAGCTCGGATACTCCCTGGTTGAAAGAGGCCCGGGTCTTGTTCCTACGAGTTCAAGGCTAATGGGAGCAGAACCTCTGGACTCAACTCCATCCATCCATCTCAATTTTGGTCTCTCTACTCTCCTTGCACCAGACAGTTTACACTTCAATACTCTCTTAAGTATGTCCTCTCCATCCAGTCTTTGGACATGCCTTGCCCATCTTAACCTTGTTATTTTAATTGATTTTAAAATATTGGGGTGTTTATATATTTTATATAATTCATCGTTATATCTGATTCGCCATTCACCCTTTCTCCTTAATTGGGCCTTAAAGTCTTCTCAGTATCTTCCTTTCAAAAATGTTCAGTCTTTCCTCTTTTGTAGTGACCCATGTTTCACACCCATACATCAGTACCGGTTTTATTAATGTTTTATAAATTCTAATTTTTCTTTTATATGTTAAGAGTTTTGATTTAAAGTGTTTTATTAGATTAAAATATGCCCCATTGGCATTTCGAATTCTTTGGTTAATTTTCTCTTTCATTCACAAGAGACCTAGGTATGTGAATCTATTCACTCTTTCAAATTTATATTTAAGGATATGGATATATTTTTCTGGCTCTTTAATTTTCTTCTTGACATTAGTCACCATATACTTTGTTTTCCCTTCATTTATTTTAGACCCATCTTAGTTGCTGCCTGTTCTAAGTTTATAAATGTCCTTACCATGTCCTTTTCTGTTCTTCTGATTGTATCTATATCGTCTGCATATGCCAGTAATCGTGTGGACTTATTAAATATTGTACCTCTTGTTTGGATTCCAGCATCCCTAATAACTTTCTCCAATGCTAGTTTAAATAATAAACATGAGAGTGAGTCTCCTTGTCTTACTCCTTTGGTGGTTTCAAATGGTTCTGATAGGTCTGAGAGGACCTTTACTTGGCATACACTATTATTTATTGTGGGTTTAATTAAATTTATTAGTTTTCCAGGCATTTTGCATTCCTTAAGGGCTTCATTCAGCTCCAGTCTATTTATACTGTCATATGGCGAGCTGAAGTCGATAAACAGATGATGGGTTTAACAGATTGGAGTATACAAGAATATAAGATCAAGGCTGGTATATTTACTTGCAAAAGAGACCTTCCTTATTGAAGATCTAAGAGCAAGCGTGATTCTACCTAGGACAAAAGCTACTGAAGAAACGTTAATTACAATAAGAGAGAAAAGGGAAGCCACCCAACCAGGACAGGAGACATGATAATGGACGAAGCAAAATCTTCGAACTACGACATTGGTGACACAACTGGCAGTCCATGGGTTTCACCGCCTCATCTGCAAGAATACATCCCCCCATGAACCAAACGAATCGTTTGAATGTACACTGTGCAACAAAAAATGTGAACTCCATACATATCTATTGCAGCTACACCCCTCAGAAAGAAGACATGAAGTGAGGAAACCGCGCAGTCACAATCACTCTGGATTCGGTATCGACTTCCATGATCATCATCATTATCATCATCAACGTTGTCCAGTGCAAGCATCCGCATCATGTGCACCACGAGCCTAAAACGATACCTGAAAGGTGATAGGGAAATGGAATAAAGGGAAATTATGGAAAGAAAATTCTGCTGTGGTTAGGACCATCACGGAGGTGAGTCGACACTGCGAACAGGCTTTGTCTATTGTACTTATGCCCCCAAGTTGGGCATCGCCGGGAGGAAGGATGAGGCGAGAGGAGACAGAGGGTGGCCGTCCCTAAGAGTAACGACAGTGCAGAGGACAGTTATTAACCAGTTGGAAGCTACCGGCAGGCCAGCACCATCAGTATCCCAACCGCCGTGGTCCGGAAACAGTTAAGTGCAGAGGATCTACCCAGAAGTCCCCAAAAGTTCAAGGACCCTGGCCTCCTTCAACCCGGGAGCGATGGATAACTCCGGGGTTCTTTCCATAGGGCAATACATGATTTCTTAAAAAAAAAAACCCTCCCCGTTGACAACAACGTCAAGACGGGATGGAAGTGGATACGCCACTTACGCGCAAGGAAGACTACCGAAAAACCTCAGTGGGGCCGCCTGGTGATCTAGGACATCTTCTACTAGCTCTGCAGGCTAGTACCCGGGACTTATGGGGCAACCCTCTACCTCCTTCGGCGGCCGTAGCCTGGCCCATGGGTGTCGGGAACACACTGCCCCCTCAAGTCCAACCCAATCCGAACAACTCCCCAACAGGAGGGGCTCGGCAGTTCGGCCCGAGGTTCCTCTAGTAACTTCAGAGGTACCACGAGTGATAAGGGTCCGCAGCAGCCCACCAGATCGGCCCGGAGACCGGAGACCGTACAACCGAAGGAAGAAGTGTTTACTAGGAGCATATCATCATGTCATGCACCGCCGAGACTCTCGCTGATACCTCTACCCTGAAACAGACCTCCAGATGAGAGATGATATGAAATGATAACGGAGATGAAATGGAGGGACAGGAAATTCGGGGGATGTAATTAATCTACTTAGCATTCGCCTAGCGACCCGGGAAAACCCCGGAAAAACCCCATGGGTCAGGTAGGTCGGCCATGGGAATCGAACCCGGGCCTCCCGAATGAGGACCACAGACGAAACCTCCTGAGTCATCCCGCTCGGTAAATATGAGATACTTCCTCCCAATAACTAGCGAATACCAAAGAAAGTACAAGATTAAAATACCAGATAAATACGAAGAACCGCAATATATTTTATGCCGATACCAAGGTTAGGTGTGCTAATTAGTCATTATTTTGTACCATTAGGACATTCTTCACAGCAAATTTTTCAAAAAATGCTCAATCAATTTCCTGTAAATCGTTATAGTTAATTATATTTATTCTGATCTAGAAATTATCCAGAAAATTCTGTAAGAATAAAGTCCTGTCCAGAATCAACAAGGACATAAAGTGACAAAACAACATCCCACTTTCTGCCTACGACAGCGTCTGGCTCATTCTGCATGTCTGAAGTAAAATTTGGACAGAGGGAGTTTGGCTCTCCTCACTTTGCGTTATTTGATACACAACGACCTCCCTTCACTCTCCGCGTGCAGGGTAGGAGTGGGGAGAGAACTGCATGCATATGTAGGAGAAAAAGCACGCAACTCCCTAAATGTGACATTTGTAAAAAGTACAGGCAATATTTAGGGAACGTGATTTCACGCAATGCCTAGTATTTGATTTCACTTATATAGAGAGTAAATATGAAATTTCAAATACTTTGCAGCTCCTCGTGGTTTGAAGACAATGTAACTGTGGTTATGAAGAGCGTCAAACAAGCCTTAATGTCCCGGAGCAGAAACAGAAAAAGTAATAAAATGTTTGTAATATTAAAGGTAAAATTTTATCCCAAGTATCTTTTTAAATTTGTTCTCTGAAACGAAATATATATTGCAATATTGTATATATATCTAAATAAAATATAATATACGAGGACTGTTCAATAAAGAATGATCACTTTTTTTTTGGCAAAGTAACTTTACTCATCATGACAATTTATATGGTCGTTTTCAAAATAGTTTTCCTTGAATGCGATGCACTTGTCCCAACTTTTATGCCAGTCTTCAAAGACATGCTGGAAACCATTTTTTGAGAGATCCTTCAAAATCGCCTCCTCAGGCTTCACCGCTGCTTCTGATGATGGGTAATGCCTCCCACGAAGGCGTTTCTTCAAGTTAGGGAATAGAAAAAAGTCACACGGGGCTAAATCTGGACTATAGGGAGGGTGAGTGATGACTTCATGTTCACTTTTGCAACAATATTGGAAAAATGCGGCTGCGCATTATCGTCGTGCAGCATCCAGCCTGCTTCAGGGAAATGTGGTCTTTTGCGCCTGATATGGACTTGCAAAGCTTTCAGGACAGCCCTGTAGTATTGTCCAGTTACTGATGTGTGTGCAGGTACAACATGCTGATAAACCATTCCATGAATATCAAAGAATGAGATGACCATAGCTCTCCCAGCAGAAACAACCACTTTTGCTTTGTGATGAAGGAAATTTCCACACTGAGCTTTGCTGTTTGCTCTCAGGATCAAAATGATGTAGCCAAGTTTCATCAGCAGTGATTACATTTGTAAGAAACTCCGGATCTTCCTCTAACATCAACTTTAATTGCATGCGAATGTCCTTTTGTTCGGGAATCAACAGTCTTGGAACCCATCGGGCACAAACACGTCTCATGTGTAATGTTTCTGTCACGAATGTGTGGTTGGCACCCAGTGAAATGTTCAGTATTTCAGAAAGTGATCTTAAGGTAATTTGTCGATCCTCTCTCGCAATAGCAGCAGCGGCGTTGATGTTATCTTCCGTAAGAGCAGTAACTGGAGCACCGGGTCCACCTTCCTTTGAAATTGATTGTCTCCCCTCTTTAAACATTTTAAACCACCTTCGAGCTGTACTGTAGGGAAGAACAGACTCTCCAC
Organism: Mantis religiosa; assembly: GCA_030765055.1. Classification (NCBI taxonomy): domain Eukaryota; kingdom Metazoa; phylum Arthropoda; class Insecta; order Mantodea; family Mantidae; genus Mantis; species Mantis religiosa. The sequence continues at coordinate 119,077,835 of CM060955.1, read as the reverse complement.
AGACCTCCTGTAACATTCTATAGGCCTCAACTGAAGATTTATTGAGACGAAAGCAGAATTTCAAAGCCGCATATTGTTCTTCGCGTGTTACCTCCATTGCAGCGGTAGGTGATACTGAACATGTCTGAACTTGGCTGGTTCTCACAGGAGGTAACCAGGAGTACCAACAATGAAACATTAAACTAACAGAATATAATAAGATTGAATTTTAGTGCGAAAAATGATGACCGTAAAAAATTATGATCATTCTTTATTGAACAGCCCTCGTATTTTGAAGTACACTTAATGCATGACATTTGTAGAAGAAACATCAGTTAAATGATATCTGCGGCCTCGTTTTCTTGCTTGTGTCTTCCAATGTTTATTTACAAATACATAGCTGGCAGATTTTGAGAATAAATCGTGTGATCTTGTTCCATATGTGATTAACTGTTTCAGGCATTAACTCCACAGGAAATAATAAGGGAGACGTATCATTCAAAAGGTTGATTGCTTCGCCAGTAATATAATATGTAGCTCCACCTTGCTAAAATCAGACGTTTCTGAGACTCATACCTTCCTATTCAGACTATAAATAATCTGCCCTGTTCATCTTGGGAGGGGGGGGGGATAGAGCCAATGATTCCACCATCCGAAGTCAATAACAAATTGTCAGCTTATGGATATGTAATCCTTGTTATTGAATCTGTTGGGTTTTCACTGCTCCAATTGCAGTATTTTTGTTTGTTGACGAAAGCATTTATCCAAATCTGGCCTCGTCAATAACGATGATTCCTAGGCTCGACCCAGGGTCAACTTCCAATTGCTCCATCCATAAGTTAGAGTACGTATGGCGAATCTATAGTCACTTGACTTTTCAATTTTGTAAGGTTCTCCACACTGTTGTAAAAACTGTATGGAAAATCCGTGAAGTTGTCGATAGAATTCCCAATTCCTGTACTCGTTTGAAAATTGATTTTCGTCAATGATTCGTTCAATTTCGGGAATGCTTTCATTGGAGCATTTACGACGTTGAACATTTATCCAAAACTGGCCTTGTCAATAAAGACGATTCCTAGGCTCGACCCAGGGTCAACTTCCAATTGCTCCATCCATAAGTTAGAGTACGTATGGCGAATCTATAGTCACTTGGCTTTTCAGTTTTATAAGGTTTTCTGCACTGTTTTAAAAACTGTATGGAAAATCCGTGAAGTTGTCGATAGAATTCCCAATTCCTGTACTCGTTTGAAAATTGATTTTCGTCAATGATTCGTTCAATTTCGGGAATGCTTTCATTGGAGCATTTACGACGTTGAACATTTATCCAAAACTGGCCTTGTCAATAAAGACGATTCTTAGGCTCGACGCAGGGTCAACTTCCAATTGCTCCATCCATAACTGAGAGTACGCATGGCGAATCTACAGTCACTTGGCTTTTTAGTTTTGTAAGGTTTTCTGCATTGTTTTAAAAACTGTATGGAAAATCCGTGAAGTTGTCGATAGAATTCCCAAGTCCTGTACTCCCTTGACATTGCTCAAGCGGGGGGACTTTTTAGACTCCAGATATTGCCCTATGGAAAGAGCCCCGGAGTATCCATCGCTCCCGGGTAGAAGGAGGCCCGGGTCTTGTTCCTACGGGTTCAAGGCTAATGGGTGTAGATCCTCTGACCTTAACTCCCTTGACAATCCCCGTAGGGGAGGGGATCCGTCCCCTTCAGCTGCCAAAGTGCGGGCGCTGCGGACCCTTAGCACTCTTGGTACCTCTGACGTTACTAGAGGAACCTCGGACCGAACAGCCGAGCCCCTCCTTCGGGAGTTGTTCGGATTGGGATGGCTTCGAGGGGGCAGTGTGTTCCCGATACCCGTGGGAATCGAGTACGTCTTCGGACGGGGTTGAGGGAAGCCATTAAGTTTCCGGGTACTAGCCTGCAAAGCTAGTAGAAGGTGTGCTAGATCACCAGGTGACCCCACCGAGGTCATATCGGTAGTCTTCACCTTGAGTGTTGACGCGCGTAAGTGGCGTATCCACTTCCATCCCGTCTTGTGTCCATAGGACCAGATGGGGGGCTTGTTAGGTAACTAGGTCTTGCCCTACGGAAAGCCCCATGGAGGATGCCGAGCGCCCTTTGGGACAGCTCGGATACTCCCTGGTTGAAAGAGGCCTGGGTCTTGTTCCTACGGGTTCAAGGCTAATGGGGGTAGAACTTCTGGACTCAACAACTCCCTTGACAATTGATTTTCATTGGAGCATTTACGACGTTGATGTACAGTCGTTTTTCTGATTTGTTATAAAAGTTAAGTCCAATTTTTCCATCTTATGTCGAATCCTTCTTTCGGAGGAAGGATGATGGAGACCAAATACTGGACATAATTTCATGGAATGTTTGGCGATTGAAATTGTGTTTTTATTTACGAACGATCTTTAACTATTGTGATTCTCAGACTCACTTTCTATACTGGGCGTAAAAGATCACTAAATTTTTCTCACAGACCTCTTAATGAGGTTTGAGGTTTCTTAGCGTGTCGTAAATCTACCATATAGGGACCATTGGCTTTGCATTCCCTCTGAAGGAAGCCATGCTAAGGATCTTTACGGCTGAAAAAGAAATTCGCATTTTAATCACAATCGTCAGTCATTTTCAAGAAAAAAGATTACGGAAAAGTTTACATGTAAATAATGGTTGGGAATGGTGAATTAAAAAAGAAGAATCTATCATTCGAGCCTTTGGAATATGCCAATCTTCTTCTTGTTCTTCTAATACTTCATGAATTTAGGTCTTTGACCTGTTTTCATATCAAGAGATCGAGTTTATCTATCTGGTGTATGAGCTACCAGCTCTTCTTCTACCTCAAGGTTGGTACTGAAGTAATACCTGTGGTAATCTATTTTGTGCCATCCTTCCTATGTGTTCTAACCAATTATTTCTTATTTGATTTATTTTGCCGTTTAAGTTGAATATGTTTAAATCTGTTTAATAATCACATTGTGTTTTTATATAAAAGTGTATATTCCGCCAAAGAACGTAAGAATTTCATTTCGACTGATTCCTTCTTCTATCTGATCTTACAAGTGTCCAATTCTCACAGGCGTAAGTTAACATGGGAACTGTCATAGTTTTATAGAATTTTAATTGAGTTGCCTTTAATGCTTCATTTCTCAAAATGCTTATTGTTATACTCATGGTGTAGAATCTGCTTATTTTTATGTTATCATTCTTTTGGCAGTAGGATACGTTAAACCTCAGATAGTCAAAATTATTTACTTGTTTTATTATTTTATTATTATTTATTACTATTTTACATCTTAGGTGGTTTGTCTCTTGGAGCGCCATTGCTTTTGTTTTCATCTCTGAAATTCTCATGTTGTAATTGCTGGTTGTTTAACACCTTAATTTATTTTAATTTGCTTGTCATTATTATTGTTTGATATATGTGTTGCACAATATAAACTTGGAGTTACTCTTAATCAGGTGTTCTGAATAACCTCTTTTATACATTATCTTCCAAACTTTTAAGATGCTACTCTTAAACACTCATTTTGATAAATGCATACCCATTGATTGGCTATTTAGTATTCTTTATTATTACATACCCATAAGAAATTCGTGTTTTAGCTGTGGTATGGCAGAGTGTTTGGTCCCGGGTTCAAATCTAGGTCAGGTTGAGTTACCCAGATAGGGTTTTTCTTGGGGTTTCTCTCATCCTGAAATATGAATGTCGGGTTACTCTATGGACCCTGGTCTCATTTGAGCGCCATTTCATTCATTGTTCTATATGACTTATATCGGGAGACATTCAAAACATCCACCAATGGAGCTCTTTTTTATTATTTTATTCTAGGACATTACAGCGTTGCAGTATTTTGGTTAAATCTCGATATCAAATTTTTGGTTGATTGTGATATATCCTTTACTTACCAGGTAAATTGGTAAAGTAGGGTAAACAGCGAAGATTTATTTATTACGAAGTGAATTACTTTTTTACTGTCGATAATTTTTTTTATTGACCTAATAGTGTTTGACTATAAAACCCGGGCCTTAAGGTGCTTACACGTTGTAAGTCGTCATTAAGGTAGTTGTCTCATGTTTTAAAGAAGACTTGTCAAGTGTTAAAAGTGAGATATATTTTATATAAGTTGTCTCATGTGTTTATGAGAACTCCTAGTGGTTTACCGGAAAAAACACGAGTCAGTTGGGGAATTTAATGGCATGTCGGCACGCTAGCCATAGTAGCTCAAGGGTTAGAGCGGCAGGACGGCAACCAGAAGATCCGTGGTTCAAATCCCGGCTATGAAATTGAATTTTTAAGTCTGACTCTATCTTTCCAAGAGGTTATTGTATGTTACTCCTAGTAAATAATAACTTGAAATCGTTGGAAACATTTTGGAGAAACAAGATACAAAAATAACGAAACGTTTTCCAAGTAATTGGAGTTTGAATTGAGGATTTTCTTGAAAACTATGTATTGTATTTTTGGAAGGTAAAGAACTTAAATGCCCTAATTGGTATTAAGTAAGGTTTTCGTTTTTAGCTATGTTGTTCACATACCTCACGACTATGTGAGGGAGTTCAATGGGTGCCTCCAAATATATACCTACGTACTTCCGGTGAAATTTCGCCTTAGTGTTTTTGGGTGGAATACGATACTTCCCCCATTTACTATACGTAATAGAGAATTAATAACTGATAGTCTGTAATTGAGTGGTGCACAACAAAACTTGAGTAATTTTAATTACAGCTATTTCCTAGCTTCAGTAGTCTGAATGTATGAATGTGAAAATAAATTGACTGGTAAAATGTAATAAAATCAACTATAAAAGCGTGGTGTCCGAAGAATTATAACCTCACAAAGTTGGTTATCAAGTCAAAAACTCCGATGTGACGGTATTTATATATTAACATTGAAATGAAGAGCGTAGCATGAAATATTCCCTACTTTATTTGGCTAGTGTTTTTTTTTTCACCTCTTGGTGAAATCATGACGTTATTTGCTGGTTCGTTGGTTCACCTGGGTTGGTTCACATGCTAGACAAATGGCCTTAGTTTCGTAGTCACCTTTCTGTAAAATCTGCTTAAGAAGTGTGTTGATATATGGTTGCGTGGCCGTCTTCCTACAGTTCTTTTCGAATGTTGCTGAGTTTTTACGTGAATGTGAACTTGGTATCTGTTTGTTATTCTTTGAATGTACCTGTGATCATTGTGACGCTGTATAAACGGCCTTAGTTGCATAGTTTTTGTGTACTATCTATTTTTATATTCTGTTTCTTATCATGTATAAATGGAAATGTGGGTCATTATGTCAACCAGCATTTTCCTGGAAACACGATGAAAGAAAGTGATATACAAGGGTTTGAACGTGCAAACTCCACTATGCAAGCCAAGAGGCTATTTTCTCGATATTTGAACCTTTTCTCATATATTCGGGTGAGATCTGGACAAACTTTGCAGTTGCAAACACTAGTACAGCTGAGTGAGGTAAAGGACTGGGGCACCGTCGTCACGATACCACCTTCATCAGCGCCACCAGGTCATTTCCAGCATCACCACCATGCCAATATCGCAGTCACCACCACTCAAGAGCCAGTACGCCGGACTTGTGCAGTTGTTGTTCCTAAGCTGAGGACAGCAAACAGGCCGCGGAGTGGGGGAAGGGGCGGTGAGACGACTTGGCATGGTACGGGCTCAGACCGGTAACAGACAGTGTCTATACCTCGCCCACAGTGGATACCATGCTGACGACTAGGCAGATGTGTGTTCTCTTTCCCGGCATGATGCAACACCCGGGTGCGCAAGATCCTGGGTCATGTTGTCCGACACAGGAACCGTCCACCGCAAGGAGATGTCTCTTCGGGACTCCAGATCCCGAACACACCAGGCTTCTTCTGGAGGAACAGTTCCTCCTGGATAGAGAGAGGTTCCTGGCGAGGTGGGGTTTCGATATCCTAACGGGGACGCCTGTAGAGACCGAAGAAACAGAAGAAGAGGAAGAGGATCAGCGGCCGAAAAGGCGGAAAGAAGAAGTTGATCCTGTTGGCCGTCCCTCACCTTATTCACGACAGACGCGACTCACAGGTAAGTCACGTGTGTATTAAATGCTTCATTCTCTAGGGCCAAGTTTAGGATTTATTGATCAGAAGCTTCTGCTTATATATCTGAAGTAATAATATAATATTCATTGCTGATGGTTCAACAATAGTGTGAAATCGTGACATCAAACCTCCATTACATCAGTGACGACACATCTGATATTACTCGTTTTAAATAAGTGCCATTAGAAATAGTATGCAAATGAATTTTTAACTTGTTTTCTTGTGATGTGGAATTGAGTTTTGCAATATCTTGTACATTCTTCTGCGCTTGCAGGTAGAATTGTATAATACACATAAATCCATACTTCCAATGTTCCGTACATTCCATAAGTTTTTAATGCATCGAGTATATAATACACAAATTTTCAGCTTTTTAATTTTTAATTGAATATTTCAACATATTTTAATGATATGACAAAGTCCTTACTACAAAGGCTTTCAGAGTATCTCAGAAAGTGTTCATTTAAATTAAAATTAAAGTAAAATTGTGCTGTGTTTTAGATTGACGTGCTAACATTTAGGCTTTGTCTTCTATGGTTACACATTTTCAAAGTGAAAACGTAGTGTTTTTAGAAAGAAAAAAAAACCAACGATTTGTAAGTGCTTTCAAATGTTATCCAATACCATTACTAAGCGTTCAACTTACTAATATGTGTTAACGGATAAACGTCATAAACTTTGACTTGAGTCTTTGGAGAAAATAATAATCGGATATAACAAATGAAAATAGGATTTAAATGATATATGAGGACGTATGCACCTTATAGGCACCCTTAAGTATAAGATATAAGTTTTAAAAAACATGTTTACATGATGTTATCACTCCAGTTTTGAAAGTTATAAAGCATTTTTTAAACATATTGATAGTAAAACTGCATGCATATTTTAGATGTAAAATACAAATTCGCATATCTACTAATTAGCTTTTGACATATAAATACCATTAAATATAACGTCAGCAAGTATTCCTAACATTTACCATTTCATAGCTATTTGAAAGATGATTCACCTTAAGTCAAGTCAGCAATTTATATAACAAGCGGATATATCCACACCTCTGAGTGTACTCCATTTTATAATTAGCCATTGCAGCTAAGACATTAAAGCGAAACCAACAGCTATCATATAATTTGGTCCATGTCTCTGATCAGCTTAAGGGCGGTCGTATGCAAATATTCAGGGTCTTACATAAATAGCCATGACATCCAAAGTTTTCAAGTTAAAGAAGTGAAACTTAGTATACTCATTTAAGATAATACAGTCAATATGCACAATTTTTTTCATAATTTTCTATGTTTTATAACTAATGCTACATATTTTTTCTTTATGCAGAGATATTTACAAACTTAAGCCCATTTTTTTTTTTCAAAATTCACATATGCTGTCTTTCTGAAATTTGTATATTATTTTAAAACACACTAAAAATGAATTCGTTGGATTTAGATTTCTTATTGAATTGTATAGAATTTAAAAAAAAAATGTTAATCATATGTCTCCTTTAAAAATTAAAATAATTTCATATATTTTGTATCATCACATTTCATCTGGAGCTTAATCTTAAATTGTAGAACCAACAAAATGTTCATTGTGGCATAAGAAAGCTGTGTGCTAAATGTCATCACTGTAGATGAAGTAGTTTGAGAGAAAAATGGGTTGAAGTTGTAGAAAATGCAAGTAACGGGGAAAGGTAATTAAAAATACAATAAAATTATTCAGTTTGCCTTTTAATTTAAAGTCAGAGCTTCCCATATCCATAGTCTGTATCCTCAATCTGGTCTTCTTCAGCCTTTCTTTTTAAATTCCTCTTCTGCCTTGCTTCTTTCTGCATTAATTTCATATCTCTTTCTGCACCAGCGATGCGAATGTTGTCGATACTCTGCAAAATTGTTTCCATAAACACACCAGGTTGATACCCTAACTGATGCATAACTTTCTTTCTGCCAACATTCCCATAATTAAACACTATTGCAGCATCAAATGTAGCAATTTTCACCACTATGGAAGACACAAATGATGTTTTGGGACACCTTTTCCATATCGAACTGTTGAGGCTTTCATTTGGGTTTTATGTCTCTCCATAGAGACATTTTCCAACACTAGAGCATTTAATTTTTTAAAGGTACATACAGACCACGTACAGTCATAATATTTTGGTGTTTGATAGCTAACACTATATACTACTTTACAAAACAATAAAAAAGTTAGATTATTTTGAACATTTTCTCGTACGTCCCTCCTTATACATGAATAGATTTCTATTACCTGGAAGCGGGGTAGCAATAAATTCTGCTCCAACCAATGAAGAATGTGGTCGAATGTTGCATCTACAAGAAAATTAAAATAAGATAATTTCTGCAGATGTTTATATAGATTAATATAAATTAGATTTTATTTATTTATTTGTACAGTTTCCATTACAAATTCAATACAATAGAATTTAACATAGAATATGCTGTATTATCCCTCCTGTACAAATACATAAAATTGCTGACCCTAAGATTTATTTGCTGACTCAGGTCCCCTGGCTATAAGCCTTTGGTTTTCCTGAGCAGCTTGATGTCATTTCTTCTTGACCGTTGCTTCTGTAATCCTAATCCACTTTTCTCTTATTCTATATAAGAAATCTCCTATACATCTATTTTTCTTTTCTCCCATCCCCGTTAGCATGTGTAATACCAATATCTCTTTACTTACACTGTCCCATTTCTTATCCCATATTTTTCTCCTGTAATTTGTTAGCTCCTTACATTCTATCAGGTAATGAACAGTGCTTTCTTTGTCTCCACAAAATTCACATATCCCTACCTCATTACTTCTCAACCCTTTTAAGTATAATATTCCTACCCTCATCCATGCTATGCCTTCTCTTCCAGTTTTGCCGCATTGATCTACATATTTTTCCCTACCCCATTCTGTCTTTAATTGCTTATAAAATTTCAAATATTTCTTCTATACTTTCCCATATCTCTTGCCTATCTATGTCTTGTACTCTGGTTCTCACTTCCCTCCAAAAACCGCTATAATTTGTCTCCTCTGCTCTCCATAGATCTCCCATGCCTATCTTTAATATCATTCTTTCCAATTCCGACTACAACTATTTGTGTTTTTAATGTTTTTCTATTGCTTCATGCACAGATTCGATAATTCCCCTTTCTGAACTTTAATACACTTATACCAGAATTTCAATATTCGCTCTATTATTATTCCCCTCTATAAATTAGATAGAGGGACAAGCATTTGCAAGAACATTTTGTACAGGAGTTGTGACCTATGAAATTTGTTTTAGAGTATTAGCAGCACTCAGGCTTAGACCAAATTGGACTTAAATGATCTTTTAGAGCATTCATTTAATTAATTCTTTACATTTTACCGATGTAACTGCAACGATGGTTTTGTCAGTAAATCAGAAACATTTTGAAACATCACGTAAAGCTATTGATAAAACATAATTATAATTAAATCATGAACTGGTATGGCATCATAACAAGAAAACTAAATTAAAAGTAAATAATATTATAGCTAGCAACAACAACAACAACAATAATAATAATAATAATAATAATAATAATAATAATAATAATAATAATAATAATAATAATAATAATAATAATAATAATAATAATAATAATAATAATAATAATAATAATAATAATAATAATAATAATAATAATAATAATAATAATAATAATAATAATAATAATAATAATAATAATAATAATAATAATAATAATAATAATAATAATAATAATAATAATAATAATAATAATAATAATAATAATAATAATAATAATAATAATAATAATAATAATAATAATAATAATAATAATAATAATAATAATAATAATAATAATAATAATAATAATAATAATAATAATAATGTCCTCCAACATCACATCATATCGGACGATGAATGGAATGGGTGAAATGATGCTCAAATGAGCCCGGGGCCCATAGAGCTTAGAGTTACCCGACATTCGTCTTTAAGAATAAGGGAAAATCTCGGAGAAAACCTTATCCAGGTAACTCACCCTGACCGAGATTCGAACTCGGTACTCTTGAACGTGAGGCAGACACGCTACCTAGGCGGGCGGGTGGAGCCCAAAGCTTATATTATTTATTTAAGGTAAGCTGTTTATATGGCTCCTAACAGTTTTTACATTTTAGTTGCTTAAGCAGGTATAACCGAAGAGTTAAAGTTCATTTATAAAGTTTGTTAACTAACTATAGTAAAAACAGGTAGTTGCCTCATGTGTTTATGAGAACTCCTAGTGGTTTACCGGGAAAAACGCGAGTCAGTTGGAGAATTTAATGTCATGTCGGCACGTAGGCCATAGTAGCTCAATGGTTACAGCGGCTGGACGGAAACCACAAGATCCGTGGTTCAAATCCTGGCTATGGCATTGAATTTATGGAACAATAACTTAAATGTGCTTAATTTAAATATTAATGAATGCATATACAGAACAATTCATTTATAAATATTAGTGCATGTAGCAAATTAATTGTATCTGTTTCGTCTTAACAGTAATATTAACCTTATTTATTAATATACAGTTAGTATAAGTAAGAAGGAAATTAAATGCAAGTAGTCGCAAAGTAATACGACATTCAATAATAATTTTAGTTAATTGATGGAAATTAATCATTTCTCCACACTAGCCGTATATAGGCTAAGATATTTGATGGATGGAGTCAACATGAAAAATTCAATGCCATGGCCGGAACGGAAAGCAGGAGATCCGTGGTTCAAATCCCGGCCATGGCATTGAATTTTTCATGTTGACTCCATCCATTCAATAATAATATTTATCTATAATTATTACTTTAAGTAAACTGCAGAGAAGGTAAAAAATAAAATGGAAGTGTTTGAAAATTCAAAAAATAACAAAGAATATGTCGCAGGTATATAGTTATGTCCGTTCCTTTGATATAAACTGTTGGGTGAAATACAACAGCTCCTTTCACTACTGTAATTAGACGCCAGAGAAGGTACGCTGGCAAAATGTGTGGCACTCGACTCATACAAACTATTCTTAAAGTCGTCTATGTTTCTATCTACGTCATGTTAAAGGAAATAAGTAGGTATATGTAGAAATGATTTAATAACATAATTCCTTGTAGGAGGAATGGGAGAATACAACAGGCTTAAGCGTTAGTCAGATTTTTTAAAGACCTGGTGTGATCGCTTTCTTATTGCACGTCCAATTCAAAAAGACAGCTTCATCATGAGTTTGGTCTTTTACCCGTTCACCAATACATCCGACGCCTGGCACGTCCATTCTTTTACCATCTCCAGGAGGTCCCTGGAACTGTTACGTACCGTCTCGGCTGTCGCACTCGCCAGCCAACTCGCCTGAAGCGCAGACTGCCCCAAGATCTTCTCCTGAGTGACGTCTCCAGCACAGACTCAGACACGTGATTACTACCATAAGACTTTAAGTTCTCAATTTGTGTTACAGTTATCCTCCATATTTAGTTAGAGGAGTCGTTCATGGCTACCTCCATTGTTATGTGTCCTGTTCCTATGTATCTTATAACAAACATCTGTAAAGCATAATTGCTGATCGATGGATAAAATAAAATAAAAAAAAAAACAATTCAAAAAGTATAAGTATCTGAAAATTCAAACCAATAATAACAAGAAATGTTTCGAAAATGCGTATTTCCACACCTTAAAAATGTTATTTGACATAATGAGACCAACATATTTGTGTAGTAAGGTCTTACTGTTTAATTATTCCAGGACTTAGGAGGGTATTTCTATAAAAATTAAGATACACGTTGTCATAAAATATATTAAACACATGGTATTATAATTAAAAGCTTTGGAAACATTGTGAGAATTTTAAAATTTCAAAAACTTTTGAAAAATTTCTCTGTGGTACTTACTTGAAAATCTTCGTGTCGCATTCTTCTAATATACTGATCTTGAATAATATTTATATTTAATAGAGATCTTATTACTGAACTCTTAATCTATGCTCAGAACGCGCGCCTGCGTACATACACACGAACCTTTTTGCTAAGCATCTTCTTTATTTAGTGGGTGTCAAAACATGTATTTTTGGTGAAATATTCTTATCGAATTTTTGGATGATAATAATGTGTAAGGATTAATGTGTAACGATTCTTCATTAATTGCCATACCTATACCTATATGATTATAGTACTCATTAAATAAATTCATTGCTGGGTTAATCAAATGATGTGTACTGTGTCTATGTGCCTGACGGAATAGGGGAACACGAGGATAGGGTCCCTACAGTTGACATACTGGCTCTCCCAACACCAAGCAGGAGAAAGGTGAAGTGAAATGAGAAAGGAGGGACAGAAAATTCGGGGGGATGTAAGTAACTTCGCCTAACGACCCGGTGCAACTCCGAAAAAATCCATAGGTTAAGAAGGGGATCGAACCCAGGAGCTAGCGAATGTGAATCTCACCTCTTCTTGTCCAGACTCTCTTAATGAGTCTTTTTTATTTTTATTTTCCCTTGTTTTCACCGCTTTGCGCTTCTTCTTTTCTGTTGTTTACACATGTACAATACACACAAACACCCATGTCCAAGGCGGGACTCGAACCCGCGACCCTCTACGCTGCGGAAGCCTAGCGCTATTTTAAAACAAGTGTAGTTCAAGTGTTAAATATAAATTATTGCCATTTTTTTGCGGGGGGTGGGTGAAACCCATTGTACGAAACATTCTACTCGTAGTTACACCAGAAACACTGCCACAAAATAATATAACCTATACTCTTAACATCTTTAGTTACAAATCTTAAAATGTATGCTGATTTTAGTAGGTAATAATAACAATGGTGATTAATAATTAATAATAATAATAATAATAATAATAATAATAATAATAATAATAATAATAATAATAATAATAATAATAATAATAATAATAATAATAATAATAATAATAATAATAATAATAATAATAATAATAATAATAATAATAATAATAATAATAATAATAATAATAATAATAATAATAATAATAATAATAATAATAATAATAATAATAATAATAATAATAATAATAATAATAATAATAATAATAATAATAACGATAAATAATAAAAATAAACACGAGTCAGTTGAAGAATTTAATGTCATGTTGGCACGTTGGCCATAGTAGCTCAAATGGTTAAAGCGGTTGGACGGAACCTAGAAGATCCGTGGTTCAAATCCATTGAATTGGCATTGAATTTTTCACTCTGGCTCTACCCTTTCATAGTGCGTCCTACACACGACTATTGTGAAGGAACAATTAATTTCTAATAATAATAATAATAATAATAATAATAATAATAATAATAATAATAATAATAATAATAATAATAATAATAATAATAATAATAATAATAATAATAATAATAAAGTCAGCTGCATGTATTGTACCGGTCTGTTCTTTTTTTAACTAATTTACGCCCTCCAACGTTAAATCATATGAACGATGAATGAAATGTGTGAAATGATGCTCAAATGAGTCCGGGATCCATGGAGCTTAGAGTAACCCAACATTCGTCTTTCAGGATAGAGGAAACCCCCGGATAAACCTTATCCAGGTAACTCACCGTAAACCGAGATTCGAACTCGAGACCTCTTAAACGTGAGGCATGTGTGTAGTGTTTAACGCCCGCTTTTACTACATACGGCACCACAGGCGGTGACACTGATGATACATGAGATGAAGATGGAGCACCGGTGGAATGAGATGGCGGAGGAAACCGGAGGTCCCGGAGAAAACCCGCCCCTGCGCGTGTTGTCCACCACAAATCTCACTTTGCGGTCGCCTGGGATCGAACCCGGGCCGCCTTGGTGACAGCCAAGCGGTCTAACCACTGAGCCACGGCGCGGCCTTAAACGTGAGGCAGACACCCTACCATCTACGCTAAAAGGCGGACTGTTCAAATTTAGTTTTATTATTTTAGTTTTTAAGTCCGCTTTATCTTGAGGACCATTGCTATACTGCTGTATAAAACATGGAGTATAAAAAAAGGAAATCTTAATTTTAGACTAAAATCTGAAGATCAGTCAACACACTAATGAGATATTATAATCTCTAAAATTTAACATTACGTACTTATGTTTGTAGTTGTCCCCAGGTCTTCAACAACTATTTCAATCAACCGTGCAAAAATTAAGGAGACTTAAGTGATGGAATACAATTAATCACTGCAAAGGAAGGTCACACAGTAGCACTGTATTACCTAACTCTCCCACCCGCTTGTCGCTTTTCTTTTTACTTCGCCAGTAACCTTCAGCATCTCTGAGGCAACCAATAGGAAGATGGCAATTTCGCGCGCTGAAATTCCAAAACCGTGAGCCGAATATGCTCAGCTTTCCAATCGGTGCCCGGTGTGTATGTTTATATTCTACAGCCAGAACAAAAAAATTCTCCAGTCCTCCTTGAAAATCATTCCCATTCCTGCGATGTGAAATAGCCCGTACGAAATTCTGAAAGCTTAATCCGATATTGCATATAGTTTGCGTATAGGTGTCAGTAAATCTATATCTCGCTGATTAGCTATAGTTTTATTTACGTTATCTTTACTAACTCTAATTAATACTGTGATCGCCGAAATATAACCTTATGAATACTTATTTCTCAGAATAAACTCATACAACTTATCTGTCACCCTGAAAGAAGGGAAAAAGTTTATCGCACTTACTGAGATTTCATTTCGACTCCTCTGAACACTCTCCGTCCATCACCGAGATAAAGACACTTTAAATGTAATATAGATCTATTGAATCATGCACTTAGCCAAATGTCAATAGGTACCTCTATTTTCAAAGAATAAACTCTATTTTTATTAGGTATGTTTGACCACGATGTTAACCATTGTAGAATATTGCACAAAAAATATGAAACTAACCTATTGAGGCAATGAGCCTGTTATTTTACAGCGGGAAGCACATACTCAAATGCATCAACGGAAGTGACCATTCCAAGATAATCCTAGGAAATATTTCTTCTGCAATCCTTCGGATGTGGCGTGCACTGGAAGGCTCCTTCAATTCTATTTGTGACTGGTTCATCCCTTAGTTGTGCACACACTTGTCACATTTCTTTTTATACGTAAGACGAGGGAATTATTGTGCTTATAAATTACGAGGGAACGTAATCATCCCGATGAAGACCAGGAGGCTGCACATGTCTTGCAACTGAATGCATCTTCTAAAGATCAACGGTTGGAGGTTTAAAATCCGTATTGCATTCGTTTTCATACATTCTAGTACTCGTGTTCTGGACACCCTTTCAAAACATTACAAAACTTTGAAAGGGTAGAGCCAGACTGAAAAATTCAATGCCAAAGCCGGGATTTGAAACACGGATCTTCTGGTTTCCATCCAGCCGCTCTAACCATTGAGCTACTATGGCCAACGTGCCAACATCACATTAAATTCTCCAACTGACTCGTGTTTTTTCCGGTAAACCACTTAGGAGTTCTCATAAACACATGAGACAACTACCTTAATGGCGACTTACTATGCTGTAAGTACTTTAAGGCCCGGGCTTTATAGTTCGGACCACTATTAGGTACAATTAATGGAAATTAATTGTTCTTCGACACTAGAGACATTTGGAGGATGTCACTTGTAGTTCAACATCTGTGGGAGAAAAACGTTTACATATTAATCCCTAAACTTTATTCGGATTATATAATTAAATGCTCAAAACGTACATTTTGAACTGGAACAATGTATGCACACAAACCTTTCATTCTAAGTAATTTTTGCAAAAATGGAATACATAACCACTCATCTAATGTTGGTTAATATTGTTAATTTCGACAGTTGGGCATCTAGTGCAGTATAGCATTTGCCTAGCACTCGAAACAGTCCGTCTGAATTCAATCGAACTTTCAGGGCAAGGTAGAAACAATGGAACTAAAGTCATTCGACTTTCAATGACAAATGAACGGCGACGACTGTCGTCATATGAGGTAAACATTACAAAACAAGCAGTGTCCCTGCTGTTGCTATGTCCCAGCGCTTGTAAAAGCTTTCCCACTACTGTTGCAGTTGTTATTTACATTCTCAAGTGTGTGCGTGGAGGGGAGGCTGGGGGTCGGTCGGTTCTCGTAAATCAGTGCTAAAACATTCCAAGACGAGCGACCATGGCCTTGGCTGCCGCCTGTCGGCTGTCAAAACGGCGTAACGTGCTCGTTCTGTCTTAACCGATATAACCGATATATCAAGCATTACTTTCTGGTTTAGTCATCGAAAACAAATGATGCAGAAATCTGAAACATACCTATTAACAAAATGACGAAATGAGCAATTTTTCAGAGACAAATTTACCTGATATAAATCGGCTTTTTAAGAGAGCTGCATTTCTAGTGTGGCAAGTTTCCCTCATGTTATGCTGCGACAGGTGCCACGCTGTCAAACTTGCCCTCTTTGGAAGGTATATGTTCCTGGATGCTTCCAAGGTCGTCATAAAATGACTTTTTCTGAGAAACGGTAAAAAGTAAAACACAAACACAAGGGCTGCCTAGATAAAATTAAATACTACCTGGTTTAACTGACCTTGCACGAATAGTATCTTAAACTTCACGGACCGCAATCCTTCACTGATTAGAAAAGTTTGTTGCTACCCCGCTTCCATCTAGTAAGAATCGATTAGTATCGAATTTTAGATGATCACAAAGCTCGCACGCGCGTGTGTGAACAGCATAACTAGAAAGAAGGGTAAATATAAAATTTTTTATATGATTTCAGCATTTTCAAGGATGAAACACAAAAACCATTCTTTACATGGAGAATTTTGATTTTCGCAAGAATGGTTGCAGTTATTTCGTTTAAAATGCCATATGTGTAGCATATTTTCAAGACACATGAAATGTGTATTTTAAATTTTCTGGAAATTTGGAGTCCTCTTCATTATGAGTGATTTTTGCATAATTGATAAACCGTAAAAGATAGACAAAATGTAGGTACATCACGTTAAAATACAGAATTTCTCTCTCTCTCTCTCTCTCTCTCTCTCTCTCTCTCTCTCTCTCTCTCTCTCTCTCTCTCTCTCTCTCTCTCTCTCTCTCATTGTTCATTTCTTTTATCTCCCATTGCAATTGTTGACTCAAAGAGTCTCCCAGAATTTACAGTGAAAATGAAGCCACTGAACTTTATTAGAAGCAGCGTCGGGGCCGAGTGCTTAGACCGCTCGCCTGTCACCAAGGTGGCCTAGGTTCGATCCCAGGGAACTGTATGCAGGATTAGTGATTTTCAAAGTGGCGTAAGCGGCTTTTCTCCGGATTCTCCTACTTTCTCGGTCATTCATTCCGCCAACTGCTGTATAATGAGCTTTCTTTCATCCATTTCAACGTAATTCATATGATCCGTTCCACTCCAATACCAGGTGGCGGGATGTTCTCTGTGATTCTTCGATCGTATCTGACTCCAGGCGGAATTATAAATCCTCCACACGAAAATGATAAATAGAGAGAAGAAAAGAAGCAAATTAGACTCATTAGACACTCATTTTGTAGACAATTTGAAATTATCGCTTTACCTAACTCCAGGATTTGAATATAATGCTTAATTTAAGATGTCTTTAAGTACATTAGATATCAAAACGGAATACTAAATAAGCAACGCATACGCCACAGTAAATGCTTTATTCCTATCTGGCAAATGTTTTCTTCTAGATAGGAAGGCAATGAAGAACTAGACCGAGTGACTCCAGCTGAGAACAGCAGCGCAATTATTGCGTATGTTTGACGCAGCTTCCGCATGCTGGAGCGGTATGTCAAGGCTGTATGCCCCTTTTCCCCCTTGCACGCCGTCACCCGGTACAGTGCCGCGTGGAATGCTAAACAACCATCATCACAGCTTCACCGATGCTATGTCGAACATCAGCTGCCATCAGATCATTCCTTCCTATACAATATTATTTCTTATACGCATTTGAAAAAAAGAAAATGCCCCAAATTGTTCACTTGAACGATATTGCTAAAACAGCAATAAAAATTAAAGCAATAATTTCATAAAATATATGTTTAATAACAACACAAAAATGTTTCTGTTAGTAAATTATGTGCAACATTACTTTTAAGTCATCTCGACATCATTATATAGATATTCGTACTTATTTAATTATTGGTAGATTGATGACAGAGTTGACTTGTGTACAATTTGCATAAGTGCGACATTTTCTTGTTTATACTTTATTTACTGAAATTTACTATAAATCCTGAAAACAGAGTATCAACACGACATTCATTTGTCAATAGAGAATCGTAAAAACCTGTGAGTTTGGTCATGTTGCACCACAGTGTTATCGATGAAGGTGATATCTCTAGAAGTATGTGAAACAATACCCAAATTACCCTGTGAATCCCATTTGGGAATTTGGGAGGAATTTGATTGCGATTTATTCGAACTTATCTCAGATGCAAAATAAGCAGGTGATAGTATGAATTGTGGTGTTCAGTACCGTAATTTAAAGTTCTGAGCCAAAGAAATAAAAATAATAATAGAATGTACAGGAAGTTGACTACACAAGTAAGGTCACAATTAATACATTGCCTAACTAGACTTCATAAAGAAGTAACTACACAAATAAGGCCAAATGTATGACAGATTGACGCGAGTGGGTCGTGGCATGATCAAGAAGACAAAATACTGTAAACAAAAGCCAAATTTAATTGTAACATCACTACTGAATAGTCCGCGAGCAGTTAAGAACCACAGATAAATTGGTTAATATCTGTTTATAAGCTTATCGCATTACTAATGTTTTAATTAAAAATTCCTACTGGCGTTTTTTACGTTTACGTTGCTTTACTCTTTTGTATTTCCGTATTTTACACATATACACAATACACATAAACACACATGCCCAACGCGGGGCATTTCAGCATTTCAACTACTTTTGTCAGAATACCCCTGTAAAGTTTTGAAATAAGCGCGAATTATAGCTGAATAACAAAGGATGCTCACAATAACACAGTATAATGCCAAGCTAAACCTTGGTAGCGTGTCTGCCTCACGTTCAAGAGGTCCCGAGTTCGAATCTCGGTCAGGGTGAGTTACCTGGATAAGGTTTTTTCCGGGGTTTTCCCTTATCCTGAAAGACGAACGTTGGGTAACTCTACGGACCCTGGGCTCATATGAGCATCAATTCACCCGTTTCATTCATCGTCCGATATGACGTAACGTTGAAGGACGTAAATTACAAAAAAAAAAAAAAAAAAAAAAAAAAAAAAAAAAAAAAAACTGTTGAAGAACTGGCCAAGAAGACAAGAAAAATGAAGAGGAACTTGAAAAGAACAAGGAAGGATAAAGAGGGCCAAGACTACGCTACAGGAATTGTTCTGACTCATGTGAGAAGTCAGCTGTTTTTCTCAGTTTCATATTTTTTCAGGTTGAGGTACACTTTTTTAAAAAATCTAATCAACCAAAACATATGATTTTTGTGTATATTAAGCAGACTCATAAGAAAAATAATAAGAAGGGATTTTTCTCTGAGATTCATAATACTTGTTTAAAAAAAAACTCTGAAATTTTAGGTTTTTTTTTTTTTTTTTTTTTTTTTTTTTTTTTTTTTTTTTTTTTTTTGCAAAACTAAAATATTATAACAAATTGTCAGTACAAAATTTTCAAATAATAATAGATATTATTAAAGATAAAGGTTTTAAGAACATGCCAGATTGTGGAGATAGGCAGTAGTTACCTTCTTTTCACTCTGATCTGTAAAGCACTGTACTGCTGATCAATCAATCAATAAAAAATTATATATATAGATAGGCAATACCTTCTCACCTTAAATAACTTTCGTATTCTTTTCCCTTCATTTCGCTGCTTTTACTCTTTCGTAGCTTTGCTGTTTTCGTTTTCGGTTGTTTTTACACATTATACATAAACACCCATGCCAAGTAAGGACTCGAACCCACGACCCTCTACTCGGCGGAACCCTAGAAACATATGCTGTGGAGACCACAGCTACTTGTTCACACACACACACATACACACACAAACGAACAGTTTACTAAAATGCTTCTTTTGGGTTCAGCAAACCACACGTTTCCGGTTAAGTTATCTTGAATCTTTGGGTGGAACCAATACTTTCCATACTTCTATACGTTTGTAAAGAAAGTAAAAAAGGAAGTGATAAAAGGGCCTGGAATCATAGTGCTCCAGGAAGCACATACATAAACTATATTTACATGGCCTAGTTTTTTTCAGCATTGATAGTGCAATCAGCGCCAGTGCTCCAGAACGCACAGCAGCGATTGTAAGCTCGCGGTGACCGGAAATTTCCCAAGGTCAAACATGTATATTTGGATCTTGCTGCAGCATGCACATGTGTACGCACAATCTTCACGCATCAATTCCTCTTATTACACCACTTAATACTTCTTTTTTGTCTTCCTGTCACACTACCATACCAGACCTGTGCTAATCTTATCGGGTTTGGCTCGACGCTTTGATATAATAGACCATTCTTATGTATCTATGCGTGGGGATTTAAACGTTATTGTATGTGTTTGCCAATATAATAATAATAATAATAATAATAATAATAATAATAATAATAATAATAATAATAATAATAATAATAATAATAATAATAATAATAATAATAATAATAATAATAATAATAATAATAATAATAATAATAATAATAATAATAATAATAATAATAATAATAATAATAATAATAATAATAATAATAATAATAATAATAATAATAATAATAATAATAATAATAATAATAATAATAATAATAATAATAATAATAATAATAATAATAATAATAATAATAATAATAATAATAATAATAATAATAATAATAATAATAATAATAATAATAATAATAATAATAATAATAATAATAATAATAAAGTTACAAGTTGTTCTTAACACATTGGTGAAGTCAATACCATATATTTTATTTATGTGCACTTGATTAGTATTTATGTAGCGAATTGGATAAATTATTCTACCATTTTACACCAAAAACATACATAAACAAATTTCAGAAATAAGCAAACGTCTAACAGTGTGACCGTCTCTGTCAGGGTGAGTTACCTGTATAAGAATTTTTTCGGGGTTTTCCCTTATCCTGAAAGACGAATGTCGGGTAACTCTAAGCTCTATGGACCCCGGGCTTATTTGAGCATCATTTCACCCATTCCATTCATCGTCCGCTATGACTTAACGTTTTAGGAGGTAAATTCAAAATAAAAAAAAATAGAATGTTATGCTACGCAAACATTAAAAGGACTGGATTCGTTTGCTCTGTTTTGTGGTGCCCAACTGATTTTGGAAACTGATTACGTGCGCTTGCATACAAGCACACAATTATTCTGAAAATGATTTTTTTGTTTTTTTTTTTTGTTTTTATTCAAGGTGTCTCAAACTGGTGAAATCTTAGTATCGAATTTTTGCATGGAACACAAATTTCTGCTAAAACTACGTAGATCAGAAAGTAAGAGTATCAACAAAACATTCATATCATTAAATTTATCAACGTACGTAAAGTTTACACTGTACAAGTATAGCTACATGTGGCTTTAACGTTACATTGTGCGAAAGGATAACATTCTTAAGATTTTATTTTCTTCTGTCAGCTTTTGTATTATTTTTTTTTAATATATCGTAAAGGGATATAGAAAATTTTGCATGGGGCACGTATATACAAGGGCTGTTCAGTAAAGAATGCTCATAATTTGTTTACGGTCATTATTTTTCGCACTAAAATTCCATCTTATTATCTTCTGTTAGCTTAATGTGAAACAAACACGCCGTAGTAGTTTCATTGTTGGTACTCCTGGTTCCCGCCTGTGAAAACCAGGCAAGTTCAGACATGTTCAGTATCGCGTACCGCTGCAATGGAGGTAACATGCAGTTAAAGTTGATGTTAGAGGAAGATCCGGAGTTTCTTTCAAACGTAATCACTGCTGATTAAACTTGGCTACATCATTTTGATCCTGAGAGCAAACAGCAAAGCTCAGTGTGGAAATCTCCTTCATCACCAAACCCCAAAAAAGCAAAAGTGGTTGCTTCTGATCGGAAAGTTATGGTCAACTCATTCTTTGATATTCATGGAATGGTTTATCAGCATACACACACATCAGTAACTGGACAATACTACAGGGATGTCCTGAAAACATTGCAAGTCCATATCAGGCGCAAAAGACCACATTTCCCTGAAGAAGGCTGGATGCTGCACGACGAAAATGCGGGGCCACATATTCCCAATGTTCTTGCTGAACATATTGCAAAAATCAACGTGAAGTGCATCCCTCATCCTCCCTGTAGTCCGGATTTAGCCCCATGTGACTTTTTTCTATTCCCTAACTTGAAGAAATGCCTTCGTGGGAGGCATTATCCATCATCAGAAGCAGTGGTGAAGGCTGCGGGGGAGAATTTGAAGGGTCTCTCAAAGAATGGTTTCCAGAATGTCTTTGAAGACCGGCAGAAATGCTGGGACAAGTGCATCGCATTCAGGGGAGACTATTTTGAGAAGGACCGGAAAAATTATGAGGTTGAGTAAAGGTACGTTGTCAAAAAAAAGAAGTGATCATTCTTTATTGAACAGCCTCGTAGAACTAAGATGTTTAAAAATTCTCAGATTCGGACTTTGAAGGCTTAAATATGGTTCTAAATATATTAATGTCCAGTGTGAAAACGACCCTTGGTCTTGCATATTATAAGAACAGATCACTAACCACTACCCACATATTTCAGTCACTCCTTTGAATTCCATTAGGGTTCCACTCCAGATAGTAATAATTTATGAACAAAATGAACGCAAATGGACAGCGAGGAACTACAGTTAACGTGGAATTCCAATCTCAGTGGTTTAAATTTGGTCCATATAGTTTAATGGAGGCTCATTCGTCCAAGTATCGAGCAAGATCAAAGTTGCTAACTTGAGAATTATCGGCAAGGACGTAACCCACTGAACACACCACACCTCATGTTAACATGTATAATACACTCCTGGAAATTGAAATAAGAACACCGTGAATTCAATGTCCCAGGAAGGGGAAACTTTATTGACACATTCCTGGGGTTAGATACATCACATGATCACACTGACAGAACCATAGGCACATGGACACAGGCAACAGAGCATGCACAATGTCGGCACTAGTACCGTGTATATCCACCTTTCGCAGCAATGCAGGCTGCTATTCTCCCAAGGAGACGATCGTAGAGATGCTGGATGTAGTCCTGTGGAACGGCTTGCCATACCATTTCCAGCTGGCGCCTCAGTTGGACCAGCGTTCGTGCTGGACGTGCAGACCGCGTGAGACGACGTTTCATCCAGTCCCAAACATGCTCAATGGGGGACAGATCCGGAGATCTTGCTGGCCAGGGTAGTTGACTTACACCTTCTAGAGCACGTTGGGTGGCACGGGATACATGCGGATGTGCACTGTCCTGTTGGAACAGCAAGTTCCCTTGCCGGTCTAGGAATGGTAGAACGATGGGTTCTATGATAATTTGGATGTACTGTGCACTATTCAGTGTCCCCTCGACGATCACCAAAGGTGTACAGCCAGTGTGGATATCGCTCCCCACACCATGATGGCGGGTGTTGGCCCTGTGTGCCTCGGTCGTATGCAGTCCTGATTGTGGCGCTCACCTGCACGGCGCCAAACGCGCATACGGCCATCATTGGCACCAAGGCACAAGCGACTGTCATCGCTGAAGACGACACGTCTCCATTCGTCCCTCCATTCACGCCTGTCGCGACACCACTGGAGGCGGGCTGCACGATGTTGGGGCGTGAGCGAAAGATGGCCTAACGGTGCGCGGGACCGTAGCCCAGCTTCATGGAGACGGTTGCGAATGGTCCTCGCCGATACCCCAGGAGCAACAGTGTCCCTAATTTTGCTGGGAAGTGGCAGTGGGGTCCCCTACGGCACTGCGTAGGATCCGACTTTCTTGGCGTGCATCCGTGCGTCGCTGCGGTCCGGTCCCAGGTCGACGGGCACGTGCACCTTCCGCCGACCACTGGCGACAACATCGATGTACTGTGGAGACCTCACGCCCCACGTGTTGAGTAATTCGGCGGCCGGTCCACCCGGCCTCCCGCATGCCCACTATACGCCCTCGCTCAAAGTCCGTCAACTGCACATACGGTTCACGTCCACGCTGTCGCGCCTTGCTACCAGTGTTAAAGACTGCGATGGAGCTCCGTATGCCACGGCAAACTGACTGACACTGACGGTGGCGGTGCCCAAAGGCTGCGCAGCTAGCGCCATTCGACGGCCAACACCGCGGATCCTGGTGTGTCCGTTGTGCCGTGCGTGTGATCATTGCTTTTACAGCCCTCTCGCAGTGTCTGGAGCAAGTATGGTGGCTCTGACACACCGGCGTCAATGTGTTCTTATTTCCATTTCCAGGAGTGTATTTAAATAAAAAGAAAATACTGCTAGCCTATTTTACACAGTTAACATTCGCGTACTTAAAACATTTAATTGCAGTATTTACTATAGCCAGCAGTCTACGACCTTTAACTTCGAAATATCCAGCTGCAATCTCAATTATAAGATTATTTATCTTACTTGCCCTTAATTCGTATTTTAATATTAATGAGATTTTCCATGGAAGTTTATGTTTATTTAAAGCAAATTTGATATTTTATTCAGTCTCCTGTTTCATATGTTACCTGTTTTGCGAGCTAAGGAAGATCAACAAACAATGTGACGTTAATTAGGTGCCCCGTAATAACCTGCACACTTAAGTGTGTGGGTACCCCATCCGTAGCGTAGGTGGTAGCGTGTCTGCCTGACATTCAAGAGGTCCCGAGGTCGAATCTCGGCCAGTGTGAGTTATCTGGAAAAGCTTTTTCAGGGGTTTTCCCTTATACTGAAAGATGAATTTCGGAGAACTCTAAGCTTTATGGATTCCAACCTCATTTGAGCATCATTTCACCCAATTTATTCACCGTGAGATATGACTTAACGTTGGAGGATTCCCGCCTCCGTAGCGTAGATGGTAGCGTGTCTGCCTCACGTTCAAGAGATCCCGAGTTCGAATCTCGGTCAGGGTGAGTTACCTGGATAAGGTTTTTCTCCAGAGTTTTCCCTTATCCTTCAAAACTAATATCGGGTAACTCTAAGTTCCATGGATCCTGGACTCATTTGAGCATAATTTCACCCAATTCTTTCACCATCCGATATGACTTAACGTTGAAGGACGTAAATTAAAAAAAATACGTTGGAGGACGTAAATAATAATCTGGTAAATAATAAAGAATAACATAATGTCAATTATAAGTTCCGTATCTAACAACAAAGCTACCTTCAATTGTTTCCTGGAAGAAGTGGTCGAAGTTCGGTACTCTTTGACTTGAAGAGGTCTTCTGCTTCGTGGAATGAATCATAATTGCTTGATGTATATGAAAGGGCGATGTTTATGAAGTATTGGTTGCTAGGGCCATTATATGTCTTGCGGTAAGATTTTATGACAGGAAGCAACACACTATTTGCATCAGTGGTGACATCTGCATGCGAATAGTCTCGCCACTGCAAGCTGTGTTAGCAAATTCACTGTAAACGTTCTATGTTTTCATTTGCACGAGTGAAAATTCCAAAAGCAACATGATTTCGGGTAGTAGCAAAGTGCAAATAGGTCGTACATCCCTTAATGATATGTGCCTAATCCCATGTACTCCTGAATTTAAGTTTTGCATACAGTAACGACTGTTTTAGTAGATTATTGAAAGACATGAATTCCTCTTTCTTAAATGAATGGTACTAAGAAACGGATTTCTCTTCATAAAGTGGTAAATAATATTTTTAATTATATGCTCCGAGAAACAGAAAGAAACAATTCAGGTATATTACGTCATTTAAATTATCTTCACAGGCAAGATACGTTTGAATTGGAGATTTTATCTTTACATAAGAGCATATGTTAACAACAGCTTTTACGTGATATGATTCTTTTTTTTTTATAATTTCTCATCTATAAAGCAATTCAAAATATAAAATAGCTTGACTTATGTTGCACAACGTACAGATAAGATTCTATTAATTGCCATGCCATCACTTCGAATTTAATATTTTAATCATACGCTGCCCAATTTTCATGAATACGAAACTTTAGTAATTTGTGAAATTAAAATTGGCCTCATTTTGTTTTTAACTGCGTAAGATATTTGTCATAAATATTTTTAACAATGGATAATTTTTGGTCTGAAATTTAACCTGCTGGATTTCAAATATTTTTGGCTTAATATTGCCGCAAAGTTTTACTTTACTTGGAAATTAATTATTCTTTCACACTGACCTTGTGTAGGCTAAATTGTGGAAACGTAGAGTAGGACTGAAAAATTCAATGCCATAGCCGGGATTTGAACCACGGATCTTCTGGAGAATTTAATGTCATATCGGCACGTTGGCCATAGTAGCACAATGGTAGTGCGGCTGGACGGAAACCAGAAGATCCGTGGTTCAAATCCCGGCTATGGCATTGAATTTTTCAGTCTGACTCTACGTTTCCAGAATTTTACTTTACTTGTTTCGTGTGGCATTTGTTTGGTAAATTTCTGTGTTGTAGAAGCATAAGTTCCAGGGGTGCATTGTGGTGTGGTTATTTTTTTTTCTTTTAAGTTGGTGATTCCTAAACCATAACATGTGCATTTCTGGAGGAACCTTGTATGGAATTTTTGTTTGGAATGCAATATCTACTTGTTGCACCAGGGAGAACGGTTATATAAACATTACACAACTAATTATTTTCCTTTTAACTGACTTCGATTCCTGAAACAGAATGAAGAGCTTTTGTCGATATATGTGATATGTGATGATGTCGAACGGATATGGGCGGGTTTAACGTTAGCTCCGAACCGTATCCAAGGTTGTTTCGGACGGAAGCTGCAATCATTTGTTTTATTGTAGCATTGTTTATTCCAACTCGTGACTCCTGCAGCAGCAAATCCGTGCTATCACCTCCAAGGATCCTGAAAGTCGACTAATAGCATTCTCAACCGACTTTCATCTCACAATAGCAAAACAATGGGGAAAAAAACTATAAAATTCTAACCAAATATAATAGTTAAAACTCGTGTGTTTAATAATAATGCTTTCGTTTCATAATAAAACAACAAGAGTACGTCTTACATTCCAACTTTAGTGCGATCCAATTAAACCTGAACCAGTTCAATAGGCCGTAAGCTTTGAACCAATAATAGGACACACGTGCAACTTTCGGAGAGTATAATACACAATTGGGAGATTACATAACACTATTTACATCTCAGAGAAAATGTTGGAAGTATCTTCCACCAGCATCTATACATGTTCGCGCCCGTCTCACCATATTCTCTGAAGTTTTACGGAGAGTATCCTCGCCAATGTTGCTTATTTCGGTTCGAATGGAATCCTTGAGAACATCAACTGCCCGTGGCCTATTCTTGTACACTATTTTTAGATACCCCAGAAGAAAAAATCCGGTGAGATTAGGTCATGTGATCTGGGGGACCACAGACCTTTTGAGATTATTCGATTATCAAAAATACTGGTTACAAGTTCCATGTTGTCATTAGCTGCATGACACATTGCTCCATCTTTCTGGAAATAACCTTCTCTCAATTCGATATCATCCAGCTGCTCCACAAATATCTTGAAGACACCCGTATAAACTCCAGTGTCTACAGCCATATCAAAGAAAATGGGACCAACGATCTATAGATGCTGGTGCAAGACACTTCCAACATTTTCTTTGAGATGTATGTAGCGTAACGTAATCTCCCAGTTATGTTTTATATTTTCCCAAAGTTGCACGTGTGTTCTATTACTGGTTCAAAAGTTATGGCGTATTGAAGTGGTTCAGGTTTATATGGATCGCACTGTACATATACTTCGTTAAACGAGTTGCAATTGTCATTACACATCTCGTTCTGAGTACAAGACAGACAGAATACGAGGGGGGGGGGGGGAAAGAAAGCGGACTCCGAGGGTGCTGCCACTCGTAGAAGTAGTGCAGGGTTCTCACACTAGATGGTGTTAGTATAGACCTTCATGAAACAACTGTGCAGACGGCGTCAGTGTAGAGCTGAACGTGCAAGTGTGGTATTGTGTTTCTCTGACTGTTGGCGGGTTACCTCTGCGAAGTCGTTATGACAACTTTAAAATAACAAAGAGTGAGTGTGAAATTTTGTTTCCTGCTTAAAAAAAATGCAACGGAGACACACCAAATACTTCAGGAAGTTTTCCAGGAGGACGCTATGAGCCGCACTCAGGTTTTCGAGTGGTCTGGGCGCTTTAAACGTGGTGATATGTGTTGAAAACCAAGCTCGTTCTGGACGCCCTTCGACATCGCGAAATGAGTAGAACATTGCAAATGTCCGCCAAAAGATCAACAAGGATCGTCGCCAAACGATCGACCAAATTTCAGCAGTGGCAGGTATCAGTTGGAGCTCGTGCCAGCGGATTTTGAGGGAGGATTAGCTCACGAGACGTGTTGCTGCTAAATTTGTTCCGCGCCTTCTCATACAGGAGCACAAAACCTTCCGCATGAATGTGTGTCAGGACTTGAAAAATGAGATTGCACGTGATCCAAACTTCTTGAACAAAGTCATTACAGTGGATGAGAGTTGGTGTTACGCGTATGACCCAGAAACCAAGCAAGCGCCAAGCCAGTGGAGGACTCCCAACTCTCCCAGACCAAAAAAAGCAAGGCAAGTGAGGTCAAATGTGAAGACGATGATCATTGTATTTTTTGATGTTCGTGGAATTGTGCATCCGGAATTCGTACCCCCTGGCCAGACTGTTAACCAGCACTTTTACTTGATGTTTTAAGGCGTCTGCGAGAGAATGTGAGGAGGAAATGCCCGGAACTTTGGCGATCAGGTGACTGGTTTCTGCATCACGACAACGCTCCAGCACACACGGCCTTACGAGTGACCCACTATTTGACATCTCAGAGGTGGTCTGTCGTTCGCCACGCTCCGTATTCGCCGGACCTAGCTACGTGAGACTTTTTCCTATTTCCACGAATGAAAAAAAAAACGCTAAAAGGGGAGCGTTATGACGATGTGGAGGCGGTAAAACAGCTTCGCAAATGACACTGGACAATATCAAACTTGAAGAGTTCCAAACATGGGAAAAGAGACTTGACAAGTGACTGAAGTAATTTTGTAAAAAAGTTCATCATTAAAGTGTTTTTATGACAACATTTCGGTTTCTTTTGCCCCCCCCCCTCGTATAATCAATATTTTTAAAAGCGGCGTGTTATGTATTGGGCTTAAAATTACCTAGACTTTCCCTGATCTTGCGAGAAATAACTGACAGTACTTAAGGCAAAATTAGAGTGTTGAACAGTTCAAACACCTCAGAAAGTGTTATTTGAAGTAAATTACTGCCATATGGATTACATTAGTACGTATTTTCTTATTGTTTACTGATTACATATCCTTTCTTTACTTCTTTTATTGTTCCATTTATACCCCGCTTTTGACTACAATGGTCCTATTGCGATGGTGTTATCTCGTACACTTTAGATTAGTGGTACTTCGGATTTTTTTGTTAAATCATTAGATCACGCACACATTCACACTC
This sequence comes from Mantis religiosa, assembly GCA_030765055.1. NCBI lineage: Eukaryota > Metazoa > Arthropoda > Insecta > Mantodea > Mantidae > Mantis > Mantis religiosa. Next base: position 119,048,232 of record CM060955.1, on the reverse strand, counting down.
TCATTCATACTTTCAGACTGTGGGGAAGATGGGAAATTCGGGAATCGAACCCGGCACCCCTGGCATAGTGGGCAGGTGCTCTACTGAATGATCTACGGGACCAGCATTTGGAACTTAAAATCTTTATGGAATTTGAAAAAATTGAAAATTTAGAAAATGTGTACAAAAGGTGTCTTTGGTGGAATGGATCTCTGATCGTTTCGCATCTTAGAAGATACTGAAGCTAATACCGGGTTTAGTACTTATCCGAACTCTCAGTTTTAATTTATGAGTTGTGCTACACGCATGCGCATGCGCGCGCACACACACGCATAGATTTAAGAGTTAGGTGCACGTTATTCCCGGGAGGCTAATGCAGCAGTTTTCTGCTTACAAATCAAGCCAGCATCTTAAATATGTGTTACCACTTCCTTTCCCTAACATCCTTACGCATGAAAAATAAAATATCAGATGTGTGCGTTTATTCGAAAACACCAAGGAATGGCCAAAAAAGGGCAGTAAACATATGACTGATGTACCTAAATAATGATGGTGTAGCTCTAAACTTCTAATTTAGGATCTAACTTAGAGATATGAGCCATGAAGAAAGTAGGCACATACATACTTCCCATAGTGAGCAGTTGCATTTCCCGCCAGTTGCCATGCGCTTGTCCGGTCTGGCGAGATGACGACCTTGGTAGTTGCCAGTCAGTCGGTCAATATTTTAATACTTTAAGCGGGTCCTCCTTCACGTGCCTAAGGAAAACAAAATTTTGGCGCGCGATTTCCAAGGTTGTAGCTTATGTTGTGCAAGATAAGTGGGGAACAGCTCATCGAGTGATGTGACCCTGGGATAACACCCCACCCTATTGGGTCCAACTGGTCGTGTGCCATGTCTGTGGAGGGGAAAGGGAGAAAATGATGTTCAGTAGATCATGATAAAGTAATATACTACATAAATAGGAACTACCAGCTTTTGAAATATGTGTGTGCGCGTTTGTGCGCATGCATGTGCACATATTTACATGAAGTTCTCTTTACAATTTATCATCATACCCATGTCACAAATTGTGCTTGCGTCGTGGCTGAGTGGTTAGACCGCTAGGCTCTCAACAAGATGGCCCGCGTTCGATTTCAGAAGAACACAAAGTGAGATTTGTGGTGGACAACACGCTAGGGCGGGTTTTCTCCAGGATCTCCGGTTTCCCCCACCATGTCATTCTACCGGTGCTCCATCTTCAGCTCATGTATCATCAGTGTCACCGCCTGCGGTGCCGTATTTAGTAAAAGAGGGCGTTTAACACTACAATTTTAATTTCATTTTATATTCCACAAATTATATAGACTGCCTTAAAATTGAGTTTCAAGAAATGTTTTTACGAATTAAACTTTTTAATTATGCTGAAACAGGTTCTCCGTTTTTCTCTATATCGTATTGATTTTATTTTATATATATATATATATATATATATATATATATATATATTGTATATATTTTGCAATCTCTATTACATAGTTATTTTTAATCTCTTATTAAATACTTAAAGGTTCTTCACATAAAATTATTCTGATATGATTATAATTTTAATAATATAATATTATGCAAATGAATGTTATAATAATGTAAATTAATACCAATCTCTAGAATCTCATCACCGATTCCATACTAGCATGTTCTTTTCTCTGTAAAACTCCGCGTGTTGTTCTTCCCCTATGAGATGACTCGAGTTTTCTGGGTCACTAGAGTCACAGCGAGTCACTAGACAGAAACATCCCAACGTCCTTGATATCTTTTCTCCAAGACATAAATGTACTCATGAAACTGAACACTCTGCTTTTCACTGACTTCTCCGAGATTTCCAGCAAAGAAGTTCAAATGCAACTTAAGAAAGTGAAGTTTAAGGCATCATCAACCCGACTTGTCAATCAAACAACCCGATTTTCCAAACTTGTGAAACATGTTTTCAACAATGTTCTTTTAATGTCTCTTGTGGGCTTGTATATTGATAAAAAGGGAAATATGTTTTACGGAAAATTTTGAATGCACCACGTGTTGAAAAGTTAATTTATTACGTTTTCGGAATGACATACGAAGTAAAAGCAAACAAATGCTATTTAACAAAACCTAGGCAGGTTCAATTATTCCGTTCAACCTTAATTTATGTAATGTAACGAAGTCCTGTTTTCAATGTTTCGGGTTTAATATAAAGAGGGGAAAACAAAAATTAGGTTTGTATTGGTTGTAATAAATCGAAATATTATTAAAAATTGGCTTTTCATACTGTTTAATGAAACGGAATATAAGCTAGTGTTCAGATATGTTGAAATTACTATTCATTAAATAGAATGCAGAATGTTCTATGTACCCTATGGTCTCTTGCACGCTGAAAAATGCCAGAAGTTTGTGGAAAAGTCTTTTAATTTCATGGCGTTTATTTATTTTTTAAGCAACCTGCATATCGATTAAACACAAAGAGCAAGTGTCAATAGTGCTTGCGTTTTTTTTTTTTTTTTTTTTTTTTTTGATTTGACACTCCATTTTATTGACTTAAAACAACAAATAGTACATAAGTATACAAAAACCAAACACACTTTTGTAGAGCATGCAATTCTCAACTGAACAACATAAAACACATTTTCAAAACATATTTCTTTGCCCCCACATTGTCACTCTAAAACCATCAGGCCAACCCATTGTATGTAACAGGTAATTTAACGGGGAGAAAATATTTTAATAGACAGAAAAAACTAAATAATTACAGTTTTTGTGTTCTTATTTTTACAAAGTTATTAATTTTATTAGTTTTATATTTGAAAACGTGATATAAACATTATGTTTGAGCATTTACTAAATCAGGTATTTTGATATAATACTTAAGATTTGAAAATGGGTTTGGATCTCATGAAGAAAAAAGAAAATTCAAAATTAGGGTTAGTATGAATATTTTATTTATTTTTTTCCGACATTCCTCTGCCCACCTTTTACTATTATTCAAAGTTACTTCTCCGTCAGTTCAGTATTATATAAATATTGTTGTTCTAAATGCGTAAGAATGTAATATCTAGACACTCTGGTGATTAGCAAGCTAGGTCCCTGGTTCGATTCCTCGCTGGAAGGTGAGATATTTCGTGTAACCAACATGTTTTCTCATTCTCCTTAGAATCTAGAAGAATGAATGAAGGTGTGAATGTGACTGTTTGTGTGTGAACTGCCCACATTAATAACAGCAAAGCGAGTGAATATCGTTGCTTATGAGCATTTTCCCCAAAGGTTAAACTTCGCCAGTAAGATAGAAATGTTAAAGGCAGCAGGTAAATGGAAAAAATAAAGCTGAAAGTTTAGTGTAGGAAATTATAAAACTAACATAAAACAACATTTTGGAAAAGCAGTACCAGAGCTATTATCGCCCCTCCTTCCCTTCTCGTATTTTCCACCTGCTTAAAATGGGAATTTCTTTTCCCCATTGATTTGACTGATTCATAATTCACTGACTTCACGGAGGACAGCGTATGTTTTAATTCTTGACATCTTTTTTGTGAACCACTCTGAACGTCGCATATATGCCTCAGAGGTACAGTTTGACCTATTTTTTCTAAACCAATTGCAAACGTTTGTCTTCTTTTCCGCCTCCCCAGTAGTGTATTCGGCAGAACAATATGAACGATGGTGGGGCATCCATAAAATTCAGGTAAAACATACAAATCTTGCGTGTGGGCCGCGCTTCACTTGTCAAAGCTGAACAGAAGTTTGCCCTGCCTCGATAACGTAGATGATTGGGAGTGTGCCTCACGTTCAAGAGGTTCCGGGTTCGAATCTCAGTTAGGGTGAGTTACATGGATAAGACTTTCCGGAGTTTTCCCCTATCCTGTAGGACGAATGTCGGTAACTCTAAGCTCTATGGATCCTGGCCTTATTGGAGCATCATTTCCCCGTTTCATTCATCGTCCGATCATTTTTTTTTAATTTACGTCCTCCAACGTTAAGTCATATCGGACGATGAATGGAATGGGTGAAATGACGCTCAAATGAGCCCAGGGTCCATAGAGCTTAGAGTTACCTGACATTCGTCTTTTAGGATAAGGGAAAACCCCGGAAGAAACTTTATCCAAGTAACTTACCCTGACCGAGATTCGAACTCGGCACCTCTTGAACGTAAGGCACACATGCTACCACCACACTACCGAGGCGAGCAAAAGTTTTCGCCCAACGTTGGTGGAGGTAGAACTTAAAATAAAAAAAATAAAAAATCAGCAAGTTTAGTTCACGGTGACTAATTCGTTCTACGTCGTACTACCATTGAACAATAGAACCGTATGGTACGTATGTCAAGCAATCATGGTTACTTATCTACAACGTTTTATCAGTCCTCTAGTATTTTCTTTCATGCAAAAAGCTAAATGAAAATTACATGGTTGCTGATCTGGTAGCGAGAACAACCGATCCCAGTACACTACTGCCAACTGGAAGAATTTTGTAATAAAGAGAGGACGCCATAATCACAAAAGAGGATTTAATATTGTAGGAGTACTAAGTCAATTAGAATTTTAGGGTGCCCTCCCTCTATGTTAATTGTTAATTATTATTGTCTTTCCGTAACTTCTCGTCTGCCCACCCTCTATTTGGCCTCTTGAGACATTGCAGTTTACTTAGCCGATTGCTGTTTTTCACAATTCGATATAAGTAAGAAGACCTTCACATTCAAATGTTAGAAATTTTAGTACAGACCTATGAAGATGTAATGTATTAGTATTAGCAGAAAATTTCATCGCAGATCATGTACGTAAATCTCCATAAATTCCAAGGCAAGCCTTATGTGAAATGCCTCACGTGCTGCAGGGTTCAAATTTCTCAAATTGTTCCTTAAGTATAGTTCTTTGTAATCAAATATTAGGTTTTATGCATCGTTAAAAGTTTATCCGGAAAAGAAATAAAGTATATTAGAGTTTCAACTTTATACAAGTATATTATTAATGAAATTATAAAATACAGAAGCTATAACTACTTGTTAACAAGAAAAGGTTCTTTAAATCGTATACAACTGGATAGAACACAAACTGATAATATAAATATGTTTAACAAAAATGTATCGTTAAGATAGTACAAAGCTCAAGAAAACAGTAAACGGTATGGAAAAATAGTTCTCAGTCACGACTTCAAAACGAGCGTGTCAAAAACAGAAATGATAGTTCTCAGAAATGGAGGAAAAGCATCCGCTTTAACCCAAATCTTCATAGAGAAAAAAACCGATACATTGCATCAGACATCAAATACTTGGGCGTCACGCTGCAAACAAATGCAAAACGCTTCACAAAAAGCATAATGGCACTGGACGAAATGAACTACATCAAATTTCTTAGCCTTGAAATGACAAAATACTACCGATACTGACTTGTGGTACAAAATTCAATGGCCATATGTTTTGAAAGAAATAGAAGCACTCTACATTTATAAAGAAAGCAATGGGAATGTGAAAGACACACACGATCGAGTATCGTATACATTCTGGTGAAGAAAAGTTTTCTCATAGAGCAATTTTTCTCGGACCAAGTTGCTTTTACCCCACACCAAGGCATCTGAAAAATTACATGCAACACTGAACCGAAAGAAAAAGAAATTTTCGGAATTTGGATTCATGACAGTTCATTCCTGGACAAAGGGAAATTTTGAGATCAGGCTTGTCTTCCCAAGAATACAGCGAAAGTATAAAATGTGTAAACAAAAATTATAGCTATCAAATAAAACTCTACAGACGGCCAGTAAGTAAGTATGGAAATATATGAGTGCTGCTCCTAAATGTAATATTAAAACTTACATAGGTATTTGGGTGTAATAAATATAGGTATAAAAGTGCGCAACACTTTAAAGTTGTAAAATATGAAGAAACTAAAGATAATGACCAAATACGAGGGCTGTTCAATAAAGAATGTTCACAATTTTTTAAATTCTTTTTTTGACAACGTAAATTTATTCATCCTCATAATTTTGATGGCCCTTCTCAAAATAGTCTCCCCTGAATGCGATGCACATGTCCCAGCGTTTTTGCCAGTCTTCAAAGACATGCAGAAAACCATTTTTGAGAGATCCTTCAAAATCGTCTCCGCAGCTTTCACCACTGCCTCTGATGATGGATAATGCCTCCCACAAAGGCGTTTCTTCAAGTTAGAAATATAAAAAAGTCACATGGGGCTAAATCTGGACTATAGGGAGGGTGAGGGATGCACTTCACATTGATTTTTGCAAGATATTCAGCAACAACTTTGGCAATATGCGACCGAGCACTATCGTGGTACAGCATCCAGCCTGCTTCATGGAAATGTGGTCTTTTGCGCCTGATATGGACTTGCAATGTTTTCAGGACATCCCTGTAGTATTGTCCAGTTACTGATGTGTGTAGGTACAACATGCTGATAAACCATTCCATGAATATTAAAGAATGAGATTACATTAACTTTCCCAGCAGGAGCAACCACTTTTGCTTCTTTGGTGGTTGGTGATGAAGGATATTTCCACACCGTGCTTTGCTGTTTGCTCTCGGATGAAAATGATGTAACCAAGTTTCGTCAGCAGTGATTACGTTTGAAAGAAACTCCGGATCTTCCTCTAACATCAACTTTAACTGCATATTACCTCCATTGCAGCGGTAGGTGATACTGAACATGTCTGAACTTGCCTGGTTCTCACAGGCGGGAACCAGGAGTACCAACAATGAAACTACTACGGCGTGTTTGTTTCACATTAAGCTAACAGAATACAATAAGACTGAATTTTAGTGCGAAAAATTATGACCGTAAAAATTATGATCATTCTTTATTGAACAGCCCTCGTAAGAGTTTAAATTGTACACCCAATTTGAGTTCACGCTCAAAAGTGTACTTAAAAATATTGGTTGAGGGAACTTTTTATTTTTTTATTCAAAATTTTTTGAAAATTCCATATCAGTGTTCCTTTAGCTTCCTAACTCCTCTGTGCCCGGCGGTGGTGGGGGGCAATAGGGATAGCGTGTGTTGTTTGTAAACGTTCTGTGATCACTTTTCCCATGATAGGATTGTTTTACAAATGATACCGAAGAAGGCAACTTCGATGGCTAAAAGTACAATGGTAGCAGGAATAATATAAACTGTACTGTGGAAGGTAAGTAAACAAAGGCACAACTCGGGTTATGTTGTGACGACATGTTCGATGTTTACTGGTGTGGTAGGCAAGCAGTAGTCGTGTTCCTTCACGCAAGAAAACCATGTACCGGTCACCGTTTGACAAGAGCAACACAAAGAAACCACATCTGAACGGTGAACTTTTTTTCCTCTCTTTCTTTGAGGATTTCTTCCTTTTTCGGAAATCATATGTACGCGCGCACACCTGTTTCAGGCAAAGTGAAACACAAACAAGATCGTCCTTTGTGATGCCTTGGTTCATTACACCGGTTTCTTTCAATAATATCTTGCTATTCTCTCACAGCTAGCAAAATCCACAATTCCTCCAAGTTGTGGAAAGGATACCCTATTATTTCTTTCCAGTTATTTGTCTCTGTTAAAACTGTTCTGCAGGTAGTCAATGCAGTGGATAAATCGAATGATGTGCAGCGTCGAGGTTCATTGAGCTTAGTTGACAACCGTGTAACTGTCATGGATTAAGAGAAAAAAAAGAAAGAAAAACGAAATACATAAAAGTAACATCCACCTGAAACCTATCTCCCTAATGAGTTTGAAGCTCGGACCTTAGAGGGCTAAGGCACATCTATCCCCAAACCATTCTCAATTTCTCTTTCCATTTATCATTCGGTTCTCTCTTTGAATCTCATTTCTCACTTTTCCATTCTCTTACCCATCTCTTTATCAGTCTCTATTTCCAGCCTCTTCCTAGCTTCTTATTCTCTCTCTCTTCCCCCCCCTCTCTCTCTCTCTCTCTCTGCTTGTCACCCTGTTGCTCGTTATAATGTTTTCTCCTTCTCCTCCGCAGACATATGTGTGGTGTTTTCAATTCAAAATTTCCTGAAATGTTGCAAAACATAAAGAATGGCTTTAATAATCTATAAACATATCCAAATCATCTACATTTTATGGTAACAAGAAAGAGAAGGCCCTCTTCCGCAGTGGGGGGAGGGGGTTGGTGTGTTATGTCATGTTTGTCTTATATTCAAGAGGTCCTGAGATTGAATTTTGGTTAGAGTGAGTTCACTAGTTAAGTCTTTTACGGCGTTTTCCCTTATCCTGAGAAGTGAATGTCGGATGATCCTACACTCTAGGGAAGCCGGTCCATTTAAGCATCATACGTGCTATATAAGCTATTGCCGAATAAATGATCTGCCTCGTCAACACAAAATCCCAGGTGTGGATAGTATATTTTTAATGCAATCACAATGTTTTCTTCTGTAAGTACGAGTAAATGGAAATGAAAATGTTTTAAAAGATATGCATTTAAACCAACATAAATAGAAATCCACAGCTTATCATGGTATATCACCGTGCAGAAATGTCTGAAAGGGAGCTTACTGAAATGAACGTAATACATAAACAACCGAGCGGGATGGCTCTGGCGGTTTCGTCTGTGGCCTGCTTTCGGGAGGTCCGGGTTCGATTCTGGAGGCCGACCTGCCTGACCCATGTTTTTTTCGGGGTTTTCCCAGGTCACTAGGCGAATGCTGTCATGTCCCTCCATTTCATCTCCATTATCATTTCATATCATCTCATTTGGTGGCCTCTTTCGGGGTAGAAGTGTCGGCGGGTGTCTCGGCGGTGCATCGCAGGATGCTATTGTGGTTCTGTACAAGTACGATGATACCACCTCCACGTGGTACAGGCATTGTGTCTGCACCAGTACCAAAGAAACTGCTGCAGATGGCAGGTATTGAAGATTGTTATACTTCTGCAAGAGGTTCTACCGGAACATTGGGCAATTTTGCCAAAGCAACATATGCTGCAATCGCAAAGACATATGCATACCTGACTCCAGACTTGTGGAAGGAAATGCCTCTCACAAAGGCACCATACCAGGAATTTGCAGATTACCCGGCGCCTCCACCAATATGTGACGACCTGTTCTTACTTTGTGAATACTTAAGGAACACGTGGTCAGGTCGAACACTCTGGAGCAAACACTCAGAGCAGAACTCCATGCTCTCACCATTAGAAATGGCGGACATTAAGCAAGAATTAAAAGGTGTTGATGATCAACAAAATTATTCTGTCGGTAATAACACAGACCAAAAGAATATGCAAGAGCTAACACAATATGTTCAGACGTTGCTTCAAGGAACGCAGGACAAATTCCAAACCATGTCTGATCAGATTATCACTAGGATAGATGAAATGGGCAGGTAAACGGCCGTTATGGCCGCCTTTGTAAATCTTTTTGTTGTAGTAAATATTCTTATTAAGTGAATTCCACTTTTAATTAGCTTTACCCTATCATTTTACCAATGAACCATTATAGAAAAGATCCATTCCTCTCGCTAAAGCATGTAGTTCTGCTCTGAGTGTTTGCTCCCGAGTGTTCGACTTGACTACGTGTTCCTTAAGCATTTACAAGGTAAGAACAGGTCGTCACAATATGCTCTGATGAAAACTACTTCCTCCTCCGGTAGGTCGGTTGCCGGTCTCTGCTCTTCTGTTGAGACCATTTCGGGACCGCTAGCCTGGGACCTTTGGGACTCGGATCGTTTGCATGGGACCATTAGGGCTCGGCTGCTGGGCTCGTTACCATCCCGCTGTGGGGGAGCGAGTTCGTTGTCCTGGCCTATCGGGGGAAGTCTCTATCCAAGTAAACTGTAGGGACCCTGCCCTCTGTACTGTCGTGGCTCCTTGGGACGGCCGCCCTCTGTCTCCTTCGTCTCATCCTTCCTCCCGGGGGTGCCCCCACTTGGGGTATAGGAACAATGGACCCAGCATGGTGGCCTACGTACCGAATCCCCTTCCCGTAGGGGAGGGTATCCGTCCCCTTCAGCTGCCGTGGTGCGGACGCTGCGGACCCCTAGCACTCGTGGTACCTCTGACGTTACTAGAGGAACCTCGGGCCGAACATTTGAGCCCCTCCCTGATTGGGAGTTGTTCGGATTGGGTTGTACTCGAGGGGGCAGTGGTTCCCGATACCCGCGGAAGATCTGGTACGTCTCCGGACGGGGTTGAGGGAAGCCATTAATATTCCCGCGTAGTAGCCAGCATAGCTAGTAGAAGGTGTGCTAGATCACTAGGCGGCCCTACCGAGGTCATATCGGTAGCCTTCCCATTTTGGAGTTGGCGCGCGTAAGTGGCGTATCCACTTTCATCCTGTCTTGAGTCCACAGGACCAGATGGGGAGCTTGTTAGTCTCTAGGTTTTGCCCTATGGAAAGCCCCACGGAGGCTCCGGGCACCCTTCCGGGACAGCTCGGTAACTCTTTGGTCGAAGGAGGCCCAGGTCCTTGGTCCTACGGGTCCAGGGCTAATGGGAGTAGAACCTCTGACATTAACGTACCGAATCCCCTCCGTAATTAAATCCCAATGCCAATCCCATTACATAAACAACAGGTAAACCTATTAAAAATTTAGGTTACCTATTATCTTGTGTATTAAAACTGGTCAAAATAGATTTTGCTTCCTGTTGATTAAAAATATTTGTGTGTGTGTGTGCGTGCGTGTGCGTGTGCGTGTGCGTGTGCGTGTGTGTGTGTGTGTTAATACGTAAGAATGCTGAAGATGAGATTTGAAAAACATCTCCGATCTATCTGTAAGTTGATAAGAATTGCTTAAAAGCAACTTGATAGCAGTTTTACAGATGTACCTTTTAATTACAAATGCAAACAACCGAATACAGTTTGTAAATCAGGTTTACAACACGTTGTGAGAACTAAATCATTGTATCTTACAAAGAAACTTGGCGTATATTGACATCAGAACGTGTTGTTCCCCGTATCTCTGTTGATAGCCTTTACGATGCTGTCTTATTCACCACATAGTAAGCAAGGCCAAGGTTACACTTGCTGATAGTGGCATTTATCTCTACGACAGTCAATGCCATCGTCCTTTTAAACGCAAGAGCTTGCCGCTGACACATGCAGGTGAAGGGTTTTGACATCACCTACCACCACCATGCTCTGTATTATAGCGACACAACAATGAGCAGCTGAGATGAGAGGCTTATTGTTCTATAAACATGCAGGTCTTCATTGAAATTCTTCTCCGCTACGCCCTACGACACCTGGTAAATTTGGCGTTCCCCTATCAAGGAGACCGCGGCGTCGCTTTTTCTGTATTGTTTCTGAGCACAACCCTCTCTTGCCAAAATGTACAACATGCCGCCTCCAAACGGGAACTAGTTAATAGTGGTATGGGTATATAGTAATAATAATAATGATGATGATGATGATGATGATAATAATAATAATAATAATAATAATAATAATAATAATAATAATAATAATAATAATAATAATAATAATAATAATAATAATAATAATAATAATAATAATAATAATAATAATAATAATAATAATAATCATAATCATAATAATAATAATAATAATAATAATAATAATAATAATAATAATAATAATAATAATAATAATAATAATAATAATAATAATAATAATAATAATAATAATAATAATAATAATAATAATAATAATAATAATAATAATAATAATAATAATAATAATAATAATAATAATAATAATAATAATAATAATAATAATAATAATAAAAAGGTAGTTACTCATGAAAATTCGCTTCCATTAAGCAATTCAAACAATAGGTTTGAGATAACATTTAATATCTAGAAAGAGCAAAGGATATTCCAATGCATGTGATTGTTTTCATTTTATTACTTTTTTGAAAATTTTGCAGAATTTTAAACTTTTCTATAAAACTATTTTGCATAAGTTACTGTACGAGAAGGGGCTGCTTGTTTGAGGTGTGTACTGGAAGAAAAATGGTAAATTATGTCCGATTTCACCAACAAATGTTAAGACTTAACACGGGTTTAAAAAAATTAACTTCTTGAATATTCTCTTAAAAATTAAAGCAAATCATCCTCTTCTATATTCCACATTAAATCATGTCATACTAAAATTATTAGATATATCTAATATTTCTTTATTCCTCAAATAATGCCTTAATTTGGTTGATACTTTTCTCCGTTATAACAAAGATTGCATTTCACCAACAAGTGTTAGCTTAACACTCGTGTTAAATCTCTTGTTAAACTAACAAGTCAAATTTCTGATGTTAAGTTCCTAACAATCATAAATAGTCAAGATGGCGGGTGTGAATGCAGCTGTTGTTGTCGATTTGCTATATTTAAGACCGTCTAAATGACATTCTTAATAGAGTACGGCCTATGAGGAGAAATGATTTTGAGTAGCTATCAGAAGAAAATTTTCTAAGGAGGTATATAGACTGTCCAACAAGTTGCTATGAAGCTTACTGCGGAAGTACAAGAGAGGTTAGAACATGCATCGAATGGAATATGCGGATCTCGCCTTTGCTTCAAGTATTAATAAGTTTGCGACTTTATAATTCACTGAATTATGTGAATAACACACTGTCCACCTCCCGTCTTGAAACGTTCAAGTCACTCGGTTCTTGTCCTTTGTTCCTCGTTTTAAATTTGCGTAATACTGAGTTAGAACATGCATTGAAAGGAATATGCCGATCTCGGTTTTGCTTCAAGTATTAATAACTTTGCGATTTTATAATTCACTGAATTGTGCGGATAATGCACTGTCCACCTCCCGTCTTGAAACGTTCAAGTCACTCGGCACTTGTCCTTCGCTCCTCGTTTTAAATTTACGTAATACTGAGTTAGAACATGCATCGAAAGGAACATGCCGATCTCGTATTTGGCTCAAGTATTAATAATTTTGCGATTTTATAATTCACTGAATTATTTGGATAATATACTGTCCATCTCCCATCTTGAAACGTTCAAGTCACTCGTCACTTGTACTTCTTCGCTCCTCGTTTCAAATTTACGTAATATTGAAGATGTTTCGTGTTTCTAGTAATGACACATACATTTGAATTAAATTCGTTTCCAATTTTTCCCACGTGACATCTCTTACATTCACCGCATCCATCCTTCACGCCCGCCTCGGGAGCGTGGTGGTAGCGTGTCTGCCTCACGTTCAAGAGGTCCCGAGTTCGAATCTCGGTCAGGGTGAGTTACCTGGATAAGGTCTTTTCCGGGTGTTTCCCTTATACTAAAAGACGAATGTCGGGTAACACTAAGCTCTGTGGGCCCCGGACACATTCGCATCATTTCACCCATTTCATTCATCGTCCGATATGACTTAACGTTGGAGGACGTAAATTACACACACACACACACACACACACACACACACACACACACACACACACACACACACACACACACACACACACACACACACACACACACACACACATCCGTCCTCCTATTTTCCACGATATCCTTATACTTCGTCTCCAATTCAATTAATAATTCTTACTCCATCGATGTTTACAATTTTGTTTATCCGTCATTGCTTTAGCTGTGTGCAGACGAAATTGAAAACAAAAGCGCATCGCAGTACGTTGAGAAAATAATACGACTCATCCATAGCCTTCTATAGCTGTAATATTTTGAAGTTTCTTGGCGTTAACACGTGTTTGTTAACATTTTCTGAAAACAGGTTGGTGAAATACAAGAAATTTAACAGCTTTGTTAGTGCCGTGACAATTGTTACGTTATATTTGTTAACGTCGATTTTAACATCTGTTGGTGAAATCGGGCATTAGAGTACAAGAAGAAAGCATATATTATTGCAATCATTGTTCATATAAGAAGAGGAAATGGAAAGGCGACAAAGGGAAGGAATAAGAATAGTGCCTAATCTTATGCGTGTGCGTGCGTACGTGTAATATTTCATTTTTACTTTCTCTGTTGCTAATATATAGTAAATAGAAGAAGTACTGTATTGCAATCCACCCAAATATGGCCAGATAACTATGATCTGCAGTTGACTGAAATGCGAAATGTAATTTGTTCCACTATATTCCAAACTGTTATAAGAGAATGTGCTATATAAATTTAGTATGAGGAGCACATATCTGAAATAGTTTATCTGAACTCTACTACAAAGTTTTTTAAGAGGGCCAGGAAAACTCTAAAACAAAGCAATGTGTCATCAGCAAATACACTATTTTTTGCCTTTCTTTAAAACTTCGTTGAAAATGTTAATCGAACCTGGGATCTCTTAACCTTGAAGAAGTGTTTATTATTATTATTATTATTATTATTATTATTATTATTATTATTATTATTATTATTATTATTATTATTATTATTATTATTATTATTATTATTATTATTATTATTATTATTATTATTATTATTATTATTATTATATTACAACATCTTAATTATTACTTAAGAGTTGGACTGTTCAAGATGCTATACAAATGAAGCAAAAAAATGAGCAAAATATATTCTATTCCCCTTGTCTTGGAAGTAAATTAATTTTGCACATACCTTAGGCAGTAGAAGTTTGGAGATTTCCTACCATCTGTCCAAAGAATGTCACTAGGTGCTCTTTTGGTCCATAGTCTGAAATTCAGAGACAAAAGGGGCGGTGAAGCACAGTAAAAGCAAGTATAAATACCTAGAAAGCAGTGAACCTTATTCCTTTGACGGCAAAGAGCAATACCCTCTGCTGTCACTAACATATGCACCCCCCGCCATTTGTTTTTACGTGGGCTTCGACTCCCAACAAAGGACACCTTTGTCGTGGCACGCGTCCTCTTGTGGAGCACACGCATGCGGGTGATGCGGCGTGCCTTTTCCGGTCCAGCTACCGCGGGGCACGTCAAAACACGCTTCCCGGCTAATGATCTCGGACCTAGATCACGGGTTCGATAATATCCGCCGGAGTGAAGTAGGGAATATAATTACTTCCTTGTTTAGAGCTTAATGAAATTGCTGGTAGCCAATTTTATTAACATAAGTATAATGCTCTCGAGACTCAATTTATTTGTTAAGTGCTCGTTATGAAGCTGGTATAAAATCACACACGTTATAATTCTATACAATTATTCTTGGTCTCATGTTAAATATACAAATTTGCTTGTTTTCCTTTAAATTTATATTTAGTAAATGTTACGACTAGAGGTTTACGTATATAGATATAAGAATCATAGGATCTTATATCGAGCAATCTTTTTATTTTTTTTATTGTTTTATGCAGATATGGGAGAACTGATAAAAAATAAGTATATAGTAATAACATTGTAGAAGTAGGACAGTGCGCCTCCTCTGAACTAATACAAATGTGTTTACTGCACTAATACAGATATAATACTGAACTAATATAATGGTATACGTAGTTCAATAGTGTTAATTTACACAGCAGAAAAGAAGAATAGGATAGAAAATGTGGACAAGTAGATGATTCAGAAGTAGAAATGTCATCACTGTAAAGCAGGTCCTGTGGAAGTCGTCGCTTCAGTCGCGTTGACCGGCGAATTCGGACGCCGATGTTATACGTCACAGCTTCTGGAACGTGGCGTAGATTGTAGAAGAATCGTCGAGCTATCTGTGCGATGAAATGGTGGAGAGGAAAAAGTCCCAGCTCATATCGAGCAATCTGTGGCTCAAAATCTGCAGGTTGTGGCTTCGATTTCCTGGCTGACCTTCCTGACCGTTTGGGATTTTGCGAGGTTTCCCAGGGCCGCCATATGAATGGCGACACTACTGCCACCATGTTTCACTGTAGCTACCATGTTCTTAGGTTCCCTCTCTGTATTTGACAGTCTCCACACTTTAAGACGTCCATCATTCTTGTATGGGCAGAATTTGCTTAGGTCTGACCAGAGAACCTTATCCCAGAATTCTGTTGGTTTCACCACATACTGTTTAGCAAATTCTATACGCTTTTTCTTATTCATCTTATTAACATGGTTTCTTCCTAGGAACGCGGGCATTGTACCCAGTGCTATTTGAAACCCGTTCAACTGTTCTGGTGTGAACCACAGTGCCAGAATATTGCTCAAGGTATCCTCTAATCTCAGATGCAGTGACTCTCAGATTCTGCTTCACCATTTTTATTATTTGCCTCCTGTCTCTGGTGGTGAATTTTGAAGGAGCGCCATTTCTAGGTTTATTTACAACATTATTTGTCTGTTTGAAGGGTTGAATTACGCAGAACACTGTAGTTTTGCTTCTGTTAATGGTTCTGGCAATTTCAGAGAGAGATTTGTTTTGTTTGTACATATTTATCACGATATTCCTCTCTGCCACCATTGTCTCCTTACCTTTACGTCCCATATTAACTGGGAGTTCACTATCGACTGAATAACGTTGAGGACACTGTCTCGAGGCATAGCATAAACACAACTGCTATGTGGTAGGGGCATGTAGGGTACGTCCAACCACCTTTCTCTCTGTTCTATTGGGACAAAAGAATAAATAGAGTACGGATTGTGTAATAAATACATGCAAAGTGATATTTTAATATTGTTTCCGAGACACAAAATGTTAAAGTTTACATGTTTAACAATTCAACGCTGCCAATGTTACATGTTATATTATTCGAATACTTCTGTCGGCCTCTGTACATGTTTAAATGGTACTGTGTCGACATACGTACGTGGTGACAGTACGACCTAGAGTTGCAAGTAAGGAAGTAAAATTTCCGATTACATGAAGCGGCATTCTACGAGAACGTAAAATCCTGTTATGCATATTTCCCCTGCCCTATAAGGATTTGATTGTTGTGGTCCTTGAAATGGAAAGCCAAGCTGGACTGCAAGGCCGCCTAGTGTACACCACACCTCCCCCATTTCAATTCATTTCCGATTTACACGTCCCGAGAGAAGAAATATAGCGAAGCGTGGCTAATTCTTTCATTATTTTTATCTAGTTTATAGCAGCAGTCGTCCGCTTGTCTGACGTCACTAGTCTTGTTATTTACGATTCTGGTTTTCACGCTTGCTGTTAGGGAATTGATAACAGAGAAAGGCTTACATTTCTTATAAGTTTGTGTTATATGCATTTTAAGTTATCTGCATTGCGGTAAGTGCCAATCCTTACGAGATTTGACTGTTACGACATGTGATTTATTACTAGGAACAGATAGTTTGTGCTATAATAATCCCTATATATAGGTATGCATTCCTGTGTTGAAACCTTCATAGTATTTACATAAAGATGCCATACTAAAGCTATATAACATATTGACATAAAATAGAAATTTAAACCAATTTGATATAATCTCTCACAGAAATGTGTTAACTCTTGAGAGTAAGTTTTATGAACGATCTAGGTATCAATCCTAGCACCATAAAAATGTGGGAAGTAACAGGTAAAATTCTATTCGCCTTGTAGTATAATCCTCCAGCGCAGGCAATGAGTATCGAGTAGCATTCATTCAGAGGCCGACAGAAGTATTCGAATAATATATAATGTAACATTGCACGTATTTTTTTGTTTTGTTTGTAATTTACGTCCTCCAACATTAAGTTATGTCGGAAGATGAATGGAATGCGTGAAATGATGCTCAAATGAGCCCAGGGTCCATAGAGCTTAGAGTTACCCGACATTCGCCTAATAGGATAAGGGAAAACCCCGGAAAAACCTTATCCAGGTAACTCACCCTGACCGAGATTCGAACTCGGGATCTCTTGAACGTGAGGCAGACACGCTACCACCACACTACCGAGGCGGGCACATTGCACGTACTATAAATACTGTAATATTTATGTATTTGACAGCGTGGAATTGTTAAACATGTAAACATTAACCTTTTGTGTCTCGGAAACTATTTAAAATATCACTTTGCATGTATTTATTACACATTCTGTACTGTATTTATTCTATTGTCCCTCTTATTGGAGGACATAAGTATTCGAACGTACCCAATCGAACGGGGATACTGGTGGTTGGACGTACCCTACACCCCCTATCACATAGCAGTTGTGTTTATGCTATGCTTCGAGACAGTGTGCTCAAAGTTATTCAGCCGGTTGTGAACTCACAGGTAATATGGGACGTAGAGGTAAGGAGACAACGGTGGTAGAGAGGAATATCGCGATAAATATGTACAAACAAAACAAATATCTCTCTGAAATTGGCAAAACCATTAACAGAAGCAAAACTTCAGTGTTCTGTATAATTCAATGCTTCAAACAGACAAATACTGTTGTAAATAAACCTAGAAATGGCGCCTCTTTTAAACTCACCACCAGAGACAGAAGGCAAATAATAAAAATGGCGCAGCTGAATCCGAGAGTCACTGCATCTGAGATTAGAGGATTCCTTGAGCAATATTCTGGCACTGTGGTTCACACCAGAACAGTTGAACGGGTTTTAAATAATACTGGGTACAATGCCCGCGTTCATAGGAAGAAACCATATGTTAATAAAGTGAATAAG
Source organism: Mantis religiosa (assembly GCA_030765055.1). Lineage (NCBI taxonomy): Eukaryota > Metazoa > Arthropoda > Insecta > Mantodea > Mantidae > Mantis > Mantis religiosa. The sequence goes on along the minus strand of CM060955.1, from coordinate 119,029,893 downwards.
GAAAAGCGTATAGAATTTGCTAAACAGTATGTGGGGAAACCAACAGAATTCTGGGATAAGTTTCTCTGATCGGGCGAGTGCAAATTCTGCTTATACAAGAGTGATGGACGTCTTAAAGTGTGGAGAATTCTAAATACAGAATGGGAACCTAAGGACATAGTAGCTACAGTGAAACATGGTGACAGTAGTGTGACGGTATGGGACTGTATAGGTCCATCTGGCTTTGGGGAACTGGTGTTCATAGATGCGATCATGGACAAATTTGAATACAAGAGGAGTCTTGAAACAATCTTAAAAAGAGTGCAGAGAAGCTGGGATTAGGGTATGATTATTACTTTCAGCAGGACAATAATCCGAAGCATACTGCTGAAATTGTAAGGCTTTGGATCATGTACAACACTCCTCACACTTTGAAGACACCGCTCCAATCTCCAGATTTAAATCCTATAAAGAACATCTGGAAGGAACTCGAGGAGCGTGTGAGGAAGCCTCACATCAGAAGCAAGGACCATCTGAAAGACTTCTTCAAACAGAGTGGAGAAATATGGACTCTGCAGTCACTAAACAACACATACAGACAATGTCCAAAAGATTATCAGCAGTAATTCAAAGAAAGGGGATGATAACTAAATACGAGCTGTTCTCTGTTCGAATACTCATGTCCAGATGTAAAGTATCCGTTTTATTTCTCCTTATAGTGCAAATTAGTTTCAGTTGCTATTTATATGTTTAGTGGAAGACTCAAGTTTACTTTGTACCAGATGTATTTACGTATGCTTACTCTGCGTAGCTTTAAAATAATATAAGTAATAAATATTCCTACGTTCGAATACTTATGTCGGCCTCTGTACGTATGCAGCTTTCTCATAGCGTATAAATGCTTCCTGTCTTACTGAAATACTATAAATATGTTTTAATATTTTGTTTGTTTTCTTTCCTTTCTCTCATTTACATGCCGCTTTGAACACATAAAGTTATATTGGTGGCTGTGACTGAGAATAATTGCTGGTTTTCAACCTACATCTTTCTACAGTTGGTTATAATAGTTGTATTTCATAATTGTTTAAACATTAACTTTCAGTCTACCTTTCTCATTCTCTCACTCTCACACTTTCCCAATACTCTCTTTCCAGTTCATAGTTGCAGAATCAAGGGAAGGTGAACAGTTTTAGATAAAGAAAATTCTGATTTAGCGATTGCCACCATAATAATTTATTTTGATTTTATACACAATATTAATAAAGAATGGCGTGGAAAGACAATCCAAGAGATATCTGTTTAGCAGTAAGTGTTTGTCATTTTCATCCGGATCCTGCATGTTACGGTGTATAAGAATTAACTTTGTAATTTTTATGCTTACCCAATGCATGTATCTATTCAAAGTCTATTTGTGGCCATTTTATCAATAACCGTATTATTTTCGATCGTCGTAGTTTAATGCAAAGCTCGCAAGGACCTCATTCAGCGTGGTGAAAATAAAAAGCGGACAAACAAGGTGTTACCCCCTCCCCCATGAAAGATAAAAATATCCCCAGAAGCACCTGGGATGAAAATGCCCCATCTGTCCGTGGCGGTGGGACTGTAAAAGTGTCTGTGATTTAAGATAAGACACATCCAAACATTGCCGTTTGTCATTATGCGTGCATTAAAGCCTCACCTCTTTTGTTTAACTGATCGATATTGGTTAGCCTACGTTTCATGAGCATTTGCCTTAAATCACCATTGTTGATTTATCAAGGCGCCTAGAGTGCGAAGAATATCACAGATTATCCCATGAAGAATTTTTAATTTTAATCTCACAAAGGACTAGATCTTTTGGAAGTCAAAACTTGGATTCTATTTAAATTATTTTAGTAATAAAATAAATTATATCATAAATTGCTATTAAATTAAAATCTGACCTGGAACAGACCATTTCGATTTACTCGCCCATTCTCTGGACATGCTTTCAAAACAAAGTTTAGGTAGCAATAATCACGAAGTCATAAATTGGTGGAATTAGAGTACAAGAGTTGGTTGCTCGCCTCGGTAGCATGTCTTGCCTCACGTTCAAGAGGTCCTCAGTTCGACTCTCGGTCAGGGTGAGTTACCTGGATAAGGTTTTTTCCGAGGTTTTCCCTTATCCTATAAGACGAATGCTGGGTAACTCTAAGCTCCATGGACCCTGGGCCCATTTGAGTATCATTTCACCTATTCCATTCATCGTTTGATATGACTTCAAATGTTAAAGGACGTATATTACCAAAAAAAAAAAAAAAAAAAAAAAAAAAAAAAAAGTGAGTTGATTGTAATTCAGTGTTTCTTAATACAGTGCAAAATTCTAGGAAGTTTGAAACATTTTTCCCAAAGGTACCGAATTTTATACAAATAATTGTTTAGGTTTTTAAAAATAAAATCAGACTACTGATTTGAATAAAAAAATTAAACAATAAAACACATACAACATAAAGTTTCAGCATATCTCAAAACTATTTGAAATTCTTCACGTGTTTTCTTAAACTCGAATATCTGAAATAATTGTTCCATAGATATAGATGCCTGTAATTAACTGCTTCGGGCAGTTCTCTACATTACCCTTAAAATCTGCGCCCATTGTTGAGAAATTATAAATAAATGCATATTTAAGAAATCACACTGTTTATTATTATATTGGATAAATTAATTACCAAAATCCTAAATATTACGTGGTAGTCAGAGATGGCAGCACCACCTCTTTGGCTGTCTGAATTCTCAAAATTCAAAACGTCTACTTCAGCCCACCGGTTATTTGCTAAAGGTTCTTATATCTCCTAAACATTGCAATATTTTGTGCAATTTATGGAAGAAGAACAATTTTTTGACACAATGGATCCTGCCTTACTTAAAAATGTCTGTAAATTTGTTCAACAGCTAACTGGTATTGAATCAAAAGTCACTCAGATATTTGCATCATGACTTAAAAAGAATCTTTTTGCCAAAAAAATAAAAATTTGATTAAAAATTTGCCTCTGAAGTTAACAATATGAGTTATAACGAAGTATACCTATAAACCATCATCAAATGGCGATGGGGCAGTTTTAAGGTCCTTTTAATTTACTTCATTGCAAACGCACTTAAATTAAACTAAAAATAGATTTGGAGATTTTGCTGAATGAAACGAAGTATTTAATGAATCTCTTTTTAATCAAATGACTACTCTCTCTAGGCAGTGAGATAGAACGGACAGCTTGTTGATAACATATAACTGTCGAATTGATGTACGCTCAATCCATCGCCGCGTGGCACTGGCGGCGACTTTTGACCTAACTTGACTTGGTTCAGTGCCTTAAAAACGAATGCAAACATGGAGCCAAACAAATTCCGAAGGACGCTTATATTGGAACTTTTGATGGCATTGCTTTTGGCAGAATAATTTGGAAACCACCCAAACGCTTCCATTCCGTTATCAACATAGTAAAGAAAAACCTAAATGGCAAAAATTGCCAAAAAATATTACTGTTTAAGGTTTATTGCATGTTATCTTCAAGAAGCCTTGGCGTACACACGAAAACTGCATACGTGCAAGAAAACACAAAACAACAACACATACATACACACATGTACAAGAACACTACAAGCCTATCAGACACGTAGTCTCGCTCAATAGTATATTCTCATATCGTTGTAAGTAGTATTGCTAACATCAATAAGTCAAGTTTCTATGATATACACAAGCTGGAAGTATTACATATTAAATGATTGAGAGAAAAGGATACATTTTAATTACATACATGCTAACAACAATAAAAGTGCATTTTTACTTGTAATTACATGCTAAGAGTTCTAAATTGCTGGAAAAATACTTCGCAGATAGTCGTGTCTGAAGAGAATCATGTGGTGGCCTATTGACATCGTCGTCTTTTAGCTTGCCTCTTGTGATGGAGTTCCACAGAATCCCTGTACAAAGACCAATAGTAATCCGCAAGTACAACTTCATTCCAACGGCCCTGATATCTTTGTTCCATAACAGAAATGTCCTGAAGGAATCTCTCCCCATGTTCATCACTAACAGCTCCCACAACTAGGAGCTGGGAGTGGAGAAAATGGATCTTAAGGGACATGTTGCCTCCAAGTTTACGGTATTTTTGCAGGAGCACTGTCACCAAATGCTAGTAATTGCCATCTCTTTTGTTGCCTAAAAATCCATGAACAACATCCTTGAAGGCTTCCCAAGCTTCCTTTTCTTTCCCCTCCAAAACTTGGTCAAATGCAGAATCCTTTACAAGTTCTCTTATTTGTGGTCCGGGAAAAATGCCTTCCTTAAGTTTTGCATCAATGAATTTACAAAATTTCTCTCTGATTGTGTTTTGTTATTTGACAGGTGTGCCAACTCCCAAAAATCTCCCAAATTTAAAATCTTCACTCTAAAAAATGAAATGACACTTTATCTTCAAAAGAAGAGCTAATCTATCATTTTTATGGTGATTTTTGAATTCAGAAAATGGAAATACATGTAAATTCACTATTTTTAAACCCGAAGCATTTTCATTGTTGCCCAGTGTAATTTTACTACACGTAAATAACTGTTTGTGTTGCTCTTTAATATTATATGGAGCTTATATATCTTATTTTTATATTTAATTTGCTGCATATATCATATATGAATGCATTGTGTATATATTATGTACATTTAATAGCTTTTAATTGCAGCCATCGCAACAATAAACAGCCTTTTAAATAGGAAACTGAAACTGTTTACCAGAAAAAAGAAACAATTGCACGTCGAAGCTATAAAAATTACAAGTTTTGTGGGGGTTTTCCCAAATTTAAAACACGAATGAAACGGTCAAGGGGAAAAAGGTAATTTTATTTAATAATGACATGAGTAAAATTTGTCTCAAGGGAATTATTTGAAAGCGATTTATAGAAAAGGAGGCTAACAAGGTTCCACTTTATCTCACGGTAGCATGCGTTGCGATGACACGTTTATCTTTGTAAGGGTCGCTAACCCTCGACATACATAGAAGAGAGGGTGACGACGCCGCGGAACAAACAGAAGCGCGTCATTGTGGCGCAGGGGGTGTAGTAGCGCGCTTATCAGCCCGGTTCCCCGAGGTGAGGCATATCCTTTGATGCGGGACACATAAATTATGCTTAGAAATCGCACAGTATTCTGTTTATTTCATGGTGTGGTTATTCCACGGCTACACGTGTCACACTTCTATTGCAAATTATTATATACTGTATTATATTATATACTGTTTAATGCTTCTTGTTTTTATGTGTCACAGTAGTAGTCTATCGTGCACACGTAACATTCAGAGCAGTGGCGGAATGCCTATCTTGCAATTTAAATGCACAAGCGACTGTGCAACAATAATAATCGAATTGTAGTATGAAGGATATGATTGTTATATAAATTTGTTTAATTGTTTCTTTCATTATCATTCAACTATGTACCTTTATTTTAATAAAAAAGCAAATGAACATTAAATTGATAGTTTACACAAAATGAAAATAATCGACAATTTACTTACAGTACAACAGTATTAAGAAAAGCAATAAGCACAACATATTACTCAGAAGTGGAACCTAGTTTTCTAGATTTTTGTTGTCTCTTTTGTCAAAATAGTTGTTCAAAATTAGGTATCAATGTTTGTGCAGCAGCTAGTGGGTGTGTGTGCGTATGTGTGCGTGTGTGTGTGGATCTGAACATACTCAGAAAACGAGTGGCATTTCTATGTAGTCGAGGAAATGTATTTCTTGGAAAATGTGAATACAAATCACTCAATCTAATTCTATTTTTGAATTTATTTCTTTTTTTCATTTGACGATTGCATTGCAAATCGATAAGTTCAACTTGCAATTCAGATGGAACATTATCAAGATCTGTAGAGTAAGGCTCAGCAAGTATTTGGAAAATTGGCTCTAATTTCACCACGTCTTGAAACCTTTTCTGAAATTCTTGGTTCAACACTCTTAATATTTGAACATATTCTTGCAAGTCCATGACCTGAACAAACTGCTGAACTGCAGAGAGCTTTAGAAAATGTACCAAGTTCTTTGAGGTTAACTGCCTTTCCCAAAAGGATAGTTTCATTTTGAATGCTCTGATACTATCACTTTCTATAAAAAAGAAACACTCTTCCCATGAAGGCATAAATGTAGGAGTAGATGTCCTACGTGTCACATTACATTCTCCAACCGACATTATGTTTACGAAAACAAACCGCAAGAGACGAGGCAACACTGCTGTCCAATTCCACGTCTTGTCTCACACTGAAGTCGCACGGCACTCGTGGCAGTGCACAGTGCTACGTCATTTGCTCTAGCACAAAATCGATTCACTTGGTGACCGCTGCAATAAAGCGATAACCAAAATATAGTTTACTTATTATTATATATAATAAATTATTCAACGTGTAGGTACAAGGAAAGAGGAAGGTATTTTGCAAATTAGGTTTCCTTTGTGTGTCTTTAGCTTAAAGAAGGTGTTGAATTTCATCCAAAAACTTTGAATTCAGATGCCTAGAATAAAAGAGAAATTAAAGAGGTAAGTTTCTGCGGCCAAAGTCTCAAAAACGAAACTCAAAGTTCAGCATCTTCCTAAGATGCCACACAAAGATGTTAAAGAAAATACCCCCACACCATACTACCTCGAAAATATTTTTCGAAAAGTTCAATTTTTTTTTTCAAAAACGACTATAACGATTTTGATTCAAGTAAACTTATTTAAGATATTTAAATTACCAAAGAACTGTACATCTTGAACTTTCTGGAATTAGCCTAATTAGTCCTCTTCTGCTGGATGCTTTTGCTTAACTGGTAAATCGTAAGAAATAGAAAACATCGTACTAGAGAAAAAAATATAGATCTCTGTTAAAACATACTAATTATATTATCGTTAAAAGGGGATTCTAATGTACAAAGTAAATATTTGATGCATTACTTCGCAAGTCCTTCTGTTGTACTCTTCTACATACAAGTCTTTCAAATGACTGTACTTCCATTTTCTTGTTAATTTAGTGAAATGTTTTATATAAGGTTTGTTTGAGTGATCACGAGATAAAAATTTGTATAGCTATTTGGGTTTTGAAAGGAAAAAAAACACTCAAACCAATAGCAAAGGATCTCTCACAGGTGCTAAATGCCACAAATTATTTGACAAAATTAGTATTGACTAATGAAGTACTATGGTAGTTAATTTATGAACTTCTAGCAATAAATATCTATTTTTTGAACCTTTTGGTAAAATGTTTCTATTTCTTTGTTAACAGATTTCTGGCGGAGTCGGAAGCAGGGTCACCTTACGGCGAAAGTCCGGAGTTCGTCACCCGGAAGGCCAGCAGTCCAGGTGCAATCAGACAAATAGCCCCTCATCACAGTATTTATATAGACTTGGTATTTTAAAATACTTTAATCCTTCATAAATTGTAATATTGCCAATAACACATATAACGAAGATGATTATTTTTGTTCGTTAAGTGTATAGTGAAATGTGAAAGTCAAGCTAACTACCAAAGTGGTACGTCATGTCAGAAGTTATTCAAGTGTTAGTTTTATGAAAAGAAACAGTGTACTTGTGAATAAGCGGAAGTCAAAATGGCTAAAGCAAGTGCCCGAAACGCAATGCCAGTAAACTAGTTATCATGGAAATATATGGTAGTAAATTGAATAACGAGAAAGTTAAGAGTTGTAAAAATGTTGGAATTCGCCAAGACTTTCCTCAACCTTTGCACATTCTTTACCGTGTAGCCTTCAGTTGTCCTCAGAATGTCCGTTATGAATGGTTTAGGAAAACTGAAACGATTTCATTCGCCTAAGGACTGATCCGCCAATGTCAAAACTTAGCAATTTCTCATTTTGTTTGTAACTAATGAATATTTATTTTAGATGTGCATTGGAGTTTTAGTATTTACTTTCTTCCTTCGGAATGGAAGTAAAGCTGGTGGTCCCATGTCGTACATTTGCGGCACATAAAAAAAAACCTCAAGCCAGTTAGTAAAATTAAGCGTTCGTTTACACCCAGCATTTAAGCACTCATAAGTAATATTAAAAGAACTCACTGTCTTGTCTATTTCCATAAATGCATCTCTTTTAATAATTTGAGGTATTTTATCATGTTACTTTATTGTGAGCTATCTCACATACTGTAGACGTATATAACTGTAATACTCTGAATGTATTTCGAGAATTTCAAAGTTCAGAAAATGGGATACTTGTGTAAAGAAATTCTTTTAGTTACTGATATTTGAACAATAAAGACAAATACAGAATAAACTTATAACAAATAAGTTCAAAGCGAGAACAAAGGAATCGCGATCATACATAAAATACTGTCATTACATGGCGTTAGAGTGTTCTCCAAAATTTAAATCGTACAGCCAACTGTACAATAAAGTGATTTTTGAAACATCCATTTTAAAATGAGCAAATGTACAAACCTGCAGAATGCAGAAACATAACATATTAAAGATACTATCCAACGAAAGAGAGTAAAATATATAATAGATGAAGATTTTTAAGTTTCAGTGACTGAAAAGGGAAAATTAATGTACTATCATAATTTTGATAGTCCTTCTCAAAATAGTCTCCCCTGAATGCGATGCACTTCTCCCAGAGTTTCTGCCAGTCTTCAAAGACATGCTGGAATCCATTGTTTGAGAGATCCTTCAAAATCGTCTCCGTAGCCCTCACCACTGCCTCTGATGATGGATAGTGCCTCCCACGAAGGCGTTTCTTCAAGTTAGGGAATAGAAAAGAGTCACATGGGGCTAAATCCGGACTATAGGGAGGGTGAGAGACGTATTTCACGTTGATTTTTGCAAGATATTTGGCAACAAAATTCGCAATATATAGCCGCGCATTATCATGGTGCAGCATCCAGTCAACTTCATAGAAATGTGGTCTTTAGGACTTGCAATGCTTTCAGGACATCCCTGTAGTATTGTCCAGTTACTGATGTGTGTGCAGGTACAACATGCTGATAAACCATTCAATGAATATCAAAGAATGAGATGACCATAACTTTCGCAGCAGAAGCAACCACTTTTACTTTTGGGGTGGAGGGGGGGGGGGTTGGTGTTGAAGGAGATTTCCACACGGAACTTTGCTGTTTGCTCTCAGGATCAAACTGATGTAGCCAAGTTTCATGAGCAGTGATTACGTTTGAAAGAAACTCCGGATCTTGCTCTAACATCAACTTTAACTGCATGCAGACCTGGCACCCAATGAAATGTTCGGTATTTCGGAAAGTGATCTTAAGGTAATTCATCCATCCTCTCTCGTAATGGCAGCAGCAGTGTAGATGTTTTCTTCCGTAAGAGCAGTAAATGGAGCACCGGGTCCACCTTCCTTTGAAATTAATTGTTTCCCCTCTTTAAACATTTCAAACCACCTTCGAGCTGTGCTGTAGGGAAGAACAAACTCTCTATAGGCCTCCTGTAACATTGTATAGGCCTCAACTGAAGATTTGTTGAGACGAAAGCAGAATTGCAAAGCCGCATATTGTTTCTCGCATGTTACCTCCATTGCAGTGGTAGGCGATACTGAACATCTCTGAACCTGCCTGGTTCTCACAGGCGGGAACCAGGAGTACCAACAATGAAACTACTACTTCGTGTTTGTTTCATATTAAGCTATAATAACATTGAATTTTAGTGCGAAAAATTATGACCGTATGAAAATTATGATCATTCTTTATTGAACAGCCATCGTATTTTATATTAAGTAAAATCATTTTACTATTTAATCCGTCTTTAAGAAACTACTATAAAGGCATTGACGTACACATTTGTATACAGGTCCAAAGTTTTTAAAGGTGATAAACGGCATATATTTTTAAACTCAAAATCCAGGAAGGAAGGAAATAACGTTGAACTTTCGTTCCGGGCTTATTCATTCGTAAATAAAACCACCCCACCAACCCTTGAGTCTTTCGGCGTTTGCAGATAGCACTCGAATTGGTTTTTGCTTGCCTTCACTGACCGTTGGTTTCTCTTGTTTTATTTACTTTGTGTTAGACAATTACTTAAAAGTTTCTGTGCCTGTTGACATAACTTAAGTGTTCCTCGAGCTGCGTTGAATAAATGCCTCAAATGTATCAATTGAACACAAAGTATTGGTAACAATTGATTTCTTTCATACTAGCATCATACAATTTTGGACATATGCATTCGGTATTTACAAAGCTGTATGGTGTATGTAACCCAAATAAAACAGAAATATATTTAAAATAGAGAAAGTTAAATTGAAAATCAGGTTTCTTCTCCTCAGTAGTATACTGTGCATCAAAGAATAGCGCTGTGCAACATTTCGATGTTAGGGATGCATAAAAAACTTAATTGAGAGCCTGTACTTGTTAGTGGATGCATGGAGATGATCTCTTTGCATTGTGGATATAATCAAAGAAGACAGAAATAGAATGTTACTGGTTAATTTTTCATTATGCTCTTATTTTCTAGTATCATAATCGCTCTTCCTTTTCATATACCTTCGTAACGACAAATGTTCAATGTTTATTGTGTTGAAAATGCTTGTATTCATATTTTTAACCATTAAAAATGGCCACTCGATGCAATTTTTAATTTTCTGAAAACTCTAATCTGTAATTTGGACATAGGAAAGACTGATGCTGTCTTTCTGCTCGAAATATATTAAATGTCATGTAATAGGAGCCTCTAAAGATAGAAATTAAAACATAACAGGTTTCCTTGAGTGTATTGTTTGATTTAATTCAAAATTATCAAGTCAGTATATATAGGAATTCTACATCAAATATGTTGAAGACTGAATCAAGTGTTTTCTTATAGTATTGAGGTTATTTTAAAAACTTAAAAATTTGAATTTGACTATAAAGAAAGAATCTTACACATTCGTTAAGGCATGTTCATTCAATCTGGAATGCCCAATTTTATCTAGCTTTAATTCTACCCTGCTTATTTATATGTAATCATTACAGCGACCATTTGGTGTATTGATCTTTATGCGTCCGCAAGGGACGCTATAGGCAGTAATTGAGTTTTACTTTGAGATTTAGGGCTGGGGAAGTCGTGCCTTTCTTCTGCTTCTTCTCCAGTACCACTTCATTATATCATCTGGGGTGATGAACAAGGCCCCAAGCAACTTTACTGCGCTTTTACTGCTCGGTAATAAGCAAGATTATATTATGCGTTTAAAATCGCTATCAAGGTCACTAGTGAACAAAAGGATGCAGTTCCTCACAAGACATTTTTATATTTTCTCTCTTCCGGACATTGTTCTGAAACAGACGCCAGAGAAGGGATGGATGAGTCAGAGAGATGTTGGCTACCAAGGTCCTCATGCACCTAAGGAGTGATTTCATGCACTTTCACACTTATATAAATGTCGTGATCGGCGAGGAACGGGAAATGCACGAAGGTGAAATTCTTTTGCAACTAGGACAGCTTTGTTCTCTAGCTTCACATCATGTTAGTGCTCAAGTCTTAATAGTACAGTTGGGGAATACCAAGGAATTCGAGGATAACCTGACGTGCAACTGTTATACCAATTTTATAGGTATATGACTTTATTTTCGTAAATATTCTACTATTTTCATCCATTTATATACCATCTTTGAAGACATGTTGACTAGTTTGTATTTCTAACAATTTCAATGATGTTTACTTTCATGTTAACTGTTGGTTTGTACCATTTTGACATTGTTTTATTAACATTGAATAACACATACCCACGCGCTCGCGGTCCGTTTAAATCATTTAGAGGCTCTAGCGAGAATCCAACCACGGACTTAGAGGCTAAGATGCCAACTGCCAAGCAAAGTGGCATTCTAACTTCACATCTGTTAAACATGCTAAAGGTTCGCTAGAGATTAACATACAAGTAACAAGCAAGTTATACATGCACAGGCGTAGAAAACCACTATTTGTTTAAAAAGGGAACCATACTCAACCTGCTTAATGAGGGGCGCATATTAAAAAAAAAGTCTTTGTTGCACAAGACCGTATATAAAAAATTTAAAATATACATTTTGTACCTCATGTACATCTCCTTTTTTTTTTTTTTTTTTTTTTTCATTTTCTTGAAGAAATTGAACAAGAGCGTGGTATATAGGTTTGCGGCCTGACTGTAATACGGCGATGGTGCTAGGAGGAAAAGGAACAGAATGGTGCAATCGGCGGCGGAGAAAGGACGAACGTTGGGTTCGATAGCTAGAGCAACTGAACAGATGATTGAGCTCTATCTCCATTTAAAACGTACTTAAGGACAGGAAGTAGTCTTAAGAAAAATTGGTCCAAATGTCATTTGTTTTATTCGTTGCTATGAGTACAATAGGGGTTTCTGAATGATTTTACTTATTTGTATGGTTATTCTAAATTGTGTACCCAGTTTTAATTGCTCATTTCTGTGTTACATTCTTAATTTACATAAAAATAAAACGAGTTACATAATCTATAAATCAGTAGAATTTCAGTATAAATATGATCGCCATTGTTGCTTGTACCTATAGCATCATAATTCATTAAATATACCTCTCATTACACTTCGCAACAAAAAATAATTTTTGAATGCTTCGAGCACTTCATGAGGCAATTCCTACTAATTTTGGGTTGAGAAAAACAAATATGACAATGAAAATTTTGTATTAGCTCTAGTTTCTATGATATACACAAGGTGGAAGTATTACATATTAACGGATTGAGAGAAAAGGATACATTTTAATTACATACATGCTAACAAAAATGAAAGTACATTTTGTTTTTTTAACTGGTAATTACATGCTAAGAGTTCTAAATTGCTGGAAAAATACTTCGCAGATAGTCGTGTCTGAAGAGAATCATGTGGTGGTCTATTGACTTCGTCGTCTTTTAGCTTGCCTCTTGTGATGGAGTTCCGCAGAATCCCTATACAAAGACCAACAGTAATCCGCAAGCATTACTTCATTCCAAAGGCCCTGATATCTTTGTTCCATAACAGAAATGCCCTGATGGAATCTCTCCCCATGTTCATCACTAACAGCTCCACAACTGGGAGGGAAAAAGTCTGGAGAAAATGGATCTTAAGGGACATGTTCCATCCAAGGTTACGGTATTTTTGCAGGAGCACTGTCACCAAATGCTTGTAGTTGTCATCTTTTTTGTTACCTAAAAATTCATGAACAATACCCTTGAAGGCTTCTCAAGCTTCCCTTTCTTTCCCCTCCAAAATTTGGTCAAATGCAGAATCCATTACAAGTTCTCTTATTTTTGGTCCCACAAAAATGCCTTCCTTAACTTTTGCATCACTTAATTTCCAAAATTTCTCTCTGATTGTGTTTTGTTATTTGACAGGTGTGCCAACCCCTAAAAAAATCCCCAAATTTAAAATCTTCACTCTAAAAATGAAATGACACGTTATCTTCGAAACAAGAGCTAATCTATCTTTTTTATGGTGATTTTTTAATTCAGCAGATGGAAATACATGTAAATTCACTATTTTTAAGCCCGAAACAATTTCATTGTTGCCTAGTTTAATTAAGAAATGCCTCCTCTTTCTCTGAGATAACCTTATTGCTAGAGAGAGAGGCAAACTAGGAAATGTTATATTAAGTATCATTTAAAGAATCAACCTCTGTGGAGGAGAATAATTAATAATAGAAAGCATACACAGAACACAAAGTCACAAATACAACACCAAAATATTATTACTTTTCTGTGCAGATGTTCAAAGACGGGGTCTGTTTAACTTTGAAAATCTTACTAAACATTTGTGAAATATAGGACAGATTAAGTATTCTGTTTAATAAAATAATGTATCTGTTATATTAAGGTGAGAAATCGTAACATAGTAGGTGTATTGGATTATAGAACCTATTAAATGTTTTGTATGTCCGAATATAAACAAAAGAATAAGCACAAAGTTAGCAAAAGCGTTTTCACAAATAGAATGGTGCTATAATGTTTTTTAGCCATTGTTTCTTTACAAAAGCACTTCAATTTTTGTAGATGTGGCATGGAAATTTTAGAGTAATAACTAAAGTTTCTCCTAAAACAATGGGTCATAAAGGTGGCAAAATGGTAACGTTTGATTTATCCTCAAACGTGGTTGTGAATTAGTCCTTAAGTTACTTACCACTGGAACTAAAGATATTCATTACTTGAATTGCATACATTTTTCTTGTGTACTTCTCGTTTTATGTTTGTAATGAAATCTGTTATAACAACATGCATATCTTTATCATTGGATACGTAATTAAACCAAATAATTAGTTGTTTGGTTTAAGGTCTATGGTTTAAAAGTTAATGACATCGAACCTGTTTATCTTCAGCTTTCAATTAATGCATTTGCCTTGTTTTATTTCCATAATACTCATTATTGTTTATGATAAAATTCAAGTGAGAAAAAGTTCTCAAATATACTAAATTGAGATGCATTTATGGAAGATAGTAACATATTTGTGTGTATTTTTCATGTATTAACACGTTCATTTAAGCTTTATTAATTTATAAAATGTTTAAATTGTATAAAAATAAAATCTATTACCATTGCATAACGCTGTTATAGTTGTGCATTTTGAATTTTGTACATATTTACTAGCTTTAAGGGATATAACTTTTTTTCAAACAGCCAGTGTATATCTTGTAAAGAGGAAAAGAACTAATGTTTCATTTGTTTAGCCATTTTGACTACCAAGTGGATTTATGTATTGTGATATCAGAGATGGAAATAGGAACGTTGTTTTGCTTGGAGACTGATTTATATGTTAACATAGTATTTATGTTATCATAAATGATAAAATGTGTGCAACTCTTTGAAAAGGAAAGTATTTTGTGTTAAAAACACTAACGAACATAGTGACAAAGACTAACAAAAACATCACGCCAACTAAGGCTGCTGTTCTCATCTTTTCTTAGAGTTTTTCACATTTTATGTCTTTATTTTTATAAGTCTCAATGTTTTAAAGTCATACAAAGTGTAATGATATCATGTGTTTTAAACATGCAGTCAGTAAAAAATCAAAATAAAGCGTTCTGTATAAAAGAGAAATATTGGTGTAGATTTGACAAAGAGCGCTATACTTTAGAGTATTTTGTCCTTTAGTTCACTATGTTAATTACTCTTCACTTACTATTTAATATCTAGTCTTGTAATTTGTGGTAGTGATCTCAAGGAATTTTACCACTGCAATAATTACATGAAAAAAATTTAAAGTTTCTGTTTTCACCAAGAAATTAAATTTATCAAATTATTAATATAAATCAAATACATTATTAATAAAAAGAATTAGAGTTAATAATGTAATCGTGAATTATTATAGTATTAAAATAAAATGATGCTCTTATAAATGTGTAATTTCTTACAATCTCCCTTTTCCTTTTATAATCCTTTTCCTTCAGCAAATCCCAAAAGTTTAGTGAAATGCAATATACCGAATATGTTTTCGTCAAAATTACTTATGCTGGCAGTTATACCAAAGGCGAGGTAGGTATTTCTAAAAGTCATTTTGTATCTCGGCCTATACTACTATTTAATGTTTGAAGACAGAATAAGGCAGAGAAAAAGAGAGAAGGGGGAGGGAGGAGAGATAAAGAAACAAAAGGATATGGAGATACACAGAATACAAGTAGTAGTGATATAGCTTTAAATACAGTAAATCCTCGTTAATCCGGAACGGTTTAAACCGGAGAAGTTTTGAAAAAAAAATTGTTTAGTCTAGGAATGATACTTGTTTTGTTCTGGTGCATTACTCGAATTCTCTTGCCAGCGGGCCAGATCATTACACTCACCCCACCTGCTGGGACCAGCTTGGAAAATAAACTTCGACAAAGTATGAAAAAGTTATGGCTTGCTATGTGTGACTTGCCAGAAAACAAGATTTAAGAAGAAAAAGTAGGTGTGGAAGAGAATTTTGTAGACCTTTTAAAAATATGGAAGGCTATTTTTATTTTTATCAGCTGGACACGGGGTTAGAATGACGTCAGATGTACAGCACGGCCATCAAATACGCAAAGGTAGAAAACGATGTAATGTAGTACTCTGCAAAGTAGCGAATCGTCAAGCTGTACTATAATGCTACTTTTTTTTCCCCCCCTGGCAATGTGGTGGTTGTCATGGTCAGACTATATTACTTGCAATTGTTTACTTGCGCCGATAGTAGTACAGTCCATGTGCAGTATACCTATGGAAAAATGCACACACCTCCGGCCATTAATGATAAATTAATATATCTATTCTTAAAAGTTAAACTTGCCTTTATTATTTTTTATTCTTTTTTACAAATTTTCGTGAAACTAAATTTTTTGGGAAACAGCGTGATAATACACGTTTGCAGGCTAGTAGTGATAATTTCTGTGGAACAGCGGAAGATGTCAACGATGATTAAAATAAACAATTGCAGGTATGAGCAGTGTAGGTGAATATAACAACTCCATATCTTAAATTATATATCTCTCGTCTCATTGCCCTATACCAGAAAGAAAAACAAGGAACTACGAGAAAAAAATTGGAAACTATTTGCTCTATCATAGATAACACATTCGTTTTTATATACACCAAAACACTAATTAGTTACACTTTCTATCGTTTTCAATTGTTGAAGATATACGAAGGTGGGTCGGAAAGTAATGCCTCTTATTTTGTTTCTCTTTTAGTTGCCAAGAAAATTGAATCCAATTTTCATAGCTTGAAAACTACAACATTGGCGATTAATTTGTCACTGTTAAATATAATCTCCGTCCTTTTCCACAGTTTTGGTCCACCTTTTAACTAGGGCATATATTCCAGTGTGGTAAAACACACGGTCTTAGTTCCTAAGCCATTGGCGCACGGACGTTTTCACAGCCTCCTCATCTTCAAAATGAATCCCACGATGAGCTTCCTTTAGTGGCCCGAACAGATGGAAGTCTGATGGTGCCAGGTCAGGGCTGTTTGGGGGGTGAGGTAAGACTTGCCATCCCAATTCCTCAATTTCTGCAGTGGTGTAACGGCTGGTCTGTGATCTTGCATTGTCATAAAAAAGAACATCCGCCATAGTTTTTGTTGGGTGAACTCGGCGAAGACGTGCTTTCAGCTTTTTGAGAGTTCTGACGTATTGGACAGAATTTATTGTGCATCCCTGCTCCAAAAATCAATCATAAGCACATCCTCTGCATCCCAAAACGCTGTCGCCATATATTTCCCTGCCGAACACTGAGTTTTGATTTTTTTCCCCCTTCGGTGACGTTGTGTGATGCCATTCCATTGACTGCCTCTTTGATTCAGGTTCAAAAAATGAACCCACGTTTCATCTCCAGTAACAATTTTTTCCAGATATTCCTCTCCCTCCAAATTGAAGCGCTGCAAGTGTTCGGAGGCTATTGTTTCCCTTCTTTCTTTGTTTTGGGTGGTTAAAATTCTTAGTACCCAAGGTAAACAAACTTTTGAGTAAGCCAGTTGCTGAATAATCGTCACCACACTTGCCTTTACTGAGGGAGGTAATGCGACACAATTCAGCTGTTGTTACCCGGCGATCACCACGAATGTCATCGACTCGCTGAATGTTGCATGGGAGTCACTGCAGTCACCTGCCTGCCGCTTCGCTTTTCATCTGCCAATGGTGTTTGCCCTTCAGCTTCGTTACAGCGACGAACCCATCGTCTAACGGTGCTGACACACACCATACACATCTTTTAGCCTTTCGTGAATGCGAATTGGCGTTTCACCTTCCGCAGTCAAACATTCAATCACAGAACGCTGTCTAATACGAATGTGGATGTCAGCCATTTTGCAAGAGGATGCGGTGCTGCTACCTGTTGACTTAGGAAGTTACTACTGCAGGGGTTTGGAGAAGAAGGTTTAAGGGATTGCACCAAATTCAAAGTTTTTACATAACTTACTTATTTAAGGGGAAAAAATAGGAGGCATTACTTTTTGACCCACCCTCGTAGTAGACACAGTAATCTGCTACATCACTCTCCTTTGAGAGAATGTCTATTAAGTACTCTTCAGTTTGCAGGGATATGACAAGGCTGAATGCATTCCGTGTCAGGCTTTCCGATAGAATAAAAACTAAGGCAGCAAAACTAATGCAGTAACTGGAAATCAGCACGAAACAAAACCTAATGCACTATTTATTCCTTATTTCTTTTTCTCAAATGTGCTTATTCCTTTCCTCTTTTCGTTCTTTTACCCCACAACAATGCCTTACTTGTAATTTACATTCCTAATATTTTCATCACAGTTCTTTAAATCTTTGCCTACTTCTGTACATTAAGTTTGCATTTAGTCATCATCATGTTTAGCTCTTGAAGGGTAGATTTTAATCATATGAAATGCTAGAGTTCCATGTACTTTTAAGTAGACAGATGTGCTTGCTTGCTTTCTTCATTTCTGTTTGTACAATTATTTTTCCGAACTTGGTCATTTAAAAAAAGAATTGTAAAGTTATGTATACATATTTAGATATAAAATAGAGGTCTTATCTCAGAGAATATTGTTATTATATCTTTGGTGAACTACTTTGTGTTTCCTCAACCTTACTTTGGGGTGAAAAATGCCGTAGACGTATATTTTAACTTTAAAGAAGCTTCAGCCACCTAATTTATTATACACGCCGACAAAGAGGTAGTGAAAAGAAGAATAGAAGTTACTGATGATGAATCACTGTAGAAATTGCGGGTTTTAGTATTCAGCTGCCACTTTCCGCCTTTTCATCATAGTGCCATAAACAAAGGAACGTGAGAAGACAAACGAACAGTCCCTCCGGAAGCGACTCAGCCAAACCTCGGCGCTGATTAACGAATATTGTCAATAGTCACTCAAGTGATGACGACGCCGGATGGGGTTCCCCATCGCCACTCCTTCCGGAAATTCGTAATTCTGCCAAACGTCTAAGAGTTTGTTAAAAGCACTTTCAACACTCCCTGTGTTGCACCTGTGCATAAATGCTCTAGAATTGATCCTCAAGATTTCATTTTGTTTTGAATAAGTAATTTTTGCTTAGTATTATAAGTAAATGAAAAATATTAGCTTTCTGATATACTAAACTAATGAAGCGACTGCGAATGTTGCTGACTTGTTTGAGCTCCTTCAAACTAATTCAAATGTCCGCTTGTCAACAATAATTCCTAACGGAAATATCACTTAATATCTATATAGTAATCAGAAATCAGGTTAACGTACTTACATTTTTTTTATTTGTTCCATTTATACCCCGCCTTTAACTGCAATGGTCATATCGGCAGTGTTCTCCTTCGGAACATATCGAAGGTGTTAACTCGTATTCGCTGGGTTTTAATCATTAGATCACGCACACATTCGCACTCTCATTCATACTTGCAGACTCTGGGGAAGATGAATTATCTTGGTCGGAGAAAAATCCCCACCTCCACGGCCGAGAACGAACCCGGGACCCCTAGCGTGGTAGGTAGGTGCTCAACCAACTGAGCTACGGGGCCAGCCAACTACTTATATTTAATTCTGTAATTTATATTACATTTATATTTCGCAATTGGTCATATGGAACAGATATATCTGCAAAACAAGAATTTCTGCATGTTTAATCATGGAATTTCTTTGGCTATTGTTTAATTCTTAATTTGCTATTTATTTCTGCTTGGTGCAGAAGTAACCTCTCATTGCATTCAATGTAAATGTATAATACCTTATTAGTTAGGAGAGTATCAAACTGCTATCATACGAATTTTCGTTTTAAACTGTAGATCTATTTCTGCACTGCTTTTGGAACTGAATATGTAACTTTTATTTATTGCTGATTTCATGCTCCTTGTCTGTCAAAGAGAAAAACATATCGACTTCCGTTTTTAACCAATTTTACTTTTTCAGGTGTTTGGGTCCATAGGCAGACGACAGACAGACGTACTTGCAAAAGCACACATACACGTACGCACACACAGATGCACACACATCACGTGTTTCCAAAAATTACCTACTTTTATCTAAGGAACGTCAGAACATACACCTTCTGAAGAAAAAAAAAGAGAGAGAGAGAGAGCAGAATCTGGAAGCGTATACTTTTTAAGCCCTCATCGATCCATGGCCGGTTTCAATGATGCCATGGAACGTCTTGGTCTTGCTGAATCCTCTCATAATTATAATGAATTCACACGTGTGTTGTTTCATGCATAGTCACATGGGGAATCCTTTTTTTTTATTTTTTGGTCCCTGTAGTGTGTACAAAAGATTTAGTCTCATAATTGACTCATAATTAGTCTCGGTTACTAAACGTGCATTGATAGCCGGGCTGTTATAGATAAGTATGAAGGAGCTACACTAGACATCATTTTGATTTTTGTATTGTAGAAATACCAAATGTATGTACACGCATTGTAATATAACTACCAATTGCTAAGGTTTACTTGATTTTGTAGCATTTATGTTCATACACAAAAACTGAAACACTCTACTCTGTCTTAAAACTGACTGAAATGCATGTTTTATTCCTATATGTAAAATCAAATAAAATGGAAATTTATTTAGTATTTGGTCTGTAAACCCACTGCTTCTATTACTGCCCTCATTCTACGGGGCATGGATAGATCAAATGCCTAGTGAAATTTTCACTAGAGGATATTTCGTATTATATGCCAGCACCATTCATAACAGATGAATAAACTCGTGTGTTCACACAACCTATATTAAGGCAATTGTCCAATAACATTGTACTTATTATAATTAATTATTTCCGGCCTGTTTTTCCGTGGTCTGTTGGCATAAGAACGTCCAAACGTTTCGTCCACATCTGCGGTAGACATCTTCAGGGGCGCAGTCGAAGTTTCCTAGGAGACAGTTTCGCTGCATCAGACTACAGACCACGGTAAAACAGCCCGGAAATAATAATATTGACTCCGGCCGTGAAAGCTTACGTTCTCTCATAACATTGCATTTATTTTGAAGAGGATAAGGGTATGTTATTTGAGTTTTTATAAATGAATGGGTTCAAAACAGTATTATTTATGTATGTTCTGCAAAAAAACACACTAGGGATTGCTATTAAAGTAATAATAAATAGAGACATGCACATCAAGGATCCCAACTCCTGTTGATCTACTTACGATACACATGTGTTTTACCGCTCCTATTTTCATAACTACTCAATTCAGCCCTAAAGTCACTTCATGATTTCAGACCTGTTCAATTGCTATTAATACCAACTTCGTAAATATGTCAGGCCCGACGTTCTACCGATGCAGCACTAAAATCTAAAGTGAGCTGGGTTGTCATCTTGAAGAAGAAAGGATATAATTCCCTGATGCATGTTCATCGTAAATCCTTTAGCACCACACTGGCAATAATTTACATTGCAGTACCACATGTAATTATATAGCACCATATTACAATATAAAATGGGGGTTGAGAGTTAACGAAAAGAAAACGAAGTTCGTGGTTTTAAGAACGGTTATATTTTGCATAAAGATGAGAAATGGGAGATAAATGGAAGAGAAAGAGAGCTCTTAAAGAGATTTGATTATTTGGGGATAAGACTGAACTGTGATGGTAAATGGACTGAACAGAAGAAATTGGCTCTAGCATAAGATAAATTGGCCATGAGTATTGTACGAGTATGTTTAAGGAAATTACCTGACATTAATGTCAAATGGCTGGAAAGAATCATAGTACAAAATAAGATGCTGCATGGGGCAGAGATATGGGGAGTGGATGAAGCATGGGAAGAGATGGACGTTATTAACAGATCCTTCTGTAAATATATTTTGGGCTTACCAGTAGCTTCACCCAATGGAGCAGTACAATTAGAGTTGGGAAGACATTCAACGAGGGTTAAAATTGTTTCAAGGGCTTTGAAATATCTATACAGAGTTGCCAATTTGGAGGAAAGCAATATTATCAAAGAATGTTTTCTTTTAGATGAGAAGCAAAGGTGAGAGTCTTCGGCGCAAAAAGTAAGGGAACAGATAGGTATGGGACATATTTAGAGAAACGAGGAGTATTATTATAGGTGCTTTTGGAAAGAGGTAGAATTAAGGCTGTAAGATTTAGACAGCCAATTTACATTTGCCAGTATAAGTGAGAGAAGATCATTGAGGACATATAGGGAAATAAAGACAGTGTGGGGGAGGAATAAGTACATAGATGTGTGTAATAAGTTAGGGCGAGAAGGATTTGCCTGGGCAAGGACAGGAGTTAGAAATTTGAAAGGTTTTAAGTATGAAAAAGATACAGGGAAATGCCCAATGTGTGCAGAAGAGGCTAAAGATTGGCATAGTATACTTTCTTGCAAACAAACAAAGATATGGAGAGAAAAAAATTTGGCAACAAAAGTGGGATAGTTTTAGGGATGGGGGGAGGTATTAATAATAAAGAAAATGTTATTGGTAAAGGGACAAAAGAATGTAAGAAATATAGGTGAATATCTGAAGAAAGTTAGAGAGAAATGGTTAAGAATGATGAAGAATAACTGACAATTAAGGGCTGGAAAACTAGAACGAGGGATATAAGGGAGATGAGGGTCATCAGTACACGGAAAACCAGGGGTTATGTGTATTGAGACCGAGACTCGAGGCAAGCAGATAGGAAGGGTATATTAGATGTGAATAAGTAATTTTGTTATTGTGTGAAAGAAATGTTACAAACGTCAATGTATCAATGAAATTTTATGTAAAAGAAAGATGAGAAATAAATACAAAAATACATATACAGCTATGTATATGAATTCATAATTGTGTATATGTATATACGTACAAATGACGGCATAAATATAAAACATGACGGTCTATAGCAAGTAAATGTTAGGTAGTAGTTTACTTCAGCTGTTAATTCCTAAGGGACTGAACGGGATGTTTCAGGAGGTAGCGTATGTGGCCCGCATTCGGGAGATCCTGGATTCGAAACCCCTGGTCGACGTTCCTGACGAATATACTTTTTCAGGTATTTCCCTGTTCGTTAGGAGGGACAACTAGATCCCTGAGTTTCGTGCCCCTTAATTTTCCCTCACTTCTTATTTCATTTAACCCTTCATTCTTGTTGGTTGTTTCAGATCTGTAAGATTGGCGAGAGTTTCGACATACATTGAATTTGCCCTTTGTAAATGTTTCTCCTCCGAATCGGGTCCCAAGACTCCCAGAAGCCCGCAGAAAGGAAGGAAACTGGATATACGAGCCGCTACTTGGGAGTATAAATCTGGAGCTGTATGGGTACTTGCCTCTGTTATCTGTCTTCAGGAGCGGGCTCCCTTATTATTCTCTCGCCTCATAATTTCCTCCCGTGGGGCACCCCAGTCATATTGCATAGGTCGAAGTGATAAACGCCCCTTCTGAACCTTGTAATTGAGTCAATTTTTAGCAGAGAGCCAAACATTAGAAAGAAACAAAATTCCTAAATAAGTATATCATTTTTAAATCACATGCGGCTACAAATATAATTTATATTTTTATTTCTGAGATCTTACAGACTTTTACCGCACACGTACGTACACAGCGCATACACATGCGCACACACCCACCCACGCTTCAACTATTAAGATTCACCACTGCGTTCCCTTTTTGTCACTGTCATTTGTCTTCATTGTCACTCAAACCAAAATCCTCTGTGAGAACAAGGCATGCTCTCTCACGGCATTAAAGATTCTCTACTTTACTATAGTGGAGCTATTATCGTAACAATAGCTTGTTGAAATTAAACAAAATAAATATAATGTGCCTATTTAATGCAACGTTTGGCGTTGAAACAGAATATAAGCTTTATGTAGGACATAATGGCTAGGTTTAAATCGAAGGATACTCCTAATTGCTGATGAGGTTTTGCATGCATTCCATATGCATTAATCTTATTACCAAATGCAGATGCAAATTTTACAGTTGTTTCAGAATAATTATATTAAAATAAACAAACCCTTTGATTAATAAACTAGCTTGTTATCATACGACAACCTATCCCCAAAGAATAGCCAAAAGAAGGTGGGTGGTGTATGTGACATCTATCATCACAAGATAGATGTTGGTCATCTATCATACCAATTCCAAAATTTAGTACTATATTAGCTGATCAACTACCTATCCGTTTTGCTATATCTTATGGCTATAAGTAGATTTTGACAACTTGTCTTCCAATGATTCAATCATATACACACCAAATTACATTTGTGGTCATTTTTGTGAAATTGTATGAAAAATATCGAATTAATTAGATAGAAATAAAATTTATAGGAAAAGAGTTCAAAGATACAATAGTGTAAGATTAGAGGACCAGTGAGAGGCAAGTATGAACATATTAGATTGCCCCTGGGAAAACATTTTGGTGGTTGGCGACCGCAAGGAACATAACAACTGTGACTGTAACCCAGACTCAAACCCAGCACTGCCCCTGAATACCTCGACAGGTATTTGCTTCCGGTCCCTCCTTTTTGGCTCAAGAACGATAATTGCTACTTGTGAGGGGTTCCGTGTTGAAACGCTACACTCCCGGATATGAGTAGCCCTTGAGGAATCCCCATTATGTGCAGCTCGTTGCGGAAGTGCACTAAGGTTTCTCCACCCGCTTGCTAAAGATGTTCAAATCTTTCTTTACGGAAGGGACCTCTCCAAAATCGTCGATGGGAACCAGCTTTTATTCTCCTTTTCTCGCGGATAAGATCGCTCAGTCTAAAGGAAGAACCTCGGTCCCTAGTTACCGTGCAATGCAACGGTTCATCAACCTGTAAGTATACGTATGGGATTATAATAGAAAATAATTCATAAACTACTTGTTATACTAATGCCTTAGTGGCAATCTTATCTCCTCTCTTGTTGGTTCGAGTTCCGTTCGGTGTCCTTGCGGTGCCGTTTTGACGCAGCCAATGGTAGACCACCATATGAACAAAATGAACAGGTAAACAGAGCAATTTCTTTCACATATATTTTAATTATGTACTTTCTATATATGCCTAGTAGCATTTTCATAAATCACGTTTCCACATTTTTAATTTTATTTTTATCCTTTCTTCCACATTATCCAAGTTTCATCAATAGAACATAGCATAGCTTTCAATACAGTGTTATGCAATCTTAGATTTTTCCATTACTTTTTAACACTTGGGTTTATTTAACTCTATTTTACTATATTATTATCCAGATCTTGATGTAGATTCATCAGATATTTAAAATTATTACCTTGTTATGTTATCTGACACAGGAAAGGAACTAAATATAAAAAGTAGTTTCATACAAGAAATAGTCAAATACTGAAAAGTACTGGCAAGAGCATGTTAATCGAATGACCTCTGACAGACTACAGATGCAAACAGCTATATCTCAAAGGGAAGACGAGATACAGGAGGGCCGAGAACTTATACAACCGAACAATGGCTCCACCGTAATTGGAGTGACTCGCATTCGGTTTGGTTCCGTTGAGGTGCTTATTTTCACACCATGACTTCTTTTCTATCATTTCCTTAGCATCTTTCATGTGCTTTGAGGTTTGTGGTGTGTGGCGGTGCAACGGCACGATGCTGTTCTCGATACTGCGCGGCGTTGGGAGATAAGTACTCAGAATGCTTACGTTCGGTACCACAGATGGTACAACTGGAGTTTAGCTTCACAGACACGAAATTTCATAATTTTGCAGTGTGATTGGTTCCTGGTACATTACATTGGCTGCTCGGCAAGGAGACACGGTGCTAGGAAAGCACTTAAGCATATTATTAAAGAAGCAGAGAAATATACGGAAGAAAATCTTACGTTCTCAAAAGCCATACATTTTTCACTTGGAACAAATGCACATCTAATACCAATTTAAGCAAATAGAACCCTTATTATTTTAGTTAATTGATGGAAATTAATCATTTCTCCACTCTAGTCGTATATAGGCTAAGATATTTGATATCAACTGGAGAATTTAATGTCAGGAAGGCACGTTGGCCATGGTAGCTCAAAGGTTAAGAGCGACTGGACGGAAACCAGGAGATCCGTGGTTCAAATCCCGGCCATGGTATTGAATTTTTCATGTTGACTCTATCCATCAAATATCTTAGCCTATATACGGCTAGTGCGGAGAAATTAATTTCCATAAATTAACTAAACTAATAAGAGTTAAATGATGAAGCCTGGGACTTAAGTACTTACAATAGTAAGTCGCCACAAATGGCGTATCTCGGATGCAAGAGTCCCTAGTGGTCTACCGGGGAAATATACGAGTCAACTGGAGAATTTAAGGTCAGGTAGGCACGTTGGCCAGGTAGCTCAAAGGTTAAGAGCGACTGGACGGAAACCAGGACATCCGTGGTTCAAATCCCGGTCATGGCATTGAATTTTTCATGTTGAGTCTATCCATCAATCATCTTGTCAATAAAACCAATAAAACCAGAAATTCTCTAAACGCCTTACCCTGTACCCGTTCCCGTCATTTTAAGAGAGAGAGAGAGAGAGAGAGAGAGAGAGAGAGAGAGAGAGAGAGAGAGAGAGAGAGAGAGAGAGAGAGATGCTGTACCAGAAGACTTGTGCGCAGAGCCGGAAAGAATGTCTCTCAGCATCTGCAGGGACTTCTGCGCATCTCTGTGGCTGTCTGCCTGCGACCTTGAGGCCTCCTGCGGTTACCCTGATCTCATCCTTTGCTCATCCTTAGAGGTCTGTGAGTGCGTCGCAAGCCCAAAGTGTTATCCTCCGCTTTATATTTTCATCATTTATGTTTTAGTCAGATGAACTACCTAATTTAAACAAACACACTTGACACGGGACGGGATTAAACTCCCAATATTTGAAAGAAATAGAGAAAAGTGCCTTACTATCGTATAATTTAATAGCTTGTATCAACTATTCTTCCAAACGCCTAGTCCACTGTCTACTTCAAAATAATCGAAATAAATGTTTACAAAAGTAGTTTCCTTACTTCCATCAAGAATTGAAAAATTGAAATCGATAAAAACTGGTATCTCGAGAATAGCTGACGGCACAAAGAATTATTTGAAATAGTTATGTATATAGTTATATGTAATCTTCTTTAGAATGAAAAATTAAGATTTTAATTTTATTTATCAAACTTTTTAAGCATGTAACCATCACTGAGCAGTAAATTCAAGGATAAGTTTCATAAAAATTGCTATGTCGCATTCCTTGCAACACATTTGAAGTTTGTCATTAATATCTCACTTCGTTTTAGGGCTATGCTGTTTTTAGATGCACACACAGCATATAGATGAGTCATTTTCTAAAAATGAAACATGCCAGTATCGAATTTTTGTATGTCATGCAATACATTATACAACTCCTCGAATTATGGCAGAGAAAATAAAAATAAAACAGATACTTCAAAACAACTGTAAATACATAATGTTTTCAACATGTTTATTTCTTAAGTTTTAACAAACTGACAACCATATTCAAAGTATATGTCGGTATTCGTTGGGCGACATGGCTGTATGTTATGCATTTTAGAAAAAGTCTAAGCATAAAATTTGTATGACTTTCTCTAAGCTTTGTAAATCTTAATGAATAGTATAGGAAATTAATGGAGGAATATAGAGTTTTACCTAGGTCAAATTATTAAAGATAAGTATTGTCTACAATTGATTTCGATTACGCCATAGAAGATTTAGTTCCTGCAACTAGCACAAACAAAACAGAAATGTTTATATCGTTCTTCTTCTACAATATTTATAGACGATTTTACGTCGGCGACTCAATATACACCTTCGCTACAAAGCTAATCTACTTATCTATGCCTTTTTTCTCTCCTTCCACACCATTTATTGCTTCCCTCCATTTTGATCTGGGTCTTCCCATCCTTTCTCCTCCTTCAATTTTACTTCTACTAATTAGATAAAGCAATGACTTTCCTTAAATCATACACACAATTTGCATCTTATCCTGATGTATATGTTTAGTCTAGTTGTGAACAGCCAGGACTGAATCTCTGAAGATTTCAGACAGAGCTACGGGCGAAACGTTAGATATTTTTTCATCGACTAAACCACGGCCTTCTAGCCCGGAAACAACATTCTATTGGACCTAAACTGACTTCTAAAATTGCCTATGTGTGCTTTTATATCTTAGTTGTAAGAGTAGGCGTATGTGAAAGGAAATAACCAAACAAGGGACGCATTTTTTAACACGTTCCGTCAAATAATGTATTTACCCTTGGGAAAATGCTTTCACTGCCGATCCGGAGATGGGGGAGGGTTGAATCACAGTCACAGGAATTTCAAGGCTACCTACAGAAAACTCAGATAAGTTTCTTCGAACTGCATTTATATTTACATTAACAGTTGTGGTCATATTGGCAGCATTTTTCCTTTGAGAAAATCGCTTATCGGCTATTATGTACATTCGTTTACTATTTGTGTAACTTTGTGTTTTTTTCTAAGTATTAAATTTAACTCACATAAACACTTTACACTCTCACTCATACTTTCAGACTCCTGAAAGAAAATTCCTTATTCTCTAGTCGTGAATATAACCCGGGTTCTCTGGAATTTGAAGTTAGCATGCTAACAGACTAGGCACGCAAAGATTTTATTATTCTTTATCCAAGATATCAGAAATATTTTAATTCAAATAGAGTAATTTCTGAAATGTTTCCATGTAAAAGTGGTTTTAACTGATGTCATAAATAGTCTTCTTATTGTAACCTTGAATTTTTGGTGTTCAATCAAATTTTCTTTTTCGATTGATGCGCACACGAACGTGTACCTTTTTTTCTAAACATGTTTTGGGTTCAGTGGACTGCAAACATATATTTCTAACAAAACTCTCGCATGTAAATTTTTTGTTGAATACATTAGATATACGTACCAGCCACCGTTGATCCATTACTGATCTACAACTAAAGTAAGTGGGGTTTACGAACCCGTCGACAGCTAGGTCATTTGCACCTGACCACAGCTTGATGGTTAATATCTAGAAGATGAGATTATCACTCGAGCTTCGTCTGTCTCTCTGCAGAGTATCTTAAGCAACAATCCGGGATTATTTGACAGATTTGTTTGTTTCTTTTATAACATATTATGAAATGTAATGAAAATATATGATGTGTACATATCTTGTGACATCTGAATGCCATGGAAATACACTGTCAGCTTCTTTATGTTTTTAATTTTAAGATAAAAATGTTTTACATTGGGAAGTGAATATTAAAATTAAGGCATTGAATTTTTAAAAATTAATTAAACAGCACATAGGGGAAAAGGCAACGGTTTTATTAGCTATAGAGTTCTCCAACCAGTATCATTTATTTTTATATTTTCTTCTGCAAATTATTATTTATCTATCTGTTTTATGTGATTTCAGGTAAGTTTTTGCATCAATGTTTTATTATACATTTCGGTGTAGGCACGAGGTTGATAAAAGAGATGAAACGATAGTCAACTCTTTAAAAATGAGGTAACAATATCTATGCTTCTTTGAAATTGATTACTCTTTGCATACCATCGCGAGAATGTATAATTGGTAAGTTAATGTTTCAAAAACTGTATAAGGAATAGGAGCATGCAAACCAAAACTAACGAATTATCTTAGAAGCTATCAAGGCCACAAGAGTTTATTCGGTAAATGAGTCATTTTTGAGAAAATTAAAGATAACGTAAACTGTTCTATATAGATGGTAAATTTTATTGTGGCAGAAATGCTACTGAAATTCTTTTTAAAATGATATTTTTACAGATAAACAGACCCACGTACACACATGCACGCACACACATATCTCGACACACGTATAAACATAGGCCTTATTCAAAAAGTCCTTTTACTATTCTGGGAGCTTCAAGATCCACATTTTCAGTGAAATCTCTATGTCGACATTTCGGGTGAAATTAACTAGAAGATACAGTAAAAACAAGGTTTAAAGGATATTTATACTACAAAATTATGTCTGTTTGAAATATTGCACTTTACTTTTTGGAGAAATTACATTAGTTCTGCGATATACCTAAGTTTGAAAGAATGCACAACACACATAGCTACAGTAGCGTAGACGTTTGGTTTCAATTTCCGTTCCCTAAATGTTTCTGGACCGCAGCACGTCCACAGAAGCCATATTTACGAAGTAGGCTTGTTATAAATGGCTTCCTAATGGTTTATCGTCGTTTTTCCAGCCCATTGTCTGCGTGGAAGATGATAACTTGGTAGTGTTGTCGCCAGAGGTGCGGGTGGGCTACAGTGGAGAGAGGCGTGTGTGATAATGGCGATTCCCAGGAAATTTAAGCCACATGCTGGTTCTACTCCATAATTATGTGTGATAAGGGAAAGGGGAGACCTGTAGCTATGCACATAGGCTAGGTCAAACCGTCGTAACTGGTGTAACTACATGAGTTAATAACAACTACCTAATCCATCTACCTTACATTCTAGAATATACTTAATAGCAGGTAACTCCTACTAGGAAGTATCTGTAAACCTCCTATGTTCGTAAGATAAAAACCACAAATGGAACACTATCAAAATTCGCATTACTGAACAAAAGACTGTTTTCAGTAAATTAAATGCCAGGTCAGGAGATGGCGTGAGTATAGAAAATTGTGTCAAAGAAACGTAACTACTTAACTTGATTATCAAGCTGTATTGATGCCCGCCTCGGTAGCG
The DNA here is from genome assembly GCA_030765055.1 of Mantis religiosa. Taxonomy (NCBI): domain Eukaryota; kingdom Metazoa; phylum Arthropoda; class Insecta; order Mantodea; family Mantidae; genus Mantis; species Mantis religiosa. The sequence goes on along the minus strand of CM060955.1, from coordinate 118,999,474 downwards.
TAGAGGATAGCTAGCATGTCTGCCTCACGTTCAAGAGGTCCCAAGTTCGAATCTCGGTCAGGGTGAGTTACCTAGATAAGGTTTTTCCGGGGTTTTCCCTTATTCTTCAAGACGAATGTCGGGTAACTCTAATCTCCATGGACCATGGACTCATTTGAGTATCATTTCAGCCAATTCATTCACCGTCCGATATAACTTAATGTTGGGGCGGACGTAAATTAAAAAAAAAGCTGTATTGATCTTCGCTTCTTAAATCGACGGATTTCCATTTTTAAGGCCGGTTTCCAAGATGAGCTGAACTGAAATGCAGCATCACGATTAAGCGTGCTCCTTTCAGAGCAAATCGCCAATTTCTCCTTAGTTCTCCGCTCCCAGTAACTGTTGCATATAAATAAAATATAAATAAATGTGTTTATAACATTTCATAAATATCCTGAAGTTGGGAGAGATGCACACTTCCGGAACGTCGATATCTAATCGTGTTTTCACCTGGCTTGCTGCCCGAGAAGAAAGTGAGTACTTAAAATATTTTAACAATTTATTTTCTGTGTTTACAATGTGTCCCATTAATACATTTTCGTAATCATTTATTGACACTATGTTACATCAAAATAATAATTACACATTGAAATAATACTGTGCTTATTTTCAGGGATCACTGCAGGGGCCTGCCATCCTGCAGACACTGCGCTCTTGAGTTTTATCAGGAAAGTTGGTATCGAGAACTTACATGTTTTGAGGCTCGGAATAATATATTTCTTCTCACTGTTTTACAAACTATTCCCAAAAGATCTTATTATTATATTTACTTTATGTTAACTGAAATAAATTCACACGCAAACATGACGAAGTCACGGCCTCCGTGAACCTATATTTAATAGTTGGTCATTATGTGATGCCTTTCTCATTACATTCTGTATGCGTGCCCAACCATAAAACAAAAGAAATAAGTAAACGTTATCACCACAAAATAAACAGGAATTGTGAGCTTTAATGAGCTTTGGATGGTTTTCTAAATTACATTTTGCCTATTTCTTAAGCTTTACCGCTGTGGAAGGTTTATCGAAATCAACAGGTTTTAAAAGGTATTCCCAGAAAATTTGTTATGAAAACATCTTAAACAGACCATATTTTAATCATAATCTTCAGAACCATTTTTGAAAAATCAAACTTGGTCTGTTTAAAAGGATTTTGAAGTGAGTACTGCCTGTCCACCACAAAAAGGCAAGCGGGGCATGCAGAGGGAGAGGGGCTTGAACTGTTTATCTGCTCTGGTAGTGGATCTGTTTATTACGAAATGAGTGTATAAGAGTGCACATGAGTTACACATACTACCAGATCTAATGCTCGTCTCAGTAACTGCTGTGACAGACATTATGCATGGGTGAGTTATGCGAACCTAACACCCATATCATATCCGGAAGGCAATCATAAACGTCATGCGGACAGCAAAAGTGATTACGTCACACATTCCTCTGCCTTGTCTTCTTATGGTGGGCAGGTAGTAATTTTCTTGCAAACATTTGTGTCGCACTCTTGAAGATGTAAAGCCTAAACAAAAGTTGGTTATTTAAGAGAGCTTTCGCTTTTGATTTACGGTGTTCACAAACACTCGGATGTAGGTGGCATCGAAACAGTGAAATTCGGTATCGAGTTTTTGACTGGCATACCTACTCTCCTGTTATGTAAGTAGTAGAGAAGCTAATAACAGAAAACGGTTAGAACGTTGATGGAAATTAATTGTTCCTTCACACTAGCCATGTGTAGGCTAAGATTTGGACAGATAGAGTTAGACTGAAAAATTCACTGTCACAGTTGGCGTTTTAACCACGTATTTCCCAGTCTCCGTCCGGTTGCTCTTAAACATCGAGCTACCATGGCGAACATATCAGCACGTCAATAAATTCTCCAACTGACTCGTATGTTCCCCATTAAACCTCTAGGGGTTCTCATATACAATGACATACGTAACGTTTGTGCCCATTTATTGTGTCATTAGTACTTAAGTCACAGCATTCATACTTAACACTATTAGGTTAATTAAGTTAGGATGTGGTTTCCTATGAACAGCACAATTTAAGAAACAAAAAATGGATTAAATACAAACGTGGTATTTAAGTCCTTATTTCAAAGAATTTTATATGAAAATTTTTAAGAAAATTCTTCCATTCAAAAGGCCGCTTTACGTAGGAAAAATTCTCGGTTTTTTGATTTCTCAGAAGTGGCTAAAACGATTTTGACTCAAATAACATATGTTTAAAATACGTAATATTAATAAATATTGAATGACAAAATATATATCTGGAATTTTTTGCGGATTGCCTCTGGAGTCCTCTTTATTCTGAATGACTTTTGCATAATGGTAAAGCGTAAGAAAGAGACATCAAAACAAAAGGTAGACGTTGTTATGAAATGAAAATAAACTGAAACTCCTGTAAATCCCTTGAGACAAAGGCTTCCTGCTGTGCAGCGATTGAGTAGCTCATTAGGGTTGGAACTCCTAAGAGCCTTGTGCAGTTGCTGCGCTCCTGTAACAGCGTACTCTCGTGTCTTAAGCACTGTCACTGTTTACTTCACACTCTTAGCTCATACTCCATTTGTGTACTATAGCAATTAAATTTTAGAATAGTTATACATTTCTTGGCAAGCTGTTTGCTTTGCTTTCCTTCTTGTCACAAATAGTATATAATTTCAACATTGTGACAATTTTTAAAATATAACTAACGCTTTACCTGTTGTAGTTTACAATAAAATGTGTAAACGTGTCTTGATGTAAAAAGAACATATCTCTCTAAAAGTAAGCAGAGAAACATAATGTGAATGCAATGAATTGGAGTTTTAATTAGTGTCTATTTATGTAGGTCATGTAGAACAGGAATGAAGCGATGATTGCCAATGTGGAAAACCACGACATTCATGACGATAACTACACGCATAATTAAAAAAGAGGTGTGCATTTTGGTTGTGTAACGGAGAAATGAGTACAAGAAATCTGGGCCTACACTTCTGAATTGTGCAAAAGGAAAACACATGTCCGTGGTAATTACGATAGTCATACTAAGTTATTATTACTAATTTATAAAAATATATTATTAATTTATAAGCATCTTAATCTCTGTTTTATGGGCAAACCATGCACATCACCAACAAATGCTTTTGTCATTTTTCAATACAGATAATTTCACATACTTTTGCATTCATTGTTCCCATCGTTCTGTAAGTTTGAGAATATCCTAATGACTGAAGTCCTTTCCAGCTGCCCCAAGACAATGATGCATTACTTCTCGATTATCCTTCTCCGTTCTTTAACGTTAAATCATGTTCCTTAGTGGAACGAAAAGATAGTAGTGGAACGGTGTTAAGTCGGCACTATAGGGAGAATGTGGAAGAGTTTCCACCCCATTGTCTTGAATTTCTCTTAATAATATGTGCAGGTTATCTTACTAAAAGACGATTCTTTCCAGACGGAGCTTCAAGAGTATCTGGATAAAGGGGGCACCATTTATGGTTTGTCAAGATTTAAGAAAATCAACCAGAATTCAGTCATAGAAGGCAGTATCCATAACTCTCTCTCTCTCTCTCTCTCTCTCTCTCTCTCTCTCTCTCTCTCTCTCTCTCTCTCTCTCTCTCTCTCTCTCTCTCTCTCTCTCTCTCTCTCTCTCTCTCTCTCTCTCTCTCTCTCTCTCTCTCTCTCTCTCTCTCTCTCTCTCTCTCTCTCTCTCTCTCTCTCTCTCTCTCTCTCTCTCTCTCTCTCTCTCTCTCTCTCTCTCTCTCTCACACATCATGTCTTTTATTTTGAAATTTCGAAGACGGTGGTAGAGTATCTGCCTGCCGTGCGAGGGGTCTCGTTTTTTTTTTTGGTGCAATTTACGTCCTCCAACGTAAAGTTATATTGGGCGGTGAATGACATTGGTAAAATTATGCTCAAATGAGTCCGGGGTCCATGGAGCTTAGAGTTACCCGATATTCCTCTTGCAGGATAAGGGAAAACCCCGGTAAAAACCTTATCCAGATAACTCACCCTGACCGAGATTCGAACTCGGGACCTCTTGAACGTGAGGCAGACATGCTACCATCTACGCTACTGAGGCGGGCATCTCGTGTTCGATTCCCGGCGGAGGCTGGAAATTTTTCTCCAGTTAAAATAATTCCCCATTTTCTCCAGAGTCTGGAAGTATAAATGGGAGTGTAAATGTGTGCGTGATCTAATGATTAAACAAGAAAAAATCCAAAGTATCAGCAACCCAACGTCTACGGGATAACACCATCGCGATAGGTTCCAAAGGAAAACAGCCGCCGATAGGACGATTGCAGCCAAAGGCGGAGTATAAATAAATAAATAAATAAATAAATAAATAAATAAATAAATAAATAAATAAATAAATAAATAAATAAATAAATAAATAAATAAATAAATAAATAAATAAATAAATAAATAAATAAATAAATAAATAAATAAATAAATAAATAAATAAATAAATAAATAAATAAATAAATAAATAAATAAATAAATAAATAAATAAATAAATAAATAAATAAATAAATAAATAAATAAATAAATAAATAAATAAATAAATAAATAAATAAATAAATAAATAAATAAATAAATAAATAAATAAATAAATAAATAAATAAATAAATAAATAAATAAATAAATAAATAAATAAATAAATAAATAAATAAATAAATAAATAAATAAATAAATAAATAAATAAATAAATAAATAAATAAATAAATAAATAAATAAATAAATAAATAAATAAATAAATAAATAAATAAATAAATAAATAAATAAATAAATAAATAAATAAATAAATAAATAAATAAATAAATAAATAAATAAATAAATAAATAAATAAATAAATAAATAAATAAATAAATAAATAAAACACACATGAGAGTCAGCGAGCACGAAATTTTGGATAGGGTAAGCTTTATATCGTTTCTTGCGCTGCACTATATTCAACAAGTTTAGCGCCGTGGACAAGGCACTGCGGTTTGTTTATGAAATAGATTTTAATAAACAAGTCTGACTTGTGTTTTTATATTTATTGCTTTTAGAGATTTTAAATTATTAGTCTTTACATCGTTTTTAATGTCTTTTTAACATTTGTGTGTTTTTACGGTATTTTACCTTTTAACTAAATTTTATATAGTTATTAGGTTTTAGTGTTGACTTGGGGCCCAAATGACCTTGTTGTCGACGGGCCCTTAAACGCCACATACTCACTCATTCACTCACTTACTCAACAAGTTTAGCAACGTTCATACAGCGATATGTCTGTCTTTTCTAATGAGATTATCAACTGTTTCCTTGTATTCCTTGGGGCTAGTTCAAGGGTCAGCTTTATGAGACTTATGTTAGACACACATGTTCGCACTCTGGAAATGTTTCAGGTGAATTTCAGCAGCAGACTTTTCCTCCTTAACTATGAATTCAGAAGCGAGGCGAAACATTGATGTTTGCCATTTTGAAAATGCCTGTTGTTACGTGATAGAAAGTAATGACGTCACAATAAGCAAGCTGCATTGAGCATTTGTTTAATATATTTAGAATCAATAGTACACATTAAAAGCATTTTCTTGCCAAAATTAAAATGGCAGATGTAAATTTAGCTTACATAATGAAAGCAATTCAATATTGTTCTTATGCAATATATGCTGAGTCAATTAGTAACCTGAGTAAGCTGAGTAATGATCACTACATACAATTAAATCATGTTTATTATTCACTTCACGCACCAAAGTACTAATTGTTTGTAGTACTAATTGTTTCATGTGGGAAATGCACTTTAACATACATCCAGCATCTTTGTCTTAGTGACCGGGAGGGCAGTTGATGGCACAGAACAACAGCTTGATGGTACATCGTACAAATGTAGGATAAAGTCCAAAAGAAACATAAAATGGTTCAGTGGACACTCCTCATGAGGGATCTTGGGCGTCGGTGAGGGGAACGGTTTCGAATCTTGGAGAGGTTAACAACTTAATTTTGTGAAAATTCATTGCACAAATGCAGGACAAAGGCGAACAATAATTTAATCCAATGGAATAGGATCTAGTGGAATACTGCTACAAATTATGATGCTGCGAATTTGATTGGTATCCCGGGAAGGGCAAAAGCGCGTCTTAATAGAGTATTCAACGTGTAAACGCAAGTCCAAATTTATAGCAGGTACCTAATCATACAGTGTACCTGGAGCTATGGATGGTGTGTACTTGTTTCGAGTCCTTGAAGGGTAAAAGGGTTATCTCGGGAAGTAGTAAAGCGCTGAAAATAAGGAACTAAATATAGTGATGAAGATACAATGACAGTTAGCTAAAGATATGACTAATATGTAAAGTTTCAACTACTGTAATTAAATAACACGCTATCAAGGTATGTTACATTTATAAATAAGATAGATGTTCGTGGAAGAGAGACATTTTCTTATAAAATGTTGAAATATTTGAACCAAACAGAGAAAGTTGGAGTTTGCTTAGTATGGTTAACATTTGAGGTGCATATGCCCGGCTATGGATATTGCAGATCTGGTACTAGCCTGGTGCAAAAGTTAACTTAAAGAAAAGAGACCCTGAAATCAATCCCTTAGGCGACGACTATAACCATCAAGATATAGGCAAGGTGGACTGTGCTTCAAAAAACCTGCCAATAGGTTTTTGATACAGAACGGCTAGAAGCAGTACACTCGCTGATGCCAGTACAAGTTTCTTCCTTGAAGAAGAACAACAATCATGTTAGTTTTCTGACTCTCTTACCAATTATTGCCGTACTAGGTGCTGCGGTTGAAGGAGCTGTTTAAATTGCCTTGGCAGTTAACAGGAAAAGGTTCTGACGATAAACAGATCGTAGAGATGAGCGGCATAATTAGGAGAAGGGGTTTAAAGGAAAAGATCTTCGAATGGGAGGTAGATGAGTTGGCACCACTCCGTTAGTTAGCTATAAAACGCACCTTCATTTAAGATAGTTTTTTTTTTATTTTATTTTATCCATCGATCAGCAATTATGCTTTACAGATGTTTGTTATAAGATACATAGGAACAGGACACATAACAATGGAGGTAGCCATGAACGACTCCTCTAACTAAATATGGAGGATAACTGTAACACAAATTGAGAACTTAAAGTCTTATGGTAGTAATCACGTGTCTGAGTCGTCTGTGCTGGAGACGTCACTCAGGAGAAGATCTTGGGGCAGTCTGCGCTTCAGGCGAGTTGGCTGGCGAGTGCGACAGCCGAGACGGTACGTAACAGCTCCAGGGACCTCCTGGAGATGGTAAAAGAATGGACGTGCCAGGCGTCGGATGTATTGGTGAACGGGTAAAAGACCAAACTCATGATGAAGCTGCTGGTTTCGGATGAACCATGGAGCGTTTGTAACTGTACGAAGCACCCTGTTTTGTAGTACCTGCAGTCGGCGGAGATTAGTCTTACAGGTGCCACCCCAGACTGGAGCTGCATAGGTAAAAATAGGACGGACTAGAGATGTGTAAAGAAGCAGGGAGGATTCATAACCAAGTGAAGTGCGCCTGTTGAGTAGAGGGTACAGTTTTGATAGCCGGGCAAACGCAAGCGTAACAGACCGACAGATGTGGGCGTTCCAAGTAAGTCGGGTGTCCAGTAACACCCCAAGGTATTTCACTGGCACATTGCTTGGTAACCATGAGAGCGGTTCCCCCAGCAGCCGTAGTGAAGGAGGATCCCTATAAGGTCGTAAAGAGAAGATCTTAACCTCTGTCTTGTTAGTATTGAGGGAAATGCGCCAGTGAGAGAACCAATGAGCTAATTGATCTAGGGCAATTTGCAGTTTCTGAATGGCATGAAGAATATTGGCGTGAGAATAATAGAGAGCTCATTTAAGATAGGAGCGCCATAACCCCCACACACCTCTTTTCTTCTCCTTTGCCACGAGTATCGTCCTGTCAAAATTCATATGTAAAGTCGGGAGTTAAAACACTCTGTAGGTAATTATACAATACCAGTCAATATGTGTAGAATAAAATAGTAAATCTCAGATTAATTCCAGCAGTTTTTGACAGAACGTATGTTCTATTTTTTTTTATCAAAAACAGATTACCAATTAATAGGTAATGATAAACAGTGCAAATACATTAACTGTTACCTGTAAATATTAAGACTAAGTAATACAATTAATAATTATAATGCCTAATGATAGGGATAATACAAACGACTACAACAAGGATTATGAACAAAACAAAGAACAAGAGGCAAATATTTCCCATAATGTGCCACAATTTAAAGAGGAATCTCATTTCGTTTTAAAATGTCAGCAAGGAAATTGCTGATAGCCCAGATTCTCATAGGACCGGACGCTACCAGATGGAATGCGGTCAACCTTACAACAGAAAACGAGTACGGAAATGCGTGCTGCATTCCTTAACGGCTTATACAAAACTTACTTGCTCCATTCCTATTATAAACAACACGCTTACTGATAAAGTAAAAAACCTTCAACCAGGCGATCAATCCAAAGGTATCCTAAAAATACTAACTTTTCAAATAGCACCAGAATACACATATATGTAAGGAATACCGCTAGAAGGGAGTGAATTATGTATTCGGAGTATAACAACAATGTCCATAATTCACATAGCTTTCGCTACCCATTGTTGTATATTTATCTGTTTTCTTCTACAAATTATGCTTTCAAAGTTAGATGTTGAGATAAAGGTTTACAGAAACGAACTTCCTTCTTGGCTCTCTTTAATTGCATATTTTACTGTAGGTACTAGGGAAATACTTCATGCTGAAGTAACAGTTAAGTAACAGGAGTTGGGTTTTCATACTCATTCCATGATATCACAAGAAACAACTAATAAGCCTTAAAATGAATAAATAAACAAATATAAATACATCAAAACCATAATAAGTACCACGGAAATTTTGGATACCAAATTTTTTGAAACGAATTGTGGGGTTTAAAGAGACCTACACATTCATTGGAAATCCTTATCATATGCAACGAAGTGGAATTCCACACTTCCAAGCCCCAAGTTAATTTCTTTGAAAACAGTCAAATCTACATATATCGAGAATAATAATAAAATTATCTCAGTTAATATTATGTACCGGTTTCTAATGTTGGCAAATTTTCCTTTTATAAAAATTTAGCATATCCTTTTTTCAAAATTAATACAAATTACAAGGTAATACAGCAAAGCTTCCTTGTATGAGGGTTATTAGGAGTTTTTTGGTATTTGTATCCAGAAATTATAGTGTATACATTAGAAGGAATTAGAGTAACGATTATTCCCAAGTTTGGACATTGTTGTAATGCATTCGCCTTTAGGAATAAGTTTTTATCTTATCTTTCATGCTTAAGTTATACAAAAGTTCATAGAATTTATTTATAATGAAGAAGGCCTCACGAGATACTCTCAAAATATAATTGTATTATGCATTTAAATATGATAACATACAGGGCTTTAATCAAAATTGTTTGAACCAATTTTGTGAAAATAAAAGATAACGATCCTTTTTTGTTTAAATGGCAATTTGTGCTGAGGCATTTTGTTGTAAGTCTTCGTCACATTTTTGGTTGATACTGAACTTCAATTCCAGTTTGGTGTTCATTCGATACTGGTTTCTGAGTCAAGCTTTTTATACAAGTGTGCACAGAATCTTAAGTTCAGAGCGTTTCATAATATGCAGGTACAGTGTGTATTATTTGAATTCCAATACAAATACTCTTTCTTATTTTGAAGTGAAAAATATTACTAAAAGGAAGCTACAGATATGAATACAGCAAATTTACTCATATATTTAGATTAGAGCGCACCTGTGCCAACCAAAACCCAGTCCGTTTGTGATGCGTGCCATACCTCCGTGTTGCATGCATTGGCAATAGTTTAGCGGCGACATGCAGACTGGCGGTGCGTGCATTATGTTATCTCGGCTGCCTACCCACACTTGGCAAAACGTTTACTTTTATCTGTGTTAATGGGAATTTTGACCCCAGAGCGCTTCCCTTTCTTTGTCGAGAACAATGTCGCTCCGTGGAAAGTTGTACCATAACCGTTTGTACAGTTGTTCCTCTTCGCTGATGAAATGTTTCCAGACATATTCAGCACAATATAGAGTTTTACGGCATTTATTTCCGCAGAATATCAATAACTAAATTCATCAAGCAATGAACAATTCATTCAACTGTACTTTTATTTCCATTGGTAATTACTTCACTTGTAAACACTTCGTCAGCAACACTATGATTTTCCATTTAACTTTAATATTGTTTATCTTTGTCCTCTTATCCCCCCAACTTTTTTCTTATTTACAGTTTCTTCTAATGCATATCTTTGAAGCAGTTTCTTTCCACCCAACCCATTTCTGTCTCACTTGTCAACCAATGCCGGCTTCTCGGGTATCTATCAAGCTTTCACTCCATCTTATCGCCTTTCCACAGAGTATTAAATCAAGTAGTTGGAGAGTCATAATATTAAAAGCGTGAAATTGGTTCGCTAATGTATAAAAAAAAATACTAAAACAGATTAAGTGACCTGAACGATATGGACGAACGTACGAGGGCTGTTCAATAAAGAATGATCTTAATCTTTACGGTCATAACTTTTCGCACTAAAATTCAGTTTTATTGTATTCTGTTAGCTTAATGTGAAACAAACACGCCGTAGTAGTTTCACTGTTGGTACTCCTGGTTCCTGCCTGTGAGAATCGGGTAAGTTTTGCATCACCTACCGCTGCAATGGAGGTAACATGCGAGGAACAACATGCGGCTTTGAAATTCTGTTTTCGTATTAACAAATCTTTAGTTGAGGCGTATACAATGTTACAGGAGGCCTATGGAGAGTCTGTTCTTTCCTACAGCACAGCTCGAAGGTGGTTTAAAATGTTTAAAGAGAGGAGACAATCAAGTTCAAAGGAAGGTGAACGCGGTGCTACAGTTACTGCTCTTACGGAAGAAAACATCAACACTGCTGCTGCCATTGTGAGAGAGGATGAGTAAGGGTATGTTGTCAAAAAAAGAAATTGTGATCATTCTGTATTTAACAGCCCTCTTATGTCACATTTAAGGACTGCTTTCTATGCTTGGATTATGAATATAACGCTACAAAAATAAACCTTGGAAACATTACATGAGTGCAGCTGTGGAGGTCTGTTTTAAAATGAAACTATATCAAGGGCAAAACTTCCTTAGGCTTACAGTCAATACTACCACTTACCTAGCAACCATTCTCTTGTTTTCCTCACCTCGTTAAATGCCACAGTTTCGCAATATGCAATGCCAAACTCCACACAAAACATTCCACTGCCCTCCTTAGTTCACAATTTCCGGAAAGAGCGTATTTTTACTTTCCCTGCCATGTATCCAGTGGGTTCAATATGCATTATATTCCACCCAAAAACTATTCACCACTAAAATAGGTTTTCAGGCTTCTAGATGAAGGTCCGCATGTGTGTATCGGTCTCTGTTTTTTTTTTTAAATAGCATTATTCTAAAAATCAAAAGTTGGTTAAATACCAAACTTGGTACTTAGATTCAGCCTCTTAATTAGATCCCCTCATTTCAAGCTAACTTTATTTGGTATATTTTTCAAAGTTTTTGGCTCAATTTTGATTAAAATATAATTTATTTAAGCTGTTTCCTTGGCAAATGATATCTGTATTATTAATCTCATTTACATTATGGGTAAGGCGGGAAAAATTAACAAAATCCTATTACTTAACTTGTAGCTCTCGTTAATCCACACATTTTGTGTCAAACTATTCCTGTTGTGTATTAACCATTTCCGAGATATTCCTTTTCATTTGTCTGAATTTTCAAGTACACACATTTTTACAAATAAAAATTCCCTATTCGTTTTTCTGTTCTTTTTTACTTATTCTATTACTACTTACAGTAACCAGAGGAAGTACTGTATCCCACCCAAAAAATTTATATCGACTTTTTGCTGAAAGTACCTCCCTCTCCTAAGTATTCAGAAAATGTTCTGCGTTTACCTGTGTGTGTATGTGTGTGCGTGTGTTTGAATAAAACAACTGAAAGATGAAACGTACCAAATAAGTTTTCCAAGTTCCACGGATAAAAGAAAAACAAAATACCGTCACTCCAAACTGCCATCTATATTGAAAATATATTGTACATTTTATATTCTCTGAAACACCTCTAACAATTCGGATTAAAATAACATATTTTTAAAAATTTTTAAGACAAATGAAATTTATAACTTGAATATTCTGAGAATATACTCTAAAGTTCTTCACTTTTTCATAGGAGATAAACTGTAACAGACAAAATCACTTTTACACATATAAAATAACTTTATTCTTAAATACCCTTTCTGATTCGGATACCTCAAAACGTGTATTTCCATTGAAATCTCAGTATCAGATTTTGTGGTCGAATGCAATATCTACCTGTGTACTCAATAGAGAATGTAATAATTAGACTGCGGATTTCGCAAGCAGTTTTCTTCAGGTTGCCTACACACAAAGCATTAGATCTGTCGCACAAAATGAAAACAGTCGTGGATAAGAGTCACAGGTAAGGAAGGGGGCACGATCAGCTGATCGCTGCAGGCGCACAGTCTGGTGAATAAACTGGGAAGGTATTTGTCCTTGAGTCCTTGAATACTACTAGGTGAGCAACCAATCGGAGTCCCGCAGTGTTGTAGTATTGCATTCCCCCCCTAAGTGGTGTGTGACGAGGAGTAATCTAATCAATCTCTAATAAATACTATTCGCGCTAAGACAGAAATTTAGATTTTGCAAAAACTGATCCATGACGAAGAAGAGAGTAATATATTTAACAAAACCGTAAAAATCCATTATTTTTAGGTCAAATAGTTTTCTTAATACAAATAAATAAATTAGACGCTACAATGCATTGCGACGTAAGCACTGTAACGAGTATCATTATTGGTTGGCGTGTACGCCTGAAAATATATTTGAAATTACTCAGAACTGAAACGTAAACACTTGACATGACGTGGTAAAAGAAATATGTACTTTGAATAAGCCAAGGTGTTTGTTAAATTCGACGAGAGGAAACGATACACTTCTTGCTGGTCTAGCAGAACGTGTCTGGTCACATTAAACCTTTGTTTATGAATGGTTCGTAATCTCATTATTTACTTTAGAGTTCAAAGCAGCATTATTCACTTACCTTTCCATAAAGAAGTGTATCAGCTGGATCAATGAGACACAATCCACATTCCCCCCATACTACTGCAACAACAATCCAATTGAGTTAATGTGGGCTCAAATTATGTTGCAAACAGAAATAATATTTTTAAAGAGATTGACGTTGAACGTCTTATTCACGAAGAAATTGACAAGGAACACAAGACTGCGAAAACTGCGTGAGACATCAGATAAACTACAAGAAGACGACTTTTGGAAAGAAATAGCACGTAACGAGATTTTGGAAACTATGATCATAAATTTGCAGTACAGTTAATTGATGGAAATTAATCATTTCTCCACACTAGATGGATAATTTGTCAGGACGGCACTTTGGCCATGGTAGATCAAGGTTCAGAGCGACTGGACGGAACCCAGGAGATCCGTGGTTCAAATCCCGGCCATGGAGTTGAATTTTTCATGTTGGATCAGTCCATAAAATATCTTAGCCTATATACGCCTACTGTGGAGAAATGATTAATTTCCATCAATTAACTAAAACTATTAAACAGTCTAAGCTCAAATAAATGCCAAAACTTATTAACGGTAACAGCCTGGGGGAGGGAAGGATATATAGATATATGTAGTAAGTTAGGGCGAGAAGGTTTTGCTTGGGCGAGAACAGGAGTGAGAAACTTGAAAGGTATAGGTCAAGAAAGGGAGCTAGATAAATGTACATTGTGTGGAGAAGAGACTGCAGATTTCTATTGTATATTAAATTGTAGTCAAACAAAGATATGGAGAGAGCAGGCTTGGCTACGTAAATGGGACAATTTGGGGGCTGAAGTAGTAATTAGAATAATGTTGTCAGTAAAAGGAGAAAAGAACTGGAGAAATATAGGGAATTATTTAGGAAAAGTTAAAGAGAGATGTCTAAGAACAATTAAGAGAAAAATGTAGAGTGGTATAGGTGAAATGGCAGAAAGTATAAAAAGGAGCAGAGGGCCTCCAATACACAAAAACCTAGGGTTAGGTGTATGGGGACCGAATTACTATTCAGTGGTGGGCAACATGATAACATGATAGGATTTTCAGGATTTAGGAATATATGGCATATTTCAGTATGGATTTTATAATTGTAATCTTGATTTTGTATTTCCATTTGATGATGTAAAAGGAAATAAATTACTATTACTATTACTATTAACGGTAAAGGTTAGACTCGTAGGGGGACACCTCACGCACTGCACAGATCTCATGCGGTTAGAACAATCCAAGAGGAAGGGGTGAAGTCAGGGAATCACATGCAAGCAGAAAATGTCCACAGAGACGTGCGGAAGTCCCTAACAAGTGCTGAACGTTCTTTATCTCCAGGCGAGAACAGAATTTGTACAACGTATACGTCCGTGTCATCTTCTCGGCACCGCTATAATATGAATCTGGAAGCACACCTGAAAGATGAAAATAAAATAAAATGAAGGTAAACGACAAAATTGAATCGTTGCATGAGAATAAGCACCGCAGAATTCGCCCAAATGACAAGGGGAAGCCACGATAAAACCCAAGTTAATATCTGCGTTAATAGCATCACCTTGCTGGGAAGGCTGTTAAAGTTCAGACCCCGATTTAAGGTTGTGTATCGTAGGAGTCCGGAAATGTTAGGGCGTTACTTCATTACTTCTACTTACAGCAGTGATTATACTACACACTTTCACTTTGCAATACTGCTTCGGAAACCAAGTTATACTACTCTTCGTGAAATATCAAAAGTTCAGGTACTTCTTTGAAGTGTAGTAGTACATCTCACGAAGCTATTTTCCACTTATTGCTAATCGGTCCCACAATATGCTCTACTTCTTACAATATGAAATCACTAGTACTTCTTTCTTGCTATTTCTTCTGCACAGTAAGAGGTGTGACAGTCATAAAAACTACTAGCTTTCACTTTTTTGCCATTCCGTTCTTTAAATTTCAAAATGCCGTTCCTCCTTAGAAACACGCATAAACCAAACCGTACTACAGAGTTTATCCTTGCAAAACATTAGCTACATTCCAATATTTTACGAGGGTTGTTCAATAAAGAATGATCACAATTTTTTTGACAACGTACCTTTACTCATCCTCATAATTTTAATGGCCCTTCTCAAAATAGTCTCCCCTGAATGCGATGCACTTGTCCCAGCGTTTCTACCAGTCTTCAAAACATGCTGGAAACAATTTTTTGAGAGATCCTTTAAAATCGCCTCCGCAGCCTTCACCACTGCTTCTGATGATCGAGAATGCCTACCACGAAGGCGTTTCTTCAAGTTAGGGAATAGGAAAAAGTCACATGGGGCTAAATCTGGACCATAGGGGGGGGTGAGGGATGCACTTCACGTTGATTTTTACAAGGTATTCAGCAACAACATTGGCAATATGCCACCGCGCATTATCGTGGTGCAGCATTCAGCCTGCTTCAAGGAAATGAAATGAAATGTGTAGTGTTTAACGCCCGCTTTTACTACATACGGCACCGCAGGCGATGATACTGATGATACATGAAATGAAGATGGAGCACCGGTGGAATGAGATGGCGGAGGAAACCGGAGATCCCGAAGAAAACCCGCCCCAGTGCCATGTTGTCCACCACAAATCTCACTTTGTGGTCGCCTGGGATCGAACTCGGGCCGCCTTGGTGAGAGCCAAGCGGTCTAACCGCTGAGCCACGGCGCGGCCTGCTTCAAGGAAGTTTGGTTTTTGCGCTTTATGTTGACTTGCAATGTTTTCAGGGCATCCCTGTAGTATTGTCCAGTTACTGATGTGTGTGCAGGTACAACATGCTGATAAACCATTATATGAATATCAAAGAATGAGATGACCATAACTTTCCGAGCAGAAGCAACCACTTTTGCTTTTGGGGGGGTTGGTGATGAAGGAGATTTCCACACTGAGCTTTGCTGCTTGCTCTCAGGATCAAAATGATGTAGCCAAGTTTCATCAGCAGTGATTACATCAGCTTTAACTGCATGCAGACCTGCATGGGAATGTCCTTTGCTCGGGAATCAACAGTGTTGGAACACATCGCGCACAAACACGTCTCATGTGTAATGTTTCTATCACCAATGTGTGGGTGGCACCCAGTGAAGTGTTCAGTATTTCAGAAAGTGCTCTTAAGATAATTCGTTGATCCTCTCTTACAATGGCAGCAGCAGTGTTGATGCTCTCTTCCGTAAGAGCAGTAACTGGAGCACCGGGTCCACCTACCTTTGAAATTGATTGTCTCCCCTCTTTAAACATTTTAAACCACCTTCGAGCTGTGCTGTAGGGAAGAACAGACTCTGCATAGGCCTCAACTGAAGATTTGAGACGTAAGCAGAGTTTCAAAGCCGCATATCGTTCCTCACGTGTTACCTCCATTGCAGCGGTAGGAGATACTGAACATTTCTGGAATTGCCACAGGTGGGAACCAGGAGTACCAACAATGAAACTACTACGGCGTGTTTGTTTCACATTATGGTAAAAAATATAATAATACTGAATTTTAGTTCGAAAAATTATCACCGTAAAAATTATGATCATTCCTTATTGAACAACCCTCGTATGATAATACAAGAAACAAGAATACAATACAAGAAATTCGTGATTACAATACGCAGGTTTTGTATCTATGAGGAACACCAAAACATGCAAACGAACTGTACTTTGTAAATTATTTGCACGCCCTCAAAATAATTGTCAAACTAGCAGTGAATGGAATAGCAGCGACAAAAATTCAACAACCATAAAAATATTCCATGACAATATATTGTCACTAATGCCAGAGGGAGTTAGTTATGAAAATGTTTTGTTTTTATCTGTGTCTCGACTATTTGCTTAAGGCTGTAGGGGAAGGGGCTATAACTTCATAATAGAATTATTTATGTAACATGTGTGGCGTATGTGATGCACTGTCTGAGTGAATTTGTACACATAGTTGTTCATACCAATAGTACGCAGTTTAATATTAAGCACAAAAGCGTTTTCCTTATATCTCCGAGTAGAATCTATTTTTTAAAATCATTTGGTAAAATCGCAACCACAATAAGTTGTACAACTGCTTACATAATTGGGATGCATATTATTGAACAATTGGCTACAGATATTTCACTTTCCCTTTAATAGATCACAGATGTAAGACTGGCCACAGGCTGACATATTATTGCAATACTTTTCATACTGAATGGGATGGCTCAGGCGGTTTCATCTGTGGACTACATTCGGGAGGCCCAGGTTCAATTCCCGTGGACGATCCCCTACCTGACCCACGGGGTTTTTCCGAGGTTTTCCCGGGTCGCTAGGTGAATGCTGGGTAGATTAATTACATCCCCCGAATTTCCTGTCCCCCCACTTCGTCTCCATTATCATTTAATAACATATCTCATCTGGTGGTCCTTTCAGGGTAGAATTGTCGGCGGGTGTCTCGGTGGTGCATGGCAGGATGATATGCTCAGAGGAAAACTTCTTCCTCCTCCGGTAGGTTGGTTGCCGGCCTCAGCTCCTCTGCTAGGACCATTTCGGAACTGCCAGCCAGGGACCTTTGGGACTCAGATCACCTACCTGGGACCATTAGGGCTCGGCTGCTGGGCCCGTTGCTCTCCCGCTGTAGGAGAGCGAGTTCGTTGTCCCGGCCTGTCGGGGGAAGTCTCTATCCAAGTAAACTGTGGAAACCTGCCCTCTGTACTGTCGTGGCTCCTTGGCTCGGCCACCCTCTGTCTCCGCCTTATCCTTTCTCCCGGGGCTGCCCCCACTTGGGGGCATAGGAACATTGGGCCCAGCATGGTGACCTACGTACCAAATCCCCTCCTTAATGAATTCCCAATCCCAATACTTTTCATATTATTGAGAGTATAGTTAGAGAACTAGATGTAAATGAAGCAGAAAGTATTCTTGAGAAATGGAAATGAAATTTCAACTGCATATCTGCAGGTCATGCACTCTAGACAAAATGACGTACCAGGCCAAAAGCAAGTCTAGGTCTTAACTCTAAGAGACTGGAGCTTAAATCCGCCCCCAATTAAATTGAAAAAGAAATGGTACGAAAAGTATTTATTAAATATTCCGGGGCATTAATCAAATTTTTGTTTCTTAAACGGAGAGCAAATATGGAAGTGGAGATTTTGCTTTAATTTTTTAAAGAGAATATTCGCATAGTGCGTCCTACACACGGCTAGTGTGAAAGAACAATTAATTTCCATTAATTGTACCTAATAGTGTTCCGAACTATAAAGTCCGGGCCTTAAAGTACTTACAGCGTAGTAAGTCGCCAATAAGAAAGTTGTCTCATGTGTTTATGAGAACTCCTAGTGGTTTACCGGGAGAAAACACGAGTCAGTTGGAGAATTTAATGTCATGTTGGCACGTTGGCCATAGTAGCTCAAATGGTTAGAGCGGCTGGACGGAAACTAGAAGATCCTTGGTTCAAATGCCGGCTATGGCATTGAATTTTTCAGTCTGGCTCTACCCTTTCATTCAAGAATTTTATTTATAAGTATATTAATATGTGTAATTTTTTAGGTTTTGATTTAAATTCATTTACTTGAAGTAAATGAATACTGAAGTAACATTGTTGGTAAAAGCTACGGGAAAAGTTTAAATATGCGTCTGTTGTTACCAGATGTTTGTTTTTCTCAATGCAAATCAAATTTTCGTTGTACCGGAGTATAGTTACTATATGCAAGCCTAAATTGGTTACTGTTATGTAGTATAATGTGAATAATTACATTCACTTCAGTAGTACCTGTTCCAATCCACAAATTCGGAGAATCCTACAACGTTTGTATTCGTTTGGTAGATTACATATCGACTTAAATCCTCAACATAAGAAATATTAGATTAAAAAAATAATTTCAATTTTTCGTCAGTTTTGTGAAGTATTGTATAGTACATATAATTTTGCGGAAGGTTGTTACTGCTGTTTTAAATCATATAATTACATACCCATTTTACGTTTTTTAATGTAAAACCAGCCGAGACCTAATCATGTAAATATAACAGGTAAGAAGTTGATGTCGAGACAGTCATGCTTCAAATCGCAGGCGTATATTACAAAGTGGGCGTATTAATCCGATCTTGTATAGGATCTTGTTTTATGATGTGATGATAAGGGAAATTATGCTAAGTAATGATGTGCACAAATAAAGTAGAGGGATAAAGCTATGGGGGGATTACACTAACGTGTTTAGTAATTACACCAATACAACAGGGACACACCCTGTTTACTATTCTCCAAAACGCAATTTTACACCCACGCGGAATCAAAAGTTGAGTGTCCTACGCGATTTAAGACGTGTTGCTACATACATGGCGGAGGAGGAGATGATTCCAGTGGCGGGTTCAAACTCTACGTTACCTTCTTAGAAACAGTTTTATGGCTGGTATAACTAAGCTTATAACCATAGCGCTGCTTGCATGATTACGTTAAATTTAGACATTTTTCACCTCTTTCTTTCCATCTCCCCTCCTCTCATATCTCTCTCCTGCCTTCTCTCTCCACCCTTTTGTTATCTCCCCCTTTCAGCTGTTTATCTCAATTTCTTTCCTGCACCATCAACCTGTCTTTTTTTCTGTACTGCTTATACAGGATGATATAAATGAGAGGTTTAATTGTGCTAGTAAAAGGTTGAATTTTGTGCTCCTATATCAGGACCCCTAATGCTGGTCGCCTAATTGGAGATACAGTGTTTCCCATGGTAGTTGTAAAGAAATGAATAAATGAATTAATTCCTGTATTTCCTTAAGTAGAACATAGGGCCTCTGAACCACGCAACCCCGAGGCCCGTAGACAACGGGTTGAGAATTAGAGCATTCCAAATCAGAGAGATTTCGGGATGAGTGATCAGCCCATCGCCGAAAGTGAAACTACGATAGAGATGAGGCGATAGGAAAGATGATGTTGGCGCAATAGGTGGAATGCTGGCGAGGGAAACTGGAGGACCCGAAGAAAACCCGCCCCAGCACCACGTTGTCCAACACAAATCTCACTTTGCGGTCGCCTGGGATTGAACCCGAGCCACCTTGGTGAGAGCCAAGTGGTGTAAATACTCTGCCATGGCGCGGCCAGTTGTACAGAACACATCACAAAATAAAGCCATAAAAAGTGTTTCATAACGTTCTACGTATTCATATTATAGGTATTAAATAAAAATAACAAACCTTCTCAGATACACGTTTATGAATTACTAGCTGACCCAACGAGCTTCGTACCGCCAGTAAAAGTTGTCTGAACTTATCTATATAAATAAAAAAATTCGGATTAGTTACTTATGGCGCAATTAAGTTAAACAATTTAAAGCTTTCTGATAAACAATATTTTTTTCTTTTTTGTGGTGCGTAAATACATAAACCGACGCACGAGCACACGAAGTATAACTGTCCATGAGACAAACAGGGAAACTCCCAATTTGATTCCGCAAATTTCCAACGACTGCCCTTGCCATTTATTTATGATCATCGCAAAGGCCAAACGCAAGGGAAATTATAGACAATTGAACTCAAAAGGTAAATCCGTTGGAATCATCGCAATTTGTGGGATCAGGGTATCCTCTCCTTTGTACATTCCCTTGGTGATTGTTGCCTCGATGACGCTACTCATCTTTTTCACACTTAGTCTCGTTCCATCCACAGTCGTGTTTGGTTAATGTTACGCAGCAGGATCACAACCAATTCAACTTTTAATTTTAAATTGTGAGGTGGGAGTCCAGGAAATTCTAATGAATTTAAAAAAACTCTGCGGGATATTGACTACGTCATCCTGGTTTATAACTGTGTCAACTGATTTGTACTAAAAGAACTCCCCAGGAAGAAACAGACACTCTAGAACGCAATTCTGACATAGCACGACTATTAATCTTTTTTCTGCGTCTCGCTGCTCATCAGTGCGGTCGGAACGTGACGTAGCATTTCACTGACTTCTACGACCTAAGTCAGGTCGTCTTCTTCTTGGCATAGTAAAAAGCTTTTCGCCAACTTCACAACGTCACAAAGGAATTCCATTAATGTTGTGTTAATTCAATTCAGATTCACGAATGTACAAACACAAATTATAAAGAAGATATCCAATATTCACTAATATTTAACAATTGCTTGTGGTCAAATATTTATAGTGTTACAGTGCTTTCAGAAATTAATTTTGTGTCTAACCTTCGAAATGTATATCATCATAACAAACAATAACAAACGATAAACGTTATTTAATTAAATATGGAAGGTGAAATAGCTTTGAAGAATTTTACATGCACTGGAATATCTTTCTATTTTTAATGCTTTTGTTTGACGAAAATAAAAGAAGGTGTGTGTTCCATAAAGGTTTGCATATGCAATTTTATATTTAGTTAATAACCCAGTCCATTATCATTTCAGGTTTTTTTTCTTCTCATCTTTTAAACCTTCCTTGGACTTAAATATGTATTTCAAAACCAAAATTAGACAAATCGTTTCAGCCGTTCTCGAGTTTTTGTGAGACTAACAAATGTTAATTCAGTTTTAAATATAGATAGATTATGATCTAATCTTTTCGAAAAAAAAAATGATGTTATTTTAGTAGTAGGATTTCCTTCCTTCCAGATCACTTTGCATAAATTTGCATAACGTCGCGACACCGCCGTCGGTGGGAGGGGGGAGGGGAGGGGGGTGTGAGGACCACCCAAGATGTTGCAGGTGGTATGGAAACATGTCACAACTTGCATTCCCAGGGGGCTTTTTTTTAATGGAAGCCATAAATTATTGTAAATGTATGTTACAGATACAGACGTCGTGACTGTCTGTGGAAGGGGGAGATGAGATCGGCCATCTGTCACTTGACAAAGTTTATGTGTTATGGAAGGGGGCATACATGTCTCGAGAGGTTTCTGTGATATGTTGTTGGATTGAACATCTGTTAAGGGTTAACCGGCGTCGATGTTATGTGAAAGGATGCAGCCATGTTTAATGACCCTCATAAATAAGGGGCCTGAGATTGCCCTCCTGTTACTCGACAAAGAGTATGTGTTCCCTGAGTTTTTAAGGGAAGTCATAAATTATTTTTTTTCCGCCCAAACGCTTTCCCCACCTCTGAATTCCCCCACCACTATTGAAAGAGTATATAAGACTCTCCAGCTTGGAGCGCTAAATTAGTTCGTGGATTCTCTCAGCGTTCTTATTTGCTATGTCTGATATGTCAACTCTTGGGAGTGAGTGTGCAGCGGAGGCGCATCATTACGCGTATTACCACAAAGAGTTATGCAACGGTCTTATGCATTCAATCGTTTGTAACAGACCTTCATACCATGATCAGATGTCTTCTCGGGAAGTATGCACAGAAAACTGCCCAGTCTACAGAAAGCGATACATGTAAGTATAATAGCAATTATTCTTTTTTCTAGAGAATTTAATGCCGTTTTATATTTAAGTAGAAAAAGTAATTTGAAACCTATTCGTTATTCCAGGCAAGAGCCGGTTCATGAGCAAGAACAAAGCGGAGTTGATGAGGTTGATAGATTCGCTTCAAGTCACGAGGTCATACACCACTCTGAATTTTGTAACGGTGATACGCATGCAACCCTGTGTACGCAGCCCGAGGCTCATGAACATATTTACTCTTACTTCCTCTGCAATGAGAAGTGTAGTGTGTACCAGCTCAGACAGAGACAATCAAAGTAAGTGAAATTAAAGAAATTCACGACTCTTTCCTTACAGAATCGTTGAAATATATAATTCCATGTACAAAAAATACCATTGTTACAGGCTTCGAATGA
Source organism: Mantis religiosa (assembly GCA_030765055.1). NCBI lineage: Eukaryota > Metazoa > Arthropoda > Insecta > Mantodea > Mantidae > Mantis > Mantis religiosa. Next base: position 118,976,626 of record CM060955.1, on the reverse strand, counting down.
CAGTTCGAGATCCTAGGCCTGTTATTGATTGCGATACCTCCAGCGATGAGGCTGAAAAGGATGCTGTTACAGAGCGATCTACACAGCTTGTAGACGACTTCCTACCAGATGAGGGCGATGAAATTACTGAGAATGTTACTCCTGAGCGTACCCCGAGCATACAATCCGAACGCCGCAAAACATCAATGTAAGTATTGCTATCATACAACTTAAAAAAAAAGAAACTCTTGCGTCTCTTATGTGCTATTCTCTCAGGAGACAATCTATTTTTTCTCTCTTGCTAACACACATGTTATGTGCTCTGTTTCAGGACAGCTATAAGGAAACCTCGAAAAAAGGTACTTAAAAATAGCTTTGCGGATCTCCAAAGGCGGCTGACACTCTTAGAAGAGCGAATGACGTCTGCTGCTGCTACCCCAAAGAGGCATGCAAGTAGTTCGCGTGTACCAAGACGCCTGAACCTCTGAAAGAATTAGAGGGGACAAATTCGGGCTTCTTCATTAAAAAAATAACGGGAAACATGACATCGGCTACCATGCTCCACGACGTTCAAATATCCAAAAGTTACAGTGTTAACGTAGGACTAATCTTTCGTATTCCAGCTGTAATCATAAAGAATAGAGCCAGTGACAATTTTGTGTATATGTCAGTGTATGACTGGGAAATTATTAAAAGTAGGCTTCATGTATTTGAAGCATTCCTCAAAGAGAGAAACTACGTGTGTTGTGATTACAGTGAGAACATTGTATATTCCTTTAATGTCATTGTGTATATGGAAGATGAGAGGATCAGATTTCTGAATACAGTTCTAAACAGAGGTGAAATACTTTTAAATTTTAGTGAATTTTGTCAGTTAAAGAGGTTGGAAGGTTATATACAGAGACACTTAACGAATCTAACTCTCTGTAATGAAATATCATATGTAGGGACAAGGAGCTGGAGAAGGGCGGCATTGGAAATGTACAATGATATGAAATAAAACTAAATTACTTTTCATATTATATATCTTTTTTATTCACCTGAAATCCTTGTTACATGCATGCTATATCCTGTATATCCTTCATTACAAGAATCATTGATGAAATTAAATTAATGACTGCATCACGTGAGTCAGAGGCTTGTATGTGAAAACTCTGTCATGTATTACCAGACAATACAAAGTAGTCTGTGCGGGTATATTTGCACTAGTTTCAATTTCAAGCCTGATATTGACAGCGCCATTTATAATTTCCTCAGGCTGATGCGAACAGTCTATGATGAACAATGGTGCATGCTTGAGAAAATCTTTTCTCTTCAATAGAGGGTAGTTTTCTTTCCCGTAATAAGAGTTTTGGAACTTTGAATACATTTCATATAAAGCTGCAAATCTAGAGTTCCCAAAGTCCAAGTTCATATCGTGATAGGGATAACACTCACTATTGAGATAAAGCCGCAAATTTGTTATGTTACAATGATCAAACTCGGAACAGTCCTTTGATGCATTATTTGTTCTTGATGTCTGGGCTCCCACTATAACAAATCTCGGCTTCTCCGGTTTCGAAGTTGTTGCGACGTTCCATGTAAATGATCTAGTTTGCGGAACAGCCGGCTGGGTATGTATATCCATTGTTCTAAATGCGATATGTAGTGGTCTGTCTGCCTTGACGATCTTGAGGATTTCTACCTTTTCAGTGTCAGAAAGGCGGATTACAGGCATCCTCCATTCGATGCGAGCAAGTTTAACGATAGCATTTCCTTCTCCTTCCGGTGCCAGAATGCAATTCTTAGAGTCCTTAGATCGAATGAGCACCAACTCAAACTTGCTATTGAGAACGAGGTCCTTGTGGTCATCTGCAAATCCCAGAAGCATTGACAGGGGCACTACGGCATTGAATGCTCCGCTTGTTGAGTGCACAATATCCACATCTTCTCCAGGATAGCACCATCCGGCATTGATTTAATGATTACAGGAAAGGTCTTAATGGTATCCTTGTTTATTGAGATTGTAATGTCGGTTTTGCGATTAGCAGGTATACGTTCGCCGCTCCTCAATTCTTGTTCTGGCACTACAATAGTGCACGATAAGAGATTTGCATCTATTGTAAATGAATAGTATCTGCCAGCTGTAGAAAGTATGTACGCACCGTTACCAGTCCTGGGAGGAAACGCTTGTAGTTGAATAACAAGATGTCCTCTCATTAATGATAGCCTCGTTTTCAATGTATCTACTGTTTTAGCAATCTGTTCGGTAACTGCCTTTGTACGTTCAAAATTGGTGCCAAACTCTTTGCTCTGCCTGCTCATTTCACTTGAGAGCATATTACATCTATTTTCTAGTGTTTGATGGTCTTCTTTAGCTTGAGTAATAGAATTCTTCAGCGAATCCTCAATTTCTTTTGTAGACTGCGCCAGTGCATCCATCGCATTGTTTGTCTTGTTCAAATGTTCTCTAATTGTTTTCAGGTTCTTGTCTATCAGTTTTTCAATTTCCCTTATAACAAATTTGTTTAAGTTATTCCATGTCTCGTTTGCCTTTTGAATAATCATGCTTCGGAGAAATCTTTTATTTACAGCGTCCAGATCTCCCACAGGATCTGCTATATCAATGACTCGCTTTTTGCTAAATATGATGTTGCCATTATTATCTCGCGGCTGAATGCGAGAGTTCATATACTCAGTAAAGAACTTTCTATTTACCACATCATTATCATGAATAGGATCTAATAATACTTTTAATCTGGTATTATCAATCACTATGTTATTTTCTTGATCTCTTTTGAAAATATACTTTGAAACCAAATCCTTGATCATGACCTTAACGCTTGTCTCAATTCTCCCAGTATTCTGCTGCGAGAAAACAATCATCCTATTTTCGAGTGCATCCACATATCGTTTAGTGCTCGCGTCATTATCTTCTTCAGGATCCTGGACAATACATAGCCTCTTGTTCTTAAATTGATAATTGCCTTTCCCATCTCTGTTAATGATAAAGTGCTGAAGTGATCTTTTGGTTGAGGGAGCTCTCTGTGCTCCGAACCTGTTAATACTCATGATGAACTTCAAATGACATTTTCCTTATTTTCTACTTTAATATATACATCAAACCCATTCCTATATCGACCGCCATTGATAGAGAATTCAGGAACAATTGTTACGAATGGTCTTCCTTCTGATCCACTCTCCCAGACGCCTTTGCACAAGTCTTTAAATTCTGTATATGTCATGTCAGTGTTTACATAATCTTCATATATGTGTTTCAGATTTAAATTATCTTGTCTAAACAGAATAATCATATTGGTATTATCGCGAATTAAATGTTTCGGGACTTTCGCATAGGACTGTGCTAAATATATTGAGTCGACGTTTCGATGTCTTCCCATGCTGTAAAAGGAGGCAATCTTTCCTTGCTTTTCAGTGATGACATCATCAAATATAAATATTGAGTTTTCTTTAACGTCGGTGGGATGTAATACGCTTTCTCCATCCTCATAGGTTTTTATTTCGATGCCATCAATGTTTCCGAGTAGGTTTATGAGATATTGATACTTTGGTTGATAAAGGGACTTTGAGTATATGTGCACATTTTCAAAGCGCAAGCCATTCTCATGAAGCAGCCAATTCAGAAGTACATTGGTTTTTCCTGCACTGGAACTTCCTAGAATAAGAGCTCTGACGTTAGAAGGAAATAGCTTCCCATGTCGTTCGCGCCTGAAATCACTTTCAAAGTCTAGCACCTGAATAGGTAGGGAGCAATCTTGCTTCATAAGCTCCATCCTAACGACTGAATTTTAAGTGCATACCTAGTGTTTATATATACACTTGCGAAAATGGGGTATCTTAATGGATGTGAAATTCTTCAATAGGAGACGTTAGATTCGAAAAAAAATGTATAAAATATGATGGCAAATCATAAAATAGAGTAGTTTATGATGGTACATAGGAGGAGTAAGACCTCCAGAGGATCAGGGATACTTAACTCCCTTATTAATCGCCTGCCATTTGAAGTACACTTACCCGGTTACAGATATTGCGGTCCAGGGACAAAACTAGAAAAACGCCTCAAGAGAGGAGATCCTGGAATTAATTCTTTGGACGAAGCTTGTAAATTTCACGACATCGCCTACGCAGAGCGCAAGGACTCCGCCTCGCGAAATATTGCAGATAAAATATTAGCAGAGAAGGCCTGGAAAAGAGTTCAATCATCAGACGCTAGCCTAGGGGAAAAGTTGGCTGCAAGGCTGGTAACATCAATTATGAAGGGCAAGGTAGCTATTGGTGCAGGATCCCGGAAAAAGAAGCATGGTGGATTTCTGCCTCTCATACCAATTATTGCAGCCTTAGGGGCTGCAGCCGGAGGTGCAGCTCAAATTGCAGCAGCAGTGAATAAGAAGAAAGCTGCAGATAAACAGCTTGCAGAAATGACGCGACATAACAGGGAGATGGAAGCAAAAGGAAAAGGTCTCCGAGGGAGAAAAAGTAATAAAAAAAAGATTAACAAGAAGAGAACTGGTGGTTTTCTCCCAATGCTACCGCTCGGCGCATCTTTAGCTCTTGCTTCCAAAATTGCCAGAGCCATAAAAGCAAATAAGTCTACTAAAGGAAATGGTCTGAAGAGGAGGAAGCAGTCCCAGAATAAGCATCCTTCAAAAAAAAAAACTCCGGTCAGGGGCTATACTTGTCCCGGAAAAAGCCCTAAGTAACATTGAGCTTGCATTATACGCTCGTCGTTTAAGAATTCCCCATTTTAGAGGTGTATATATGCTCGATAAGCTACCTTCAAAGCCATATCAACGAGAGAGGATTATTGTCAATCTCGATTACTCTGATAATGAAGGAACGCATTGGGTAGCTATAAAGAAGGAAGGTGATATCGCGTTTTATTTCGATAGCTTTGGAAACTTGAAACCTCCGAAAGAGGTAGAAAGCTATCTCAAAGGAGTTAAGCTGATGTATAATACAAGAAGATTTCAGGGTTTTAGCTCAGTTATTTGTGGACACCTGTGCTTGCAATTTCTAACACAATGAGTTACACTATTGCTGTTAGCGGGAATGATTCCGATCTTACCACCTACCTGAATCCCCCTCTGAGGTTTGATCCTCGCGGGAATTATGAAATTGCTCTTCTGAATTTTGAAACCTTCTATTCCATTCCCAATGTGGACGAGAGCAATAATCTCTTCCATTACATTTCCAATGACACTCTTAAGGTCATCGATATTCCGCCTGGAACTTACGAAATTGCTGATATTAATACTTACCTCAAAGATAAGCTTAAATTCGATGAAAACGACTTCTTTATTCGTCCTAATAATAACACAATGAAGGCTGAAATCAAGTGCCCCTTTTCTATTGATTTTTCTAGGGGGCGTTCTATTGGATCTCTTTTAGGATTCAGTGAAAACAAAGTTATTGCTCCTAATCAGGTGACTGAATCTGATTTCCTAGTAAACATATTTAAGGTGAGCATCATTCGAATCGAATGCAGTATTGCGACAGGCTCTTTCATCGATGGTAAAAGAGGACACTCGATCTATGAATTTTTCCCTTCTGTCCCGCCTGGATATCACATTTCTCAAGAGCCTCCGAACCCTATTTACCTGCCTATAATAGACACTAATCTTATCGATCAAATCACCCTTCGTGTGGTCGATCAGAACGGAGATAACATCAACTTTAGAAACGAGGATATAAGCATACGTCTTCATATTCGCCGAAATGGGGATAGATTTTAGAAGGAGAAACCGTCGCAAAGCATATAATACAGCACAATCACATAATCTCCGTACTCACCCTTTGACTCTTAGAGTGTTAACATCGAGCAGCAAGAAGTTCCTCGAAGCTTTGGGCTTCAGAATTCTGTAATGGACATCTTTAACGTGACCGAAACGCCTTCATTTGAGGATAAGATTGCTAAAGAAGAGGAACATGTGTTTCTCCCGTATAATACATCGGCTCTGGACGATAATGACGAGATTAGGATACCTTGTCAAGCGGAAGATTTATATACTCTGCCTAACCGGAGTTATCTCTACATTGAGGGATCTGTTTCTAAGCCTAATGGAACAGCTACGTTGGCGAAGTTGACTAACAATGCCCTGGCATTTATGTTTGATGAGATTCGGCTGGACATGAATGGAACTTGTATAGATAGAACAAGGAATCCTGGCATTACATCGACTATGCGCAACTATGCTGCTCTCAATCCCATGGAATCGAATCGTTTGATCAATGCCGGATGGTGCTATCCTGGAGAAGATGTGGATATTGTGCACTCAACAAGCGGAGCATTCAATGCCGTAGTGCCCCTGTCAATGCTTCTGGGATTTGCAGATGACCACAAGGACCTCGTTCTCAATAGCAAGTTTGAGTTGGTGCTCATTCGATCTAAGGACTCTAAGAATTGCATTCTGGCACCGGAAGGAGAAGGAAATGCTATCGTTAAACTTGCTCGCATCGAATGGAGGATGCCTGTAATCCGCCTTTCTGACACTGAAAAGGTAGAAATCCTCAAGATCGTCAAGGCAGACAGACCACTACATATCGCATTTAGAACAATGGATATACATACCCAGCCGGCTGTTCCGCAAACTAGATCATTTACATGGAACGTCGCAACAACTTCGAAACCGGAGAAGCCGAGATTTGTTATAGTGGGAGCCCAGACATCAAGAACAAATAATGCATCAAAGGACTGTTCCGAGTTTGATCATTGTAACATAACAAATTTGCGGCTTTATCTCAATAGTGAGTGTTATCCCTATCACGATATGAACTTGGACTTTGGGAACTCTAGATTTGCAGCTTTATATGAAATGTATTCAAAGTTCCAAAACTCTTATTACGGGAAAGAAAACTACCCTCTATTGAAGAGAAAAGATTTTCTCAAGCATGCACCATTGTTCATCATAGACTGTTCGCATCAGCCTGAGGAAATTATAAATGGCGCTGTCAATATCAGGCTTGAAATTGAAACTAGTGCAAATATACCCGCACAGACTACTTTGTATTGTCTGGTAATACATGACAGAGTTTTCACATACAAGCCTCTGACTCACGTGATGCAGTCATTAATTTAATTTCATCAATGATTCTTGTAATGAAGGATATACAGGATATAGCATGCATGTAACAAGGATTTCAGGTGAATAAAAAAGATATATAATATGAAAAGTAATTTAGTTTTATTTCATATCATTGTACATTTCCAATGCCGCCCTTCTCCAGCTCCTTGTCCCTACATATGATATTTCATTACAGAGAGTTAGATTCGTTAAGTGTCTCTGTATATAACCTTCCAACCTCTTTAACTGACAAAATTCACTAAAATTTAAAAGTATTTCACCTCTGTTTAGAACTGTATTCAGAAATCTGATCCTCTCATCTTCCATATACACAATGACATTAAAGGAATATACAATGTTCTCACTGTAATCACAACACACGTAGTTTCTCTCTTTGAGGAATGCTTCAAATACATGAAGCCTACTTTTAATAATTTCCCAGTCATACACTGACATATACACAAAATTGTCACTGGCTCTATTCTTTATGATTACAGCTGGAATACGAAAGATTAGTCCTACGTTAACACTGTAACTTTTGGATATTTGAACGTCGTGGAGCATGGTAGCCGATGTCATGTTTCCCGTTATTTTTTTAATGAAGAAGCCCGAATCTGTCCCCTCTAATTCTTTCAGAGGTTCAGGCGTCTTGGTACACGCGAACTACTTGCATGCCTCTTTGGGGTAGCAGCAGCAGACGTCATTCGCTCTTCTAAGAGTGTCAGCCGCCTTTGGAGATCCGCAAAGCTATTTTTAAGTACCTTTTTTCGAGGTTTCCTTATAGCTGTCCTGAAACAGAGCACATAACATGTGTGTTAGCAAGAGAGAAAAAATAGATTGTCTCCTGAGAGAATAGCACATAAGAGACGCAAGAGTTTCTTTTTTTTAAGTTGTATGATAGCAATACTTACATTGATGTTTTGCGGCGTTCGGATTGTATGCTCGGGGTACGCTCAGGAGTAACATTCTCAGTAATTTCATCGCCCTCATCTGGTAGGAAGTCGTCTACAAGCTGTGTAGATCGCTCTGTAACAGCATCCTTTTCAGCCTCATCGCTGGAGGTATCGCAATCAATAACAGGCCTAGGATCTCGAACTGTCATTCGAAGCCTGTAACAATGGTATTTTTTGTACATGGAATTATATATTTCAACGATTCTGTAAGGAAAGAGTCGTGAATTTCTTTAATTTCACTTACTTTGATTGTCTCTGTCTGAGCTGGTACACACTACACTTCTCATTGCAGAGGAAGTAAGAGTACATATGTTCATGAGCCTCGGGCTGCGTACACAGGGTTGCATGCGTATCACCGTTACAAAATTCAGAGTGGTGTATGACCTCGTGACTTGAAGCGAATCTATCAACCTCATCAACTCCGCTTTGTTCTTGCTCATGAACCGGCTCTTGCCTGGAATAAGGAATAGGTTTCAAATTACTTTTTCTACTTAAATATAAAACGGCATTAAATTCTCTAGAAAAAAGAATAATTGCTATTATACTTACATGTATCGCTTTCTGTAGACTGGGCAGTTTTCTGTGCATACTTCCCGAGAAGACATCTGATCATGGTATGAAGGTCTGTTACAAACGATTGAATGCATAAGACCGTTGCATAACTCTTTGTGGTAATACGCGTAATGATGCGCCTCCGCTGCACACTCACTCCCAAGAGTTGACATATCAGACATAGCAAATAAGAACGCTGAGAGAATCCACGAACTAATTTAGCGCTCCAAGCTGGAGAGTCTTATATACTCTTTCAATAGTGGTGGGGGAATTCAGAGGTGGGGAAAGCGTTTGGGCGGAAAAAAAATAATTTATGACTTCCCTTAAAAACTCAGGGAACACATACTCTTTGTCGAGTAACAGGAGGGCAATCTCAGGCCCCTTATTTATGAGGGTCATTAAACATGGCTGCATCCTTTCACATAACATCGACGCCGGTTAACCCTTAACAGATGTTCAATCCAACAACATATCACAGAAACCTCTCGAGACATGTATGCCCCCTTCCATAACACATAAACTTTGTCAAGTGACAGATGGCCGATCTCATCTCCCCCTTCCACAGACAGTCACGACGTCTGTATCTGTAACATACATTTACAATAATTTATGGCTTCCATTAAAAAAAAGCCCCCTGGGAATGCAAGTTGTGACATGTTTCCATACCACCTGCAACATCTTGGGTGGTCCTCACACCCCCCTCCCCTCCCCCCTCCCACCGACGGCGGTGTCGAGACGTTATGCAAATTTATGCAAAGTGATCTGGAAGGAAGGAAATCCTACTACTTATTTTGATCCAACGCTTTGTTAGAACACCTTCTACCTTTGGGATAAATAAACAAAACACTATGTAAGCTACTTTCAAAGTGGTATTTAATGTATCATAGTGTGAAGTTTCAATATACAGGTACTCTCCTTCATAACGGAGAGTTATTTGAAATTATGAAGTGTTATTAAACAAACTTTATTTTTAATGTAAAGCACAAATAAAATATTAAATATACCAGGCCATTTGGGGTACTTACAAAAATAGATAAGATTTATTAGGTACCGCTTGACTCCAAAGCAAGTTATTGTGCCACTTTAATATCCGGTCGCTGTTAGGCTTGAATTCTTCCGCTTTTAGACATTCAAAAAGGGGACTAGCACCCTCATTAGCATAGTGACGTATGTACCTATATTTCTGTGTTGTCATGGTGCACCGTAAAGTCAAATGCAACGCAAAAAAAAAAACAACAACAACAAAAGGTGTCAACACCGACAGTTTATGAACCTTTCACCAGGCTAAAGATCTTAAGAATAGAGAAACTGCTGCTTAGGTGAATATACCACGGATCACTGTTGGATACACCATCCAACGATACAGAAAAGACAGAATGGAATCTTTGGCACAAACGGGACTTCCACAGAAGCTGATTCAGAGGGAGAAGAGACTGCTTATCAGAAAAATGATAAGTAATCCTAAAATATGTGCCACAGAATACCTATGTGTCTATGTGTTTCAAATGGGAAGGTGTTTGTCCTTGAGCGCTACTAGGTGAGCAACCAATCGGAGTTCTGCGGTGTTGTCGTATTGCATTCCCGCTAAGTGGTGTGTGCCGAGCGGCAAAGTTATCAATCTCTAATAAATACTATTCACGCTAAGACAAAGATTTTGCAAAAAACAGATCCATGAGGAAGGAGAGAGTAATGCATTTAGCATAACTGTAAAAATCCATTATTTTTAGCTCAAATAGTTTTCCTAATACAAATAAATAAAATAGATACAATTATAGCAATGCATTGCGACGGAAACACTGTAATGAGTATCATTATTGGTTGGCGTGTATGCATGAAAGTATATTTGAAATTACTCAGAACTTAAACGTAAACATTTTACATGATTTGGTGAAAGAAATGTGTACTTTGTGTAAGCCAAGGTGTTTGTTAAATTCGATGGGAGGAAACGATACACTTCCTGCTGGTCTGGCAGAATGTCTCTGGTCACATTATGCATTTGTTTATGAATGGTTTGTAATCTCTATTTACTCTAAGGTTCAAAGCAGAATTATTCAGTTACTCTTCCATGAAAAAGTGTATCAGCCGGATCAGTGAGACGCGATCCACCTTCCCCCCTTACTACTGCTAGAAGAATTCAATAGAGTTAATGTGGGCTCCAATTATGTTGCAAACAGAAATAATATTTTTAAACTGACTGATGTTTAACGACTTATTCACGAAGAAACTGACAAGGAACACAACAAGACTGGGAATACTGCTTGAGACATAAGATAAGCTACGAGAAGACGACTTTTGGAAAGAAATAGCTCGCAAGGAGATTTTGGAAACTATGATCATAAAGTTGCAGTACTGAGACGAAGACAATGACAATGACGAATTATCTCTTAACGTAAGTAACATTCACAGCTATACGGATGCACTGCTGGTATTTTCGTTGGATTAGAAAAATAAGTAATTCACAAAGTATAATGAATTTTAAACTAAATATTTAAAACATTTTGTAATTGCGATTACAACAGCTGCATTATTATAAAACGTTGGAAAATTCAGTTTGCGTTCCCTTACGTCTAGCGGCACGAACACTCGCAAGTGTGCGAGAGAGACAGAAATATAAAAAGAGTGGGGATCACGAGGTGGCAACGGTGAAGGCTCTAACGCATCTGATTGGCTACAGGCGACAACTCCCCCCATTTGGAACACATAATAGTAAAGATGTGCTCCCAGAAACAGTTGGAAGGGTTTTTATTGAGGAAGGCACAATTGGAAGAGCGGCGAGAAAAAGGCCTTATGTAAACAAAACTAACATGGCAAAGACGTTGTAGTTGGCTAAAGAATTCTGCAGAAGAGACCAAAAATGGTGGAGTGATGCAATTTTTGTTGACGAAAGACCATGTTATGTATTTGATACAGAAGGGAGAGTAGGTGTTTAGCGCAAGCCCAATACAGAGCTGAATATAGCTAAACATAAAGGTAGCAATATTATGGTATAGGGGTTGTGTGAAGAATTTGGTATTTATTGAGAACATCATGGATGAACACGAGTACTTTAACATTTTTAGGCAAAACATTCACCACATTCACCATTTTTTAACCAAACGGTCTAAATGTATCGTGAAAAGTGTTGGAGACGGGCTCCATCCTTGTCTTATCCCTTGATTCGTCTAAATTTATTCAGTTTTCATTCCATTTATATTTCTTACCATTCTTGTACCATCATAAGCTGTTTGTAAAATTAATTAAATGCAAATGATATCCCTTTTTGTCAATAGTATTCCATAATTTACTTTTATCCATAAAATCGAAAGTCTTTGCAAAATCAATGAACGCTACCTGCGGTTTCTAAATTACTTCTTGTCTTCTCTTTAAAATTATTTTTAAACAAAAGATATTATTACTATCGTTATTATTATTATTATTATTATTATTATTATTATTATTATTATTATTATTATTATTATTATTATTATTATTATTATTATTATTATTATTATTATTATTATTATTATTATTATTATTATTATTATTATTATTATTATTATTATTATTATTATTATTATTATTATTATTATTATTATTATTATTATTATTATTATTATTATTATTATTATTATTATTATTATTATTATTATTATTATTATTATTATTATTATTATTATTATTATTATTATTATTATTATTATTATTATTATTATTATTATTATTATTATTATTATTATTATTATTATTATTATTATTATTATTATTATTATTATTATTATTATTATTATTATTATTATTATTATTATTATTATTATTATTATTATTATTATTATTATTATTATTATTATTATTATTATTATTATTATTATTATTATTATTATTATTATTATTATTATTATTATTATTATTATTATTATTATTATTATTATTATTATTATTATTATTATTATTATTATTATTATTATTATTATTATTATTATTATTATTATTATTATTATTATTATTATTATTATTATTATTATTATTATTATTATTATTATTATTATTATTATTATTATTATTATTATTATTATTATTATTATTATTATTATTATTATTATTATTATTATTATTATTATTATTTCAGGATCGACAGTTTCTAAAACGCCTGCTCTTCCTCTAGTAATGATTGTGTTATAGTTATAAGACGCTTGCTTATTTTTTGCATATAACTTATGTGGAATGTTCAATTGCCAATTCCCTTATAATTACTACAATTTTTTTGTAGCAACATAGATATTACTTCCCCACACACATGAACTTGGAACTTTACAATTTCGCCTGCATTCATTATTCAGATATAGTAGTCTTAAATTTAAATTGAAACATTAATTAGGATTTTCCCAAATTTTATAAATGGTTGCTTAGAGATGCACACACAGACATACGTATAAATATTTTAAATGCTTTATATTTGGAGGTTTAGGCGATTGAAAATCACATACTCTCTTGGAAACCTACTTATCTAATTGTTTGGGTAGAATACAGTGCATACTATATATATGTTAGAGAAAGTACAATTTGAATATTTTATAATTATTCATTGAGTTAACATTTTTAAAGTTAGAAATTAAACAACTCAATTTAAAGCCAGTTATTTCTCTCTTAATACATATTGTAGAACTCTCTTTGGGCAAACAAATTCATGCTGCACACCAGTTTCTCTACTGACCTATTTGTAACAGTATACGTTAAGAAATGCATTGTAGAATGTTTCTGAAACAAGAATTTAAATATCTGCTTAGCAGAAGTTCTAAAATGGAGCAATTACAAATAACATGCAAACTCGAAGAAAGACATCTATGAATTATACAATTTACGACTATAAGGCACACCCTGGAAACCCCAGCTTAAGAGTATTAGATATAGCCGCCACTGCGTAAGCAATACCACCACGCATAGTGACCTTGTAGTGTGTCAGTCGTCCTTGACCTGCAGCAACGTGAACCCTGGCCAAGGCTACACACATCGTAATGAACATGATGACAGACAACTTATCAAATCAATCTGTGAGCCAGTAATTGCCAATTATGCTTCTCTCATTTGCTTGAGATAATCGTTGTCTTCTACGCAGTCAAGATTCACCATGGTTGCTTCGCACTGATGATGAGCGGATGCTTTTTTTACAAGTCAATATAAATTCTATAAAAGCTCACTTTGTAGGTAGTTAATAAATGAATAAATAAGTATATGTATATCTACATTTATTTTTCATTTATTTACGATATATAATGCATTTTGCAGTTGAACATACTTTTTGATAGAAATATTGCCGAAGTACATAGTATAGAAAAAAATGCAAACTTAATTGAATTTTGCAAGAACATTTAAATAAAACTGGATTGTGATGACAACATCTTGTGATTTATATTTTTGGTTAACTATAAAGCCTGGGTCTTAAAGTACTTACACGATGTAAGTCGCCATTTAGGTAGTTGTCTCATGTGTTTATGAGAACTCCTAAGTGGTTTACCGGGAAAAACACGAGTCAGTTGGAGAATTGAATGTCATATCGGCACGCTGGCCATAGTAGCTCAATGGCAGAGCGTCTGGACGGAAACCAGAAGATCCGTGGTTCAAATCCCGGCTATGGCATTGAATTTTTCAATCTGACTCTACGTTTCCACAATTTGTAGCACTGGTTTTATTACATATATTCGGATGAAATTTGAGAATACCATACACTCAAACGATAGTCAAAATTTTTAACTGCTGGTCGATATGGGAAGCTTTTGAAATTCCACTCTCTTTGCATGAATAGAAAAAGCAATAGAATCGAAACGATAGAAATTTTGGATCAACATTTTTAAAAATAAAAAATGAACAAAATTAAGTAAAGCAAGCCAAAACACAAATAAACTAACAGAGCAAATAGCAAAGAAACCACAAACAAAACCAAATTAGCAGAGTAAGGATTTTCTCACTTGGGGAAGCTGTGCGTATTGGAAAATTCAAAACAGTACCAAGAAATATTTCACCTTCTTCGGTAGCGTGAATGATAGCGTGTCTGCCTCACTTTCAGAAGTCCCGAGTTCGAATCTCGGTCAGGGTGAGTTACCTGGATGAGATTTTTTACGGGTTTTTCTCTTATCCTGAAAGACGAATGTCGGGTAACTCTAAGCTCTATGGATCCCGGACTTATTTGAGCATCATTTCACCCATTTCATTCATCATCCGACATGACTTAACGTTGGAGGACCTAAATTATATAAACAAATAAAATATTTCAGAAATAGTTAACCGTACAGAACAAAGTACTTGACATACCTTGGATGCTTTAACAAGAATCTACATTTTTTGTGAAGTAAGATATTACTTGAGAATCCTAAGTGGTCTACCGGGAAATATGATGAGTCAATTGGAGAATTTAATGTCAAGAAGGCAGGTTGACCATGGTAGCTCAAGGGATAGAGCAACTGGACGGAAACCAGTAGATCTGTGGTTCAAATCCCGGCCATGGCATTGAATTTTTCAGTTGGCTCTAGTTAATTAAAAATCACTCATATACCGGAGTAATGTATTTAAAAAGATTAATTTTTTAAGGATTAATTCCTCAATATAAATTTACATTAAGAATAATCTACGATAAAAATCCTGGTAATTAAGTACTTACAATAGTAAGTCGCCACAAGTGGTTGTCTCAAATATGAGAAGTGGTCTAACGGGAAATATGAGTCAGTTGGAGAATTTAATGTCAGGAAGGCACGTTGACCATGGTAGCTCAAGGGGTAGAGCAACTGGACGGAAACCAGTAGATCCGTGGTTCAAATCCCGGCCATGGCATTGAATTTTTCAGTTGACTCTAATTAATTAAAGATATTATTTCTTAGGATTCACCAGTCATACCCAAAATGAAGAGGGCCTCATTCAGAGGCTATTTTCAGAACATCCAAGATATACTGTTCATTTAATATAAAAAGATCTTAAACATATGATAACTAAAACAGTTTGAGCCATTTTTGGAAAAATAAAACATTTCGAAAATGTTTCATCTAAAAGTTGGTCAGCATTACTCAAAACGTAAATTTAATTAAATACCAAATTTGGTGGTTTAAGTTGAGCGTCTTGCAAGGACACGACACGAAGGCTTTCAAGAAAAGCTCCGTTGCAGTAATCTTCAAATGTTTTTTTTTTTATTTTTTTTTTTTTTATTTTCTCATAAACTGCTCTAATGATTTTGATTAAAATAGGAAATTTTATGATATATTTTATTATAAATTGTATTACATTTTAGGATATTATTAGATCAACTACAATTTATACATCGGATTTGAGCCTGGAAAGATCTCTATGATCTGAATAATTTGCAAATTATAACCGTTATAGGTAGAAAAGTCCTACTATAAATAAATGGACATTTAAATCTTGTTAAAGCACACAATTATAGCCAAATAAATTTAATGTGGTGCTAAATGACTTCAAGATATCTTCTACTATGATTTGATTTTTCAGATATTACTGTTTTTCCAAGTGATAAATTTCTATACTTGCAAAGAACCGGAATTCAAAGTCCTTTTACAAATGGACTAACTCTTTAGTCTACTTACCCTAGTTGTACCTAGGGTATAAATGTGCAAAGAAAGTTTATGCCGTTTAATAAGAAGTAGATCGAATATAATAAGATTTCGTAAATATAATTTATAGAAGACTGAGTAGAGAGTCATCATATTTCCTTTTCATTGCGATGCATAGCCCAATTTTCTATTGAAAATTACTTTAAAATGCAGTAAAACCTTTTAGAAATCCCACAATTCTTAAAATATCTACAATTGCATTAAGTATTTTGTGAATCAATGCCACCTAGTTTTTAAAAGTGTAATTAGGGCTTTTATATGTAATCTTCTAAAAGTTTTGAGCTCAAATTGTTAAATATTTTAATAGATTATTCAACACTTGCAGGAAGAACTCATTTGAGTATATTTGGATTAGGCTGTAATGTTTGTGGTCCCAGATTCTGGAGGTCATTGGTTCGATTACCATAGCCGACCTGCCTTAACCACGGACATATTTCGGGCTATCCTCGGTTCGCTAGACGAATGCTCGGATGGATCATTTCTTATGCCGAATTTACTATCCCTTCATTTCGCTCAGTTTCTCGTTTCATGTTACCCCTCATCCTGGTTTGCTATTTCAGAATTGACAGTATTTTCAGCGTGCTCTCTGTAAATCACCGTCTTCAAGATCGGGGTAGTTCTCCTGGTTCCTAGGTCCCCAACGTAAATGTAACCCCAGAAGGGTGAAGTAACTTTGCTCTCTACTGTCGCCTCTCCTCAAGTCCGACCATCTTTGTATTCTCTCACTTCAACCCTCCCTCCTGCGGAAAGGGGGGGGGCCGCCTCGACAAGCCGCTTTTTTTTTTTTTAATTTACGTCCTGCAACAATTAGTCATATCGGACGATGAATGAAATGGTTGAAATGATGCTCAATGCGTCCGGGGTCCATGGAGTTTAGAGTTACCCGACATTCGTCTTTCAGGATAAGGGAAACCCCCGGAAAAACCAAACCGAGGTAGTAAGTCCTCTCTCCGCACCTCGTCATATAGTTAAAACAATTGTCGAAAAAGATGCCTTGCTTTTGCGAGTAAACTCATATCTTTTTCGTGCTTTTATCAATTCATATGACCACAGAGCATGTATTTTCAGCAAAATATTTACATCGAATGGAAAAAAGTCTGACACAGCTGTGTATGTTGATGACGAGACAGTTTAACAAGTGAGAGCACAGTGACCGCAAGGATGCGGTCACAGCTAGGAAGATGCGCTGGCACTGTAAACTTGTCAGTGACTTGTTTTGGTGACTTCATCCTCGCGTCAACAAAGCGAGGCTCCGATGGTTATTTGAGTGATTGCTGAAACAAGCACCGTCTTGTTCTGTTCTTTCTTTTCTGCTTATTCGTTAACTGTATGATTTTTTTTCATTGTTCAGCAGTGGGTCAACAACCTGCAAGGGGGAACAATTCATGTTAAAATCAGAACAAATGCCTATAGGAAGTTAAACGACTGATAAATTGCAGCGAAATTCAATGGCTATGGAATGTTTCTTCTTCCTCTTCTCATGGAGAGGAACGTGAAGACTTTCCTCGTAGCTGCTATAGTCGATGCATGAAAGTAATGCACCTCCGGTGTGATTTCGGACAGAGGCCTGCAACTAATATTCTATATAACTGAAAAAGGTGAAAATATTGAATGAATTAGGTGAAAAATCAGTTTTGTGTGTTAAGTGGAGTATGGGGAAGAGAAAATGTGTATGTGGCAATAGTGTATAACCCACCAAGTACCTCAGAATTCTATGACTAATAGTTATTTGTTAAGATGAGTCAAAACATGGAAGAGGTATACATATAGGATTTGTCATAATGGGTGACTTCAATGCAAGAGTGGGGGAAAATCAATTGCAGTTAATAGATTTTGAAGGGGAATTAAATGGGTTAAGAAAAGAGGGGGAGAAAAGAAGGAGCAAAGATAAATGTATTAAGAATGAAGGTAAGAAACTAATAGAGTTTTGTGAGGAGAATGATTTGATGATGTGCAATGGGGTGAAAGGAAATGACAGTCTAAGAGAGTTTACTTTTATGAATAGAAATGGTCAAAGATTATATTCTATAATGAGTGTAAAAACTGGGAGAAATTTAATTCAAATTGGGAACTTTTTGGGCAAAGTAAGAGCCAAATGGTTGAGGAACATAATTAAATATGATGAAAATGATGATGAAGTATTTTAGACAGGTTGCCAATAGGGGCCCATTAGCTCGACAATCTCAAAATTTGAGTCTATTGGGCCCAAGGGGAACCAGCAACAGTAATAAGTATGTAAATGTATAATAATTTGTAATTGAAATGGAAATAAAGATAACTTACTATATAACTGAAAAATGATTTAGTTTCTTTTAAAGATACTCCATCATTTAATTCTGTACGATGATTTATAAAATGCATCGTAACACAGATTGAAATAACTTTATCAACGTCCTTTGATTATACAGTATTGAATGAGATATATTTCTGTAACTTTTCACATTACAAAACTTGCGCCGCGTTCTTTCGCGTCTATGCTCTGACGCGTTATGCCACAGAAAGACGCCTTGTATTGACGAAATGTATTGACTTTACCGTTACTATGGTAATGCTTAACAATCAATACAATCATTCCATATTTAATTAATTTTATAATTTCTATTCTGAATCTTAATTTAAACAATATAACACTCGAATATTATTTTAAATAATTTTAAACTTCTAATAACATCGTTAAAACAAATTAACATTATTGATTCTCTCCTCTTCATAACCCACTCTATCACGCGTTTTTCTTCCACTAGTTATTTAATATCGTTCACTTCACAACACCTTCAACAACTTATGATGATTTATTTTCAAATATTTTTAAAATAAACTTAAAATAACAAATATAAATATAATAACAATATTTTGGGGTTTCAAAATAAAACTGTTTCAAAATAAAACTGAAATGAAAATGAAAACAAACTTTTAAACAAAGCTAAATGAACCCAAAATCCTACGCACACGTTGAGATCGGGCCCAAATGACCTTGTTGACGACGGGCCCTAAAATACCACACACTCACTCACGTTGAGATTGCTGTCAAAGAGAGGCTACGTCAAAATAACTACGTAAACAACACGATAAAAAGTAACACTCCATACAGCTGTAGGGACAATTCTAGAAAGCTTAAAAAGCTAAAGAAACTAGTTCCTAGATAAAATGCCCAAAAATGAAATTATGTCCCAACTACAAATATAATGATTTGGCGGGGTTCATTTTAGTAAATGGCCCGAACATTTCAGAAACCATTAACCGGTAGCCGAGCCTGTTGTATCCAAGCAACTCCAGGCGTGTGGGCCAAAAGTATACATTTCCTTCTTACAGAAGATGTATATTGCGGCGGTCCGGCCCGTAGCGAACCACTTCGAGCTCTCCCTTGTGCTCAACACCTCACAATTAAGGATTGGGGGCGTGCGGAGAGTAAGGATAGGGAGATTGGAACAGGTTGGAGGTGACTTCTAGCTCTCGGATGAGTACTCTCATCTGAGTTTCAGGGAGTGGATGCGTCCTGACTGGTTGCGGGTTGAATGAAGAAGACACCTCGAATTTGGTAGACGAAAGTTTACTGTTGCCCCTTAGGCTCCTTTGCTCGCCACCGTAAAGTTGTCGTCCGCGTGGTTGCTGTGTTCAGCGTCACTGATATTGGTGCATGGCGTGGAAGCGTATTTGTTAGGTGACGCCGAATACGCGTCCGCCTCACGTAGATCACAGGACCGAAGTGTTCTTACAAGAAAAACCTGTTTTCAGCCATCCCTTTGAATTATCCCCACTCTAGGTATTGTTTGGAGTTTGAAAAATCACGTGAACTAATATTAATTTTCCATTGGGTGGTACCTATCCCCACTTACGATCAGTGTTCAGGTTTTCCAGTTTTGGTCCTAATATCAGTGTCACTTTCTCTAACGGCCCGCTTGCTAAAATTTATGCGGAAGCATGCGTTCTGAGCGTTGGTCAAAATCTTAAAGCCTGTTGTCAGAAGCACGCATGGGGTTGTAACAAAGGGTTGGTTTGCGATTATCTGGCACCAAGTTTGCCTTTAGGGTTGTTTGTTTACAGTAATTGCAAAGGGAGTTTACTGATCTTCGCAGAGTGGCCTTGTCTTGTGCCCGTCTTTCGAATATATGCTAACGTTATGACATACATCTATTCTGGTATATGCCATGTATTTATATTTATTCGTTTGTTTATGTTAATGTCTTTCTGATATAAGTTATATATCATTTCAGTGTTCCTAGCTGACAGGGCTGCGTCAATATCCGTTTAGTTATACTTCATACAGCATATTTTCAAATGATAAAAGAATATAAACTCTAGAAGAAAATAATGTCAAAGAAGTTCTCATATTTTGATTTTTTCCCATGAAAAGTTAGTCTGTTCCGTTGCCAGACCAAAACCAGAGTAATTCAGTTTTAAGTTCCTGCATTACAGGTCAGGAATATTTTATATTTAATGTGTCGTTTTAATCATCAAATGACAATTACTTTATAAGAGATCTTACGTCCCTGATCCTAAGTTTCCTATCGGTCCAGGACTATGCTGCAAGATTAATAAACCGGCCAACCCAAGGAGCAACGAAACAAAATATTTGTGTGATGACTTTTTCAAAGTGCGTGATGCATTCTTCGCTTGTAATTAGTGCGGCAACATTATCATGACTATGGGCTACACGAAATGCTGCTCTCCACAAAATGACGCGTGGAGTTTTAGCACAGTGGGCCGTGGCGCTCTATACGTTGAGTCAACAATTTCCAGGAAGAAGTTTGACAGATGTTTGGTTCTCTGTCGGCTCTTCCCGTCCGCTAGTTTGACTCCTCTTAACTTTATTCATCAATTAATCAATTTATGTTATTAGTATGTGAGGCAGATGTAGTTTTATTTAGTAACCCAAGATGAATCAGAAGATGGGATGGGCGGAAATTTTAGCATCAAGAAAAGTTGACGACTATCCTACAGTCTCCATTGGTTATATATACTAAATGTTCTACATATGCATACTTGGTGGAAGAATTGGAGGGAATTTTGCAGAAACCAGAGGAGAAAGATTTGAAAATCTTTTGAAATGACTTCTAATGTTCTTAAGACATTCAGGACAATGAAAGATGACAACGCAGAACTAAGCTTCACCGGGAAACGTAACATAAAAAGAACGAACTTTGCCTGGGCGAGTGCATTTATTCAGTTTCTGCCTTCAACAAGTATAGTAAAAGCATTTAGTATTGCTTATTTGCTGTAGGATTAGATTTAGGATTTAGGAGATTCGGCACTGCGATTAGTCTTGATCTGCTGTACCCATGCCCCCAAATGGGACATCCCTGGGAGTAAGGATGACGTGAGAGGAGACAGAGGGTGGCCATCCCAAGGAGCCCCGACAGTGCCACAGACAATGCAGGGTCCTGCATTTTTACTTAGATGTAAACCTTCCCCGGTAGGACAGATCAACAAACATTCCCCTTCTGTGGTTCGGAAGTGGTCCCAGCAGCCGGTTCGGAGACCGGCAACCGACCTACCGGAGGAGGAAGTGGTTCATTGTGAGCATGCCATCATGCCATGCAACGCCGAGACTCCCGCCGACACTTCTACCCTGAAAGAGACCACCGGATGACAGATGATATAAAATGACAATGGAGATGAAATGGAGGGATGGGAAATTTTGGGGATGTAACTAACGTACTCAGCATTCACCTGGCGATCCGGGAAAACCCCTGGAAAAACCTATGGATCAGGTAGGTCGGCCACGAGAATCGAACACGGGTCTCGCAAATGCCAGTCACAGACAAAACCGCCTGAGTCATCCATTTTTTTTTTTTTTTTTTTTTTTTGTTATTTACGTCTTCCAACGTTAAGTCATATCGGACGATGAATGGAATGGGTGAAATTATGCTCAAATGTGTCCGGGGTCCATGGAGCTTAGAGTTACCCGACATTCGTCTTTCAGGATAAGGGAAAACCCCAGAAAAACCTTATCCAGGTAACTCACCCTGACTGAGATTCGAACTCGGGACCTCTTAGACGTGAGGCAGACACTCTAGCACCACGCTATCGGGGCGGGCCTGAGTCATCCAGCTCGGTTCATTTACTACATGTAACAGCAACAACAAAAGGGCGCCGGGGTAGCGCGGTGGTTTCGTTCGCGGCTCCCGTTCTAAGGGTCCCGAGTTCGATTCCCGGCTCTGGGGTTGGCGATTTTAAGTCGGCCCTATCCACGCCTTCACCTCTGTCTAGCACACGTGAAGTATCCCCTATGCCCAACGTGGTTCGGAGTCCACGGTAAAAACTGTAGGTCCTCTCACCTTACCGCCATCTTCACTATCACCCTATCATTGGAGGTAATGGACACCGCCCTCTGGGTGCCTCCACCTGAGAAATGGGTCCGGTCATCACTTGGTGGGGTGAGATTACCCCGAAGGCCAAGGCTGCCATGTGGGGAGTGTTAGTAACTAACTAACAGCAACAACAAATCGAGTAGTCTGCACCTTATTTTTTCATACATGTTTGGAAACAAAAGAATAAGGCTGGCCCAGTAGCTCAGTCGATAGAGCACCTGCCTGCCGTGCTAGGGGTCCCAGTTTCGATTCCCGGCGGTGAAGGTGGGCACTTTTCTCGGACCAAGATGATTCCCCAGCTTCCCCAGAGTCTGGAAGTATGAATGAGAGCGCGAATATGTGCGTGAAGTAATGAATAAAACACAACGAATAAGAGTTAACACCTTCGATATGTTCCGAAGGAGAACGGCCGCCGATATGAGCATTGCAGTTAAATGAAACAAATAAACAAAAGAAAAAGAATAAAAGGTTATTTTAATCTCCTTGCCCTACAGTTCTTGGTGACTTAGATCTATTGTATTATTACATACCAGTATTTATTCTCCTTTTTCTCCTTTTCCTCTCTTTTATCTAGCTCTTTAGTAGTTAGAGAACTTTGGTCTCTTGCACAATTTTTTATCCATTGCTTTCTCTCCCCTCCCTTATTTTTCCTTCCTCTTCCGGTGTCCCATACATTTATTATAACTAATCTCAATATCTTCCTGTTTTCCTTCGACCAGAATCAAATTGTTGCTTTCCGTTCCTTCTTTACTTTGTTTATTTATCAAGTTACTTTTAAACTTCTAAGCTGACAAATTTATGGTATTTTAACACATAATGGATACAATGTAAAAACTCTAATATCTTACGTCACAGAAATTACATTCTTTTATAAAAAACTATTCATAGAAAATCTCTCTATTCGACCCAGTACATTTTAATTGAGGAACATATTTCTAGAAATATTTTCATTGTAGATATAATTGTTGTCGAGAGGGTGAAGTTACGTTAAATCTTTAAAACATGGGTCGCTATATCCTAGTGTTGATATACTTTGGATCAGGAGTAACAAATGAATTATGACTTAGGACTTACAGTATTGTGGATTTCAAACGAATAGCAGTAAATACCTCAAAAAAGGTTAAAGCCTCCAAAAATGCTTACTTGAATAGGTAGCGTTTCTTAATGAAGGCTGTTTCGAGCATTTCGAGCAATGAATATTTTATATATTACGACTTATGAATAACCAAATACTTTAAAGTTAATCCAAAATGAGCAGGATTACACATTTTATCACCTATGCAAAATTGCTGAAGATACAATATTTTAATTAAAATATTTAGAGACCTTTCAGAAAAGAATAACGAAAATTATTGCATGTAAGTCAATGCCACTATATTCTGCTTTTATCCAGTATGTGCCAATGCCCTCAGGTTTTCAGACAGGTAGCTACATGTTCGCATCTAGCTATGAGTGCTATTCCGTAGCTAACGCAACCTTATGACCTGCACATTTTTAAGCGATGCTGTAAGTAGGGTGTGGACTCGTCACAAAGGTCGAAGAAATTCATTCCTTACCCTAATATCTTCACTGTTTTGACGATGGCAACCACGTTCATATTTTAGGGAATACATCACACCCATATGTACAGATGATGTGAGAAGGTTCTTTGATCTCGGGGCAGGGAATTGCTTTGTTTACAAGACGTGGCACATTCCGCAGCAGGTAGGCAGTGGTTATGGTGATGACCAGGTCGGCCCCCTCCAACTTCGAGTGGCGGTGACTCACGGTTATGATGACCGCTCGCGCCCAACAGGTTGGAACAAGTCATCCACAGATCCGATCGGCTCCTAGGAGAAGGCCCTTTTATAGCTGCCTTCGTCTACGAGGATTCCAAGGAAAAGTGCACTAGTTTGCTTCTTCCCCTTTTTGCTGTTTTCCAGACTTTTTATCATATTGCAATTTAAGGCAAAATCATTGCGATATATGCCTTAAAATGTGCATGTTTATTATGCTTATAACTTTTATTTTCATTCAAACTTAAACAAAATCTAACTTTAAACCTCAAACAGCTAACAAATCAGTTATGTACCATTCTGCACCGGTTTGAAAGTTAAAAACATGTCTCAATTTCATTTCTTCAGCATTTTCCATCATTCAAAATGCTTCTTGGATTATCTTAAATAATTTAGTAGTTAAAACTTTTTAGTAGAACTTCAGATATTACAGCTTTAAAAATTAAATAACTAATTATTGCAACATATTATTTTCCTTTTTTCACTGAAACAGTTCACAAAAGTACAAATTTAATGTTTTATCTCAAATCAATTTAAATTAAAAATTCGCTGCACTACAATTTTTTTTTCTGTTTGTATACTAAGATCAAGCTAAAAATTTGTGAGTGATAGGATGAAGGCATAGCTGCCACGGAACATTAAAAGACATGATGAATTAGAATAAAGAATGAATAAGTTAGCAGCTCTTTGACATAGCTCTTTATAATAAGAGCACTGTGCTTTATGCCATGAGTATATGATGAGAAAATCAAAACGTTCAGAGTAGAAGTACAATTTTGGAATTTTTACAAATTTGCCCCCAAAATTCTTTTTAAACTGCAGTGATTTTTCAGCTTCTTGTATGTTCTATTTGCAAACATTTTACGTGCATTTAGTAGAGTAAATATTTCAGTATATTACCTCAAAATGCTGAGAAAAAGAGTTTTAGTCTAATAAAGAAAAATATCAAAGTAGTTATCAACGTTCTAATAAAAGTTTCTCAAGCACTTGTTTTCCTAACAAGTTTCATTCGTCAGTTTTAACCGCACGTTGGAGACAGGTTCAGATGCTACTTAAAACATTTCTGATTAAACGTAAGTATATAATATAAACATCAAAAGCCGATTAACCTGCTCATTATAAAAACTAATAAACTGAAAATCTGGTAAACGCTAGAAAATGAAAGGAACGGAAGGTATTAAAAATTTTAAAAATATATTATTAAAAAGAGATTTTAAATTTGTCTGTCAGGATTTTTGAAGTGGAGAGGAATACTTTCTGGAGTCACTGTCAATACCGATTAAAATGCATTTAAATGCACGTGCAAGAATTTAAGGTGAAACAATGTTTCGAGTAATTTCGACTACCTACGCAACTAACAACTAACAACTGGGTTTGCAACTATGGAAAGGAAGAATGAAAAAATTCACAGTGACAATAAAATGTTACGTTTCGTTACTAAAACATTTTGGTATGTTTCACTCTTTTCAAATTGATGCAAACTAAAGAGTATCTCCACAAAAAAAAAAAAAAAAAAAAAAAAAAAAAAACAACGTTAAAATTACTAATTTGTTGGCGAGTTGGTTCATTAAAGGCATCAACATTTTATACGTGATAAGATAAAGAAAATGTGTCTATATATTTCAAATATGACTGAAACACATATATATTTAAGTTTAAATTATAAGGGTAACATTTTAAAATATTACACTGCTGCAAAACGGCATTGTACAAAATATGATATCGGTTCCTTTCTAATTAATTTCACCAAATTCTAATTGGTTTAAAGTAAATTGGTAGGTTCCTAAACGTTTAGGATTTTTAGGATTATTTTCCAGAGCAACTACCATTAGGTGTTTACGAAAGCTACTGCATTATACCATTGGAAATCTAAACCTGATATATAACTCAAAACATACTTTCAAGATTTTTCATTTAAAATAGTAGTAAGAACTTTGGCTAATCTTCAAGGAATTGACAAAAATAAAGTACACAACACAACTCAAGTTTTAGGTTGAAAGTGTAAGTTTTGTTTTTCAAGTTTTAGTTTGAAAGTGTAAGTTTTGTTTTTCATATGACATGTTAAAGAATCGAGGAATCACGGAGGTATACAGTATATTAAAGGAAATGTAAATATAGGTAAAATATGTTTAATTTCATGTGAAAGTTTGAAGTCATTGCTTGTAACCCTTCTCTCTCTTTCATATCTTCCCCATATATAAGATTCCAATATGTTTTCAAACTTTTTACGATTTCAACGTTTGATTCTCAGATGTTAAAGAACAAAAACTGTTTCCAGACATATATTTACAGCAATTAACTTCACGTGTTTTTAGAATCTTCTGTTTTCAAGTCTTCAAATGTTTATCTTATGTAAAACAAAACTTTAAGTGCTTCAAAAGCATACGTATATGATAAATATGTATTAGGAGATATACATGCCAGATGGTTTCTGATGTCATCTTAATCATTTGTAGCAATATCTTCAAACACTGCAGCTTAAATTATAATGCCTATAAACATATAATTTTGAAAGTTGAAATATTTAATGAATTCTAATTTGAAGGAAATTACAAATTAATTTAGTTGTTCAATTACTAAATTTAAAAGTGCACGAAAGATATTAAAGATTGATTTAAAACAATTTAAATGTAATTTTGTTTAACAAACTTGGTGATAGGTTTTTGTACACATTACCGGAAGAAACTGTTATAAACAATATATGTCTGAAGTTGTATCAATAAAGTATTAGACATAGTTTTTATATATTAATCTTAATGTAATGGAAACATATTCATCGTGATTAGTCTGTAATGACGGTGAAAGCTCATGACTTTACTAGTAGAGAAAGCCTTCGTACTGCTACATATAACATAAATGTTTTCCCTTACACCTTTGGAAACACTTACAATAAAAATCTTGGTTACAATTATGGGGATTATAGTTGCCCTGATACTTCTTATTGTCCAGAGCTTAAAGATTTTCGGCGACACTGACAACCCTAACTGTGGCCTCCTTGGGCAGTTCATCAGACTCTGAGCCTCCCACTCTTGTTTCAGGGTGAAGCACTAAAAGGACGCATAATGAAACATTTAGAAAAACTTGACCTCAACAAAAAGTGTTTAAGGTCCTTTTTGATCACATTTCTGAATCCCCTCCTTTTTCTTTTCTTTCTTTCTTTATTTTTTTCCTCGAATTTACTTTTTTGAACGTTCGTTTTTCCAAGAACCTTACTTTCCCAAATCTACTTTTCGTATTCCATTTTCGAAAATCTATAATTTTCTTTCTCCGAATCTGCTCTAGTTAATTCTTCTGAATATTGTCCATACAAATAATTGTGCGTTGAGAAATTGTTCCTCATCTTCGCTATGTAGGGCATAGAAATGTTCTTTGCAATGTACACAAGACCACATGTTAATAATACCTACAGAATCAGAAGCTATGCATTTAATAGTTTTGTGTAATTATTAAATGAGTTCTGGCAAGGAAGGTAAAATTTATTGGGATTTCAGCACACCAACTGAATCTCTCTAAGTTTAGATGAGTTGCGAGTGCTTGGTAGTTTACGAAGCTCTGGAAATCAAGGGAAAGGTAACTGCAGTTATCGTCTTTTAGTAACGCCCGAAAACACAATTTTGTTGGCAACCAGAGATTCAAAATTTTTGTTTTCAATGCACTGCTTTTATTTAATATTGCTTCTCATTTAGGTACTTTTGGCGAGTTAATGCAATCACAGAAACCCCAGAAATATTCGTATCGTTTTGAAAAAGTTTAGCAGTCAAATTGACTCAAAGAATGTTATCATTTTTAATGGGTAGAAGAAATAGATGATATTAGAGTTTACTTCATTTTTGCATTTTTGTATCTGCTACTTCAATGGCACATTTTGTAACTTAAACTCAGAGTCTTCGGATAACCCTGATGTTCAACGTTCAAATTCAATAGGTTATGCAATTGCTAATTTAATGGTTCAAAATATATTTCTGACAGGTAAAAAAACAAAAAATCCAGATAGATTTTAGTGGTACCATTAACATGAACAGCAAATGAGTAAACAATAAACCAAATAGTCCACACGATTCACAGGATTCACAGCTATTGATCAAAAAGTCTATCAAAAGCTCAAAAAAGCTCGAGAAGCTTCACACCTTCGTAACCAATTACGTCGCTCTATAGCAAATACACTTTTGCTGTTGCGTATTTACTTCGTAGCCAGATTACAATGTTGTCTGAAAGATTCTACATCAGGAAACGTTGATTTAAAATTGCTTGCTGTGTGAGGAGGTGTTTTTTGTTCTGATGCTCCCTCTCTAGGACCCTCCGCAGCACGAACCGTCTTGGGTTTTGTATCCTTCGGGCAGGAAACCTTTCCTGGCGATGGATGCAGCATTTTGAGTGGTTCCCCCCCATCAAGGTACTCATGATTAAACGGTTGACATCTTGAAACCTTGTACTGTACGTATGATCGATCGTTCGTTGAAAGCACTTTGGGTTCTTTTATCACCAAACTTGTGAGTTTCAATATGCAGTACGAATGTTAATGACTCAACTTCTGGTGGAGCAGCCAATAATTTGTAACTAAATGTTTCTGGGTGCACACAATTCCACGTTGTGGACGCCAATTTGATGCAAATAAGTTGGCGAGCAATGAGGTTTGTCTCAGGGTATGCGTGGATGTGTGTGAGAAGGAGATTTTAATAACACTGGAATGCCCGTTTCCAACTTATTTATTTACTGCTTCTTCTTTTCAAACTTCGAAATGAAAGTTGCCGACCAAGGGTTACCAATCCCTGTTTAGAGTTACTGACTGCAGAATGTTTATTACTCGATAAATTTATTTGTTCCTCATATATATATATATATATATATATATATACATATATATATATATATATATATATATATATATATATATATATATATATATACGAACCGACAAATATTCAAGACAGAACCAGAGGACTGCCCTAATAGGCTTCACGCCTTGGACCACTCTAATCGGCCTCACGCCGAAGACTGTTCTGCATGACCACAGCTGCGCGTGTGTGTATATGTGACTTTCACTCTCAGGAAACTCCTTCTTCATTCAACCAAAATCCCTTTGTGGCTGTTTTGTCATGCCATTCTAAATGACCCAAAGAATTTCCTATTCATATAAGTCAAGTGAGCCCCTTTATAAAACTGCTAAGGACACTGCTTCTTACATTGCTTTTGTTATAACAACTTTCTCCACAACTCAACTGGCCTTGCCCTTGTCGTAACAAAGAACCAACATTCCTTTGACATCTATCATGATTCTTTACTTCTGGCAAACCATAATTTCGGTATCAAATTTTTATTTGTTTCTTTGTTATTTTTTATTTACGTCCATTGTTGAGTAACATCGGAGGACGAATGAATGAGTGAAATGAAGCCCAGGGCTCATGAAGGTTAGAGCTACCCAACATTCATCCTTCAGCATAAGGGAAAACCCAGATAACTCATTCTGACCGATATTCGAAGTCAGAACCTCTTGAACGTGAGGCACATACTCTACCAGCTACGCTACAGAGGCGGGTTAAAGGTCATATGCTTTTCAGTCAGCGCAGGCGAGACACTTATTGATCGAAGAAGGCATTACCTCTGTTAGGGTAGATCAACGATAGCTACCGAGTTTTACTTGTCATTTCGCCAAAACGCTATCTGCAATTTCGTCGCGTTCCTTTGGATTTAACGGTGAGTGGAAAACAAAATCGCAATTTCTCAACTCCCAGTTCAAGTGCGCTGTTTTGTTTACATCGGTTATCACATTGACCTACCTTGACCTAGCGATGTTGTCTATCTCCAAACACATTACCGTCTGCAAAACGGTGTTCGGAATATGATTAATTGTTTCAAAACTATGGTGTCACGTAGTTACCACCAAACTTGGTCACAAATAGATTTCTCTACCCATCGTATAGACAACAAACTCTTACCTTTATACATCCATTTAATTTTGAAAAAAGAAACAACTATTTTAGTCGAAAACTATTATAATTAACAACACAAAATGTTATTATATCTCTATGGAGATATTATTAGAAGAATGTAATAAGTTCTCTTCCATCGTGTATGTCAACTTCCAGGGTCCAAAAATGGAAACTTGTATTGTGATTGCGGAGCTGTTGGTTGAATGAATGGTAGGGGGCCCGAAGAACCGAAAGAAAATCAACCCAGTCACCGCTTTGTTCTAAATTTTCGCATGTAGTCCCGTGGCATCAATATAAAGCGCTTACTTGTCCTGAAAATATTCCTGAAGAGGCAGAGATTGGTTTAACCTTGGCAGGCTCCCCAACGAAGCTCCTCTTGTCCCTGGTCTCTAAATAAATACGTCTAGGACCCATCTCGTCGTTAGCTTAAATATGTGTATTTACAATTTATTCCAGTAATCATGAATCGTCTATTCGAGTGGGTGAAACTAATTATTATACACAAAATGTTTGACAATTATTCAATATATAGAGGGAAAACTAAACATGCTCTGCCTTTGGATCCAACCACAGTGGTAATCCATTTGAATAGGAATTTCATAATACTAACACAAGCATGGCTTTGTTAACAAGTGGCTGTAGGTTTTCTTTGACGAAGTGGACGAAAATTCGAAATCTACGCCATGTCGATGGCTATAAAGAAAATGATGAAACTAGGTTATAACTGAGGTACTGGTTTGTCTTCGTTTTACCCCCAGTCAGGAGAAATGAATGAGCGATTCTGAATCACATTTTCACAATGATTTAAAAACTGAAATTCGTTTTTGAGTATTACATCAGAAATTTTTGCAATTTAAAATTTTATTTTGAATGCTCGTAATGTACGTTTGGTGGTAACATTTCCTTGTGCTGATCATTTTTTAGATGGGTTCAACAGCTTATGATTTCAATTTTATTATTTAAAATTTGAAATAATATAACTTTATTATGCTTCTATTTTAGATTTATGTTTCTAATTTTTATATTTATTAAAATCTACTAACTCTATCTACCTTAGTGGATATAAACAGATTTGTCTTCCTCTTAAAATTAATTATTCCAAAGAGTGGAATAGATTCCTTTCAAAAACATTCAATTCCTGTAGTCCATTCTTTTGTTTTAAAGGAGACACATGAAAGTGTCAAGTTCTGTAGCTAGTCGTGGAGATTTCAAGATTATTGGTATATTACCTCGTCAGCAAGCTGGTTTCACATTTTTTTTTTTTTTTTTTTTATGAATGGGATATCAGAGCTAGATCAGAACACTGGAAGAGGGAACAGTAGGACTAATTGAACACCAGGCGAAAAGAAGTGAATCTCTAAATACTATTGTTGCCACCTCTTCATGTAAAATTTGATTTAATGAAAAACATGGTTAACATTTTAGATAGAGACAGTGAATGCTTAAAATTCCTTTGTGTTACATTTCCTTCATTATCTTATTAAAACAATTAAAGCTGGTATATTCATTTGGCCACAAATTGTAAACCTGATGATGAAGAGCTAGTTCAGGAATATAATGAGTAGAGAACTGAAAGATGCCTGGAATGCTTTCAGAAATTATTTTAATTTCCTTGAAGAAAAAAAGACCTAAATTATGTTAACATATTGGAAGTGATGTTACAAAGTTTCAAACAGATTGGTTGCAACATGAGTGTCAAAGTGTATTTGCCTTTCTTCTCATCTAAATTATTTCACAATTAATTTAGGAAATTTTAGTGAGGAAGAGGGGGAAAGATTTCATCAGGATATAAAAAATAGGGAAATAAGGTATTAATGGAAGTAGAGTACTTTCATGATGGCGGACAATGTTGGATGTTTGAAAGGGGACTGCTCTCAAAAACATGCGAGAAGGTCAAAGAGCAGAACATTTAAAGTGTAATGTTGAGGCAAGGATATAAATGTACTTATAATTATTATTAATTTATGATTAGTTAGTGGCAAATAAATTATAATTATGGCCTAGTTTTACATACAAAATTCTTGTTGAAAATAATTTTATTACGCTTCCTAAAGCTTTAATTTCAGTTCTGTTATTTATGAATAGTTTGAAAATCTGACGTGATGGGAGAAAAAGGAGAAAAGTTATGTTTAGGATCACCTATCAGGTTAAAAATAACATAAAATAAGTTTTGAAAACCAGAATAGTGGTAACAGTTGGCGACATTTCAAAAGTGTTTGATGGATACTTATTTGTTTTCCTTTACTTCATTCCCACCAAAACTTGGTCATTTTTTTTCCTACCTCGAACAAACCATAAATGCTCGTAAACCATTTCGTCATCCACCAAAGTGACAACGTTAGGGTATTTAATTAAAAAAAATGTTCTCATGCCTTACATCCCGCTCGCCTTCTCTATTAGGATACATGTTTGTTTGGGGCACAATACTAACACGGTGTTTGTAGTAATGGAAATGAAGCTTGGTCACGGTTGCCAACACATGCAGCTAGAATCTCAATACAGGGCATTCAAAATACTCCTATTTTCCAACCAAAATCTGTATATTATTCCACTAGATTTCAAGAATGACGCCTATTCTACTCCAGAAGAATGAAGTGGTGACGATCCAACAATTTATACTGGTATATCTACGCATTGCAAATATGGAGTGGTCATTGGTAATTGCCTCTGTTAAAGTAGAAGTTCGTGTCAGACTGCAACCTAACTTGAACACTTTGTAGAATAACTTGGATGATGCAAGTTGTTAAGAATTATCGTCGTTATGAATACAATTATGTAATGAAAAATATCAGATTAATTACTATTTAAACATCTTTAGATTTCTGCTTGCGAAATAACGTTTCATAAGCAGGTATAGTCGCATACACTTGACTCATTTTTCATTTGAAAAAATAATTGAACTTTGACTCAATAGTAACTTTTGGTAGTGGTATCTCACATTCGTCATAGATAGCCTGTAATATTCAACTTACAGGAAGAAATTTTTAGGCTTCCAGTAATATATGTGTATAAAGCCATGCTCGCTTTCCATGCCAACAGCCTCCATTTGGAAGATGCCAACGCTGAAATTCAAATTACTTGAAATGTCAATCACCAATGAGTATAATGCCATACCAGTCAACACCAACTAATAATTACATAGGTTAGCTTAAAAGCAAATAACAATAAAACCATTGCTAAACTGTCCTACTAAAAGGTTGAACATTCACGGTCTTCTTGTAGAAAAACAGGAAGAAAAAAAAACTTTTTCATGCAACATTGCATGATGGAAATCTGCCAGGTTTTGTGCGTGACTAAGATATCAAATGTTTACTTTTGTTTACGCGGCGTTATATTTCCAACATGGTTTGTGTTCCGTTACAATTGTAGATGGTGTTTCTGGTGTTGTGGTAAGATGCGACGTTCCAATTGCTCACGTGATGTCTAGAAGCTAATTTTGGATCTGCAACCTCTTCTCTTTAAAAATGATTCTAGTTTCTGTTCAGGGTTTACATTGATGGAGGTTGGACACTTCTAGCCGGAAGTTTGATATCAACCATGTTTGTTGTATGCTAGTAATGTCTTCTCTTTAGTTTAACCTAGCAAT
The DNA here is from genome assembly GCA_030765055.1 of Mantis religiosa. NCBI lineage: Eukaryota > Metazoa > Arthropoda > Insecta > Mantodea > Mantidae > Mantis > Mantis religiosa. Next base: position 118,942,887 of record CM060955.1, on the reverse strand, counting down.
GCACTACATATACATTCTTAGTAGGGCCCAAAAACAAAAATTGTATATGTATACAAAAATTTAGCCGGTAGAATGTATATGACTGGCCATGTGCTTAAACTGAGTGCGAAGTCATATTCATAAAATGTAGTAGCTTAGCACAAATAAGAAATTGTAAGGCCAGAATTTCGATGACTGAATATTTTTCCCGATGATGGGATTCATGATATTTTAAGCGAAATTAAGCTACTTTTAAGGGTAAAATTTTCTGCATCTATAGATATTTGAACCACATATGGCATTTTTACGGATTATAAGTCACTTTAAAGAATAAAACCAGTTATTGTCATATTTCCTGAGTTTGATTCTATTTATTCTTGCACATATTAGTAGAATCAAGCTTCAGAAGCTCAAAATCTAGAAGTTCTTGAAAATGAAATGTGGCTTTAGTTAAATATTTGGACTCGCCCAATTAAACGGTTCACATCTATTATAAGACAGACTTGTTCTCTTATGTGGGATGAATCTACTACTTTTGAGGGTGACACAATTATTTTTTACTTACTTCAGCCAACGTGAGGTCATAACGGAGGATAAATGAAATGGGTAAAGTAATGCTCAAATGAGCCCAGGGTCCATAAATCTTAGAGTTACCTGGCATTCGTCTTTCAGGATAAGGGAAAACCTCGGAAGTAAACGTTATGCAGGTAACTCATCCTGACCGATATTCGATCTTGGGACTTGTTAAACACACGCTACCAACCGTCCGATATGACTTAACGTTGGAGGACGTAAATTACCCCCCCCCCCCCAAAAAAAAACACGCTACCATCTACGCTATCGAGGCGGGTGAGGGTCGCACCATGTGTGAGGAACTGTTCTTTCTGGGAAAAAAAAAATCTAAAAGACAGACAAAGCTTACTGAGCAAAGTTGTAGATCAAACTGAAACACAAACGTTTTATATATATTATTTTTTATTTATTTTTTATGAACTGTTTCCGAGTTACATTTTGTAATTGTTTTGATTTTCAAATTCTAATTTCTGGTTTTTCAGTTCCGAGCTCAAAATAGGCGTACGTCTTCCTTCGGAAGGAAAGTAAAACAGGTGTTCTCGTGTATAGATTTACGGCACATAAAAGCCTGAGAAGGGGTCACTACGTAAACCTAAGCGCACTTTCAGTCCCAGTATAGAATGGGACGCAGTTAACAGGCGTCAATAAATAAACTAAGGAACCGTACATTAATTTCGGAATTCGTGTACAAACTATTCTTCTTCTTCTTCTTCTTCTTCTTCTTCTTCTTCTTCTTCTTCTTCTTCATCTTCTTCTTCTTCTTCTTCTTCTTCTTCTTCTTCTTCTTCTTCTTCTTCTTCTTCTTCTTCTTCTTCTTCTTCTTCTTCTTCTTCTTCTTCTTCTTCTTCTTCTTCTTCTTCTTCTTCTCTTCTTCTTCTTCTTCTTCTTCTTCTTCTTCTTCTTCTTCTTCTTTCTTCTTCTTCTTCTTCTCCTCCTCCTTCCCTCCTCTCCTCCTCCTCCTCTCCTCCTCTCTCCTCCTCCTCCTCCTCCTCCTCCTCTCCTCCTCCTCCTCCTCCTCCTCCTTCCTCCTCCTCCTCTCCTCCTCCCCTCCTCCTCCTCCTCCTCCTCCTCCTCCTCCTCCTCCTCCTCCTCCTCCCTCCTCCCCTCCTCCTCCTCCTCCTCCTCCTCCTCCTCCTCCTCCTCCTCCTCCTCCTCCTCCTCCTCCTCCTCCTCCTCCTCCTCCTCCTCCTCCTCCTCCTCCTCCTCCTCCCTCCTCCCTCCCTCCTCCTCCTCCTCCTCCTCCTCCTCCTCCTCCTCCTCCCTCCCTCCTCCTCCTCCCTCCTCCTCCTCCTCCTCCTCCTCCTCCTCCTCCTCCTCCTCCTCCTCCTCCTCCTCCTCCTCCTCCTCCTCCTCTCCTCCTCCTCCTCCTCCTCCTTCTTCTTCTTCTTCTTCTTCCTTCTTCTTCTTCTTCTTCTTCTTCTTCTTCTTCTTCTTCTTCTCTTCTTCTTCTCCTCCTCCTCCTCCTCCTCCTCCTCCTTCCTCCTCCTCCTCCTCCTCCTCCTCCTCCTCCTCCTCCTCCTCCTCCTCCTCCTCCTCCTCCTCCTCCTCCTCTCCTTCTTCTTCTTCTTCTTCTTCTTCTTCTTCTTCTTCTTCTTCTTCTTCTTCTTCTTCATCATCATCATCAACAACCTTCAAGATAGGCCTGTTGCGGCTCAGAAGGGATCTTCCCAGCGTCCTCGTGGTCTTCCAACATCTCTAATACCAACTGGTTTATACTGCAAGGCCTGTCTGTGAGTATTTCTTCTGGCATTCGAGAGAGATGATCTTGCCATTTCAGTTTGTATTCCCTGAGTTTGTCATTTAAAGTAAAAATTTTAATAGTTCTCTTATTATTTCAATTTTAATGTGATATGTAAGACTACAGCCAGCTACGTACCTCAAAAATTTCATTTCAGCCGTTTCAATTATTCTTTATCAGTTCTGTTCAAGGTCCAGGTCTCAGCTCTACAAGATATAACGGGTACTGCCATAGTTTTATAAAACTTTAATACGGTATCTCTTCTTGTTTTGTTTTTCAATGTTCGTTTTATAGTGCCACATATGTTTTGAAATTTATAGATCTTTTGTTTCAAATCTCTGTCACATTCATAGGAAATATCACATCCTAAGTAATTAAAATATTTAACTTGTTCTAGTATTTTGTTTTTGAGGAGCATTTTGGACCATGTTGGCAATTATACTTTGGCATTGTTTTGTCGAGTTGGTACAAAACTATTTGAAATCTGTCCTTCAGTATCTGCCAGAATGACCTGATCATCTGCAAACAGGAGTGTATTTAGATTGTACGACCTAACTTAAAATCTACTTTCAACTGAGCTTGCCATTCGGCAACTACTGCGTCGATATAAATATTAAAAAGAGTTGGCGACATTGTCTTACACCTAGGCTGATAGTTTCTGTCTTAAAACTATTATCTATGCTAATACAAGTCCCTTCGTACATTTTCGTTATCATTAAAATTAAATGTTGAGGATATCCGTTTTCAGTCATTATATCCTATATCTTTTGCGTAGGTATAACTTTGTCAAATGCTTTTACGTTATCAAGAAATAGTATATGGGACCCTAAATGAAATTCTCTTCTCTTTTGTATTACTTGTTTTATTGTTAAGACGCAATCAGCACAGGATCTGCCTTGCCTGAATCCATGTTGTTCATTTTTTGAGTAGTGATTCAGTTATTATATTTAATCCTTTTGCTAAAATTTTTGCTAATGTTTTTATAGCTTGCATTTAAGAGACTGATTCCTTTGTAATTTCTACATTCATTTCTGTCTCATTTTTAATATTGGCTTTATTACAGCCATTTTCCATTCTTCTGGTATCTGTAGGCTGCACCAACAAACATTTAAAAATTTAGTAGTCGTATATTAAATGTTTTTGTTGCACATGTTATCAATTCTACATTAACTCCACCTTACAAACTATTCCTATAAATACTTATTCCTCTACATATTAATCGACTGAGCGGGTTGGCTCAGGCGGTTTCGTCTGTGGCCCGCTTTCGGAGGTCCGGGTTCGATTCCCGAGGTAGGCCTACCTGGTTCATGTTTTTTTTTTGGGAAATTTTTCCGGGCTCACAGGTGAATGCTGGGTCAGTTAATTGCTTCTTTAGAATTTTCTGTCGTTTCATTTCAACTCCATTATCATTTCACATCATATCTCATCTGATGGTCTCTTTCAGGGTAGAAGTGTCGGCGGGAGCCTCGGCGCTGCATGGCAGGATAATATGCTCCCGGTAAACACTTCTTCCTTCGGTAGAATGGTCTACGGTCTCCGGATCCATCCTGTGTCCCTGTGTCGTTTCAGGATCATGGTGGGTGGTATGCGGCTGTACAGGCTTGCCGAGGAGTTCCAATTGGCCAATTATAGGAGCCTTGCCCTCTGCACTGTCCTAACTTAGAGTCGGCCGCCCTCTGTCTCCTCTCGCCTCATCCTCTTCTCGGGATGTCCCGATAGGCTCGGGGCATAACCATGATAGATCTAATCTGGTCACAGTGCCCAATCCCCTCCTAGCATAATTCAATACAATCATGTTAATCTAAATAAACATATTCTTTCTAAGTTGTTTTTAAGACACAAGGGAATATGGATACACAGTAGGCCATGTCAAATCTTTAAATAACTTGATATCATGCGATGACTTTGAAATTTCATTCTGTTTGCATGTACAAGAGAATAACAAAAAGATTAACTTCATATTGAGAGAAATATTTGGAAAGTATTGGAAAATTCAGATAAATAACAACCATGATTTACTGTGCTAAAACTAAGATGATTTCTTACTTCTTGCCAGGCTCAAATTATCTAGCTGTTGACGGTCCCTTAAACCTCACTCACTCACTCACTCACTCACTCACTCACTCACTCACTCACTCACTCACTCACTCACTCACTCACTCACTCACTCACTCACTCACTCACTCACTCACTCACCTACCAATCCACTCACTGTTATGCTTTACGAGTTATGCACTTGTCCCCAACGTTTCTGCCTGTCTTCAAAGATATGCTGGAAACCATTTTTGAGAGATCCTTCAAAATCGCCTCCGCAGCCTTCACCACTACTTCTGATGATGGATAATGCCTCCCACGAAGCGTTTCTTCGCTAAATCTGGACTATAGGGAGGGTGAGGAATGCACTTTACGTTGCTTTATTGCAAGATATTCAGCAACAACATTGGCAATATGCGGCCGCACATTATCGCGATGCAGCATCCAGCCTGCTTCCTGGAAATGTGGTCTTTTGCGCCAGATATAGACTTGCAATGTTTTCAGGACATCCCTGTAGTATTGTCCATTTTCTGATGTGTGTGCAGGTACAACATGCTGATAAACCATTCCATGAATATCTAACAATGAGATGACCATAGCTTTCCCAGCAGAAGTAGCAACTTTTCCTTTTTGGGGGGTTGGTGATGAAGGAGATTTCCACCCTGAGCTTTGCTGTTTGCTCTGAGGATCAAAATGATGTAGTCAAGTTTCATGAGCAGTGATTACGTTTGAAAGAAACTCCGGATCTTCCTCTAACATCAACTTTAGCTGCATGTTACCTCCATTGCAGCGGTAGGCGATACTGAACATGTCTGAACTTACCTGGTTCTCACAGGCGGGAACCAGGAGTACCAACAACAAAACTACTGCGGCGTGTTAGTTTCACATTAAGCTAAAAGAATATAATATGAATGAATTTTAGTGCGAAAAATTATGACCGTAAAAAGATTATGATCATTCTTTATTGAATAGCTGTCGTATATCTGAATTTGACCTTGCTAACCGCCGTGACCGAGCAACTAGACGTTTGACTCTCACCAAGGCGAACCGGGTTCCATTCCCAGGTGAGCGCAAAGTGACATTTATGATGGACAACACGGAGCTGGAGCGGGTTTTCTCCGGACTCCTCGGTTTCCCCCGCCGATTGCTCCATTATCACATTTCTTTACATCCACGTCGCCCTCTTGCCGTTCATCTACTTCCCTCATTTTCATTCCGGGGACCACGCTGATCACCCATCCCTGAATTTCTCTCTCTAATCGATATCTGTGGCTCCCTCACACAACTACTAAAGTGGCATAAAGAATAGAGGCCCATAAAAGAACAGACTATGTCAACACAGGAAGAAAAACTGTTGGTACTCTATACAGCTATGTCAACGATAAACAGTATGCAAAATTCCAGATTAATTGGACAACCAATGTGAGAAAATACTGCAGTGATACGTTGCCTATTTAATAATGATAAATAAAATAATTTAGTAATGACTCAGATATCGACCAATCGCAGTCGTTACTTACAAGTCGTGAGGATGCGACATTTTTGGATTAAACATCAGCTTTGTAGTGTAGCGTAATAGTAGCTAACAGTACACAGGGATTAGTAGTCAATATTATACAATGATGTTCTTAATCTATGTACATCCAACACTTTATATTTCTGAAAATATACACTGACTGACCTTTGGTTTTATCTAATTTTGACGTTAACTATTTTCTCATTCCCCAATGATGGTTTCGTTATGCATTTAGTTGTACATTCATTTAATAATTACGGCGATACATAACTGATGCACGGTAAGTTTGGTTTTAACAAATACAAATAAGAGTTTCATCAGATAGGTTTTATGCTCATAGTATTACCAATGATAAATAGTTCATCGATCCAAATGAATGATAAGTTCAACATGTTATAAACATGGGATTGATAGAGATTAATTGTTCTTTCAATTGGTTAGAGCGGCTGGACGGCAACCAGAAGATCCGTGGTTCAAATCCCGGCTATGGCATTGAATTTTTCAGTATGACTCTATATTTCCATGGGATTGATAGTTGGACATAAAACGTTTATAACTTCTGTAGAATTTTTAAACTATTTTTAAAATGTTGATACTATTTAAGCTATATTTTTTTTTTCGTACAAGTGTTGCTTTAAAGCTGTGTAAAATTATTATCTATGTTGTCTTACCTTTCTTAAAAATTGCTCATTGATAAAATGTTTACATTAACAAATGTTTGGAATCCCAGAACCAGAACGGCAATAAATTTTCCTATAACTGGTCAAAAACTGACCTCGTGGAAGGTTTTAGAGACGTTAATCTGTATTTTAATTTAAATACATACCAGTTATTGGTTTGTTCGATACTACCTACGATAGGGCCGATGGGGAGCTGGAAATCCAATGGTAAAAGTTCAAAGTATTTGTCGTTAAAATTCACTGTGAACCAGAACCAGGATGGAAGGGGGGCGAACCCGCAGATACGGAGTAAATAAACACATTTGATGTCAGTCTAAGTAAACTGCGAATGCGTATTGCTATAGTATTACTGTGTAATTTGAAAGAATGAATTGATACTGTGACTTTGTGGGTTCGTGAAATTAAAAGTCCAATTGCACAAACTCAAAATGTTCTTTATTTCCAGCGAGTTACAGTTGGAACACTTGCCGATTGCATAGAATTACGTAGTGCACACAATTATAATCCACCAGTTCGTCTGTCACAGGTCCACTCCACACTGACAATTACGTACAACTCTTCTGATACACGTATGCAGTCTTCCAGTCCGTTCGCTAGCGCTGCGCTCTTCACGGCTGCTCGCCAAGAACTGCCTGAGTCGTCTATTGCAGCCCTTATATACGTAGATCGCTGTTTCTGGAAGCTTCGCGGCTCGGAACATCATCCCGACTGTTCCAGACGTCAGGGGAAGGGGAAAGAGACGGTGCAGTGCCTAGTGACACTTTCCTAACCATCCCCTATGTTAGCGCTACAAGATAAATGGGTGGGCGTGGTCTGAATGCCTCCTGTCCCTTACCCAGCTCCAGTTGGTCGTGCCTTCTGATAATTGGGTGACAATACATTCGATATTTTGCTTTGCTCTAATCAGTATTGTGAAGGACATGAGGTAGGCAAGTGTGTTTTTGCAGAGCGAGGAAGAAGCTATAAGTACAAGACGAAGTCAAGCACTTCACTTCCAAGTTTCTGCAAAATAATTAATGCATTGTGCTATCTTTAATTTTTTCGTGATAGTGAATAATTGAAACATTTAAACGAAAATAAAATTAATCACTATCAGCTATACAAAAGCAGTATCAAGGTCGATGTACTGGCCTCTGGGAACAGGTAATCGTTTAATCACGCCTGAAGTGTTGACCAAACTAGTTAACAACTGAAGTTGTGATTTTGTTGTTGTAATTTACTTCCTCCAACGTAAGTCATATCGGACGATGAATGAAGTGGGTGAAATGATGCTCAAATGAGTCCAGGGTCCGTAGAGCTTAGAGTTAGCCGACAGCCGTCTTTCAGGATAAGTGAAAACCCCGGTAAAAACCTTATCCAAGTAACTCACCCTGACCGAGATTCGAACTCGGGACCTCTTGAACGTGAGGCAGACACGCCACCATCTACGCTACCGAGGTGGGCTGAAGTCGTGATGGCTGCTTACGCTGAAATGTTGCATGAATAAATCGTAAGCTAATGATAAATAAACAGCAATTGATGGCTGCTTACGCTGAAAAGTTATATTTGAATGTTGCATGAATAAATCGTAAGCTAATGATAAATAAACAGCAATAAAGACGCTAACATTTAAAAGGTTAAACCTCAACTATAAAATATAATTATATTGATGTATGTTTTCAAATCTAATTGTTCATAATATTCTTTTTGTTGTTGTTGTAATTTACGTTCTGCAACGTTAAGTCATATCGGACGATGAATGAAATTGGTGAAATGCTGCTCAAATGAGCCCGGGATCCATGGAGCTTAGAGTTACCTTACATTCGTCTCTAAGGATGATGGAAAACCGCGGAGAAACCTTATTCAGGTAATTCACGCTAACCGAGATTCGAACTCGGGACCTCTTGAACGTGAGGCAGACACGCTACCATGGTGGGCATAAAGAAGTTGGAGGATTAAACACATTCTATTAACACCTGTCATACAAATATAAAATGTAGGTATTAGAATTTAACTTTCTACGTATGATAGGCTGATAAGGAATTGCTAAGAATACTAACTTTGACTATCTCAAGTCATTGAAACGTTATGTTTCTTGCCTCAGAAATAACCATATAGCGTTATAAAATTCATAACGCCCTAGGCGTCCATTTGCACCTGGTTGGGGCCAGGATTAAAGCTTATTAAACTTTGGTCTCCGGTCGTCATTTCTTAATACCCCACTGAAAATACGAGAAAAGAACAGATGTCGCGGTACGAACTGAAATAGTGAGGAAGGCAAGGTAGTTGAACACATTTGTTCAGTACTTACAAGGTTTTAAACAAAAACCGGGTAAAATGAAACCTGGGAAGAGTATCAATCTGCAGAATTAAAAAATTCATATCTAAATTGAATTGTATCATTGCCACATTTGCAAACTGCCGTGCGATCCATATAAACCTGAACCACTTCAATAGGTCATAACTTTTGAACGAATAATAGGACACACGTGTAACTTTGGGAGAATATAATACACAATTAGAGATTACATTACACTATTTACATCTCAGAGAAAATGCTGGAAGTGTCCTCCACCAGCATTTATACATGTTTGCACTCGTCTCACCATATTCTCTGAAGTTTTACGGAGAGTATCTTCGCCAATGTTACTTATTTCGGTTCGAATGGATTCCTTGAGAACATCAATTGTCCGTGGCCTGTTCTTGTACACTCTATTGTTAGATACCCCACAAGAAAGAATCCGGTGGGGTTAGGTCAGGGGATCTGGGGTGCCAGAGACCTTTTGAGATTATTCGATTATCAAAGAAACTGCTTAGAACATGGTGTCATTAGATGTATGGCACGTTACTCCATCTTGCTGGAAACATCCTTCTTACAATTCGATATAATCCAGCTGCTCCACAAATGTACTGAAGATACCCATATAAACTTCAATGTCTACAGTCGTATCAAAGAAAGTGGAACTAAGGATCCCATTTAAGACTGTCAACCGTCTACAATTGCCAGTGTTGACAATTCTCCCAGAGCCACTGTGATCACTAAAACAAATGTCTATATTCTACGAGTTTTCACAGGGAAATTATGGTCTATTTAAATGGTTCAGATTTATATGGATCGCACTATACTTATACATTTATTTCTTATCTGTACCAGTCCAAAATTTTCTTTATAGAAAGTTGTTTAATATTTAACCATGCATCGTATATGTATATTGTCTGATAATTCAGTTTAAACTCTATTTTCAACCCAGGTGATACACAGATGTGCAGATGCTTAGCAGTAAGGATGCTACTTAGTAGCACATAACAACGTAAAGCTCCTACATGCGATGTAACTACACATCATTTTTCAACGTACCACGTGCAATCATCGTCAATTATGCGTTGAGAATGGAGGAAGCATCATCAGAGCCAAATGAAGTACAATGAGCCGATGAAAAGAAAGGCATTTCTGTCTCGGTCGTCACTCCAGCCGAGAAAATGACGGTTTCCCACACAGCTGACACAAAGCCCCACTTAAAGCAACGCACCCATTGTCCACCACAATGAGGGACATGTTCATATGTATATTGGCGACGGAGGTCGTCTTCAGCCACGCTTCGGAAGGCGCAGTGGTGGGCAGCGAGAGTACCCATCAGCAGTTGTAAAACATAAACTCCAAGTAGATATCTTCTAGCATCCCCGGTATTGTACCACAAGGGGATTTTCTTGACCTTATATCTGCGTAGTAGTACCTAGTTTCAATATCCAAATGTCGAAGACAAACAAATAACTTTTTTCAAACCTGATTCAACTTTCCAACTTGACATATGCAAGTGAAATTATTAAATATAAACAATAAACTGTTTCATAAACAATTGTGTATGTTTTAGTCATAACATCATGAGAAATCATGATAAATAAAAGAGCATCAGTAGCATAATTGTTTTTCATTTGCATAGCTCCTTTAACTTTAACACTCATACTCGAGGAGCTTTGACTCTGTAAGTGAAAAGTGTTATCAGATGTTGAGCTGCAAGTTTTAACATTAGAATTATTCACTTTTATCATTCAGCACATTTGAAATCACTTCCAAATGGCTCAGCGGATCACAGGGAAATGATCTCCCATTCCTAATACGGATTCGAAGCCACAATGCCGTTCACTCCATTAGTGATGCAGCCACTCACATCTTAATTGCCATGGCAATTTATAAAACGTGATATTTTATAATAAGAACATTGTAAAGAGAAAACAATTTCAAATTTAGGCGGGAGAAGTTATTTTGGATAGCTTAATTTCTTTCAGTTTTGCACGGTTTTTCATTATCAACGAATAGCTTTTCAAATATTCTTGTTGGATTTTAAATACACGTAAAAATATACTTTTTACAAAATTGTGTTACCTAAAATTTAGGTAACCATCCTCGGTATCAACAAAGATCTTAGCCCATTTCGGTAGCGTGGTGGCAGCGTGTCTGCCTCATGTTCAAGAGGTCCCGAGTTCGAATCTTGGTCAGGGCGTACCTGGATAAGGTTTTTTTCCAGGGTTTTCCCTTATCTTGAAAGACGAATGTCGAATAACTCTAAGCTCTATGGACCCTGGGCTCATTTGAGCATCAGTTCTCCTATTCCATTCATCATCCGATATAACTTAACGTTGGAGAATGTAAATTACAAAAGAAAAGAGAGAGAGAGAGAAAGAGATCCTAAAACAATTAAATCAACTTCTTCGATAAAAATGTGTATTATTTCATAAATGTCGTTTACTTATTTATATGAAAGTAATCTTATACTTTAGGAGCCCTGTTGTATAAGAATAGTTGCTCAAAGTTATAAGCATTTTAAATGTTGCCCAAATTATGCATGTTTTTGTAATGCAAATGAGCGTATAAAATACTACACATCGCAATTTGATACACATGTAGAAGGCCCAGGGAGTGGCAGCTAAGGATGAAATTTTGTTAAAGGAGTGCTAACCACTGGGGTTTATAACACGTAATTTAAGCTCTGTAACCTGACATTAGACATAGTTTGTGCATCCATACCGACGAAATGGGGCTCTTAACTTCATCAGTATTTTCCTCCCCCCGTTATAGAATCCGCAAAATATACTGTGTACTGATATATATTGTATTTCTTTATTTTCTGTGGTAGTTGTAAATTTAATGTGTATAATGTCTATTATATATAATATAATCTGTGTGTGTATCCATATACTTTGCCTACCTTTAAACTCCTGTGAGGTCCAAACTTAGGCGAAAGAGGAAGGGCGGATTTTCCTCCACCTCCTGCTCGCCGAACTATGATGCAGTCATGAAAATCAAAACAAACCTCTCTAATGCTAGAGTGGTCAGAAAATGCTTTATGCACAAAGAAAGGAGGTTGAGTGAGACGATAATGTGACGTCATTAACTAATTACACATATGACATTGGGCACTACTGCTGAGGCACATCGAACACGCCGCTCGTCGAAGGTAACGTTTTTAAATATCTTTTCCTCTCTCTCTCTCTCTCTCTCTCTCTCTCTCTCTCTCTCTCTCTCTCTCTCTCTCTCTCTCTCTCTCTCTCTCTCTCTCTCTCTCTCTCTCTCTCTCTCTCTCTCTCTCTCTCTCTCTCTCTCTCTCTCTCTCTCTCTCTCTCTCTCTCTCTCTCTCTCTCTCTCTCTCTGTTTCTTTCTTTCGTTATTTCTTTCTTTCTTGCTTGCTTTCCTTCTTTTTCTTTCTTTCTTTCTTTCTTTCTTGCTTTCTTTCCTTTTCTTTCTTTGTTTCTTTCTTTGTTTCCTTCCTTCTTTCTTTCCTTCTCTCTTTCTTATTTCTTTCTTTTTGTTACTTTACTTTTTATAGAGACCAAAATATATAACGGACTGAATATATTTATAAAAGTTTACGAGCAGAACCGATACATAGCTTCGCTGACATACCATTTCTTTCCCTGGTATTCATGCGTCGTTTCTAAAGATTAAACTTATTTTTTTTTTCTTCCCTTCTGAAGCACTGTAAGTCAAATTGTGCATCTATACAAATTGTGGTTTAAATTATAACGTAAAGAATAATCTAAGAAGGAAAGAAAATGGAACATTTATTTCATGAAGTGTAATGAACATTTGGACATTTCCGATGAGAATACGCGTGAAATTTTATGTACGACTCATACAACAGTGTTAATGAGAAATGACTGGCTCTTTGTTGGAGTGTTTAGCGAGTTGATTAAACAACCCAAAAGTCCCAGTTTCAATTCCTAGCTAGAGTTTCTCTTTAACCAGAATTATTTCCAACCCTCCACAGAGTCTGAAAATGAGAGCTAAGGTGTGTTTAAGTGTAAAAAGTGTTAAGACCTGCCATTAAGAAATCAACAGCTCAACGATTTATAGCACTATCGGCTGTTTTTTCACGTCAAATCCTCCAAAATGTCCTTAAAGGTAATGGGGACTTACACAGAATATTCAAAGAAGTAGAGTGGGTGGTCTGGCGTCTCAGGGGTCCTGTTAGACATACTGAAGCTGAAATAATACCTTTACAGTAAATAAACTTCTTTCTGCTCTGCTCACAGCTGATTACTTATTTCCTTCTGCACCCTTCGCGGTTCTACTTGTTTCTTCAATTCTCTTTAGGAGGACATCTTTGCTCTGTGTAATCACGTAGAAAACTTACTACTTCCTACCTTAGAAGAAATACGAAGTTATTTCTTGTGTGTACTTCTATCGGAATTATGATTTCATAATTTTTAATGCATTTTTCTTTTTATTCATGTTTTAGGTGGGACTAATTCTTAATACTTACCAACGTTGTTATGGGTATACGTTAACATTTCGCAGAAAACCTGGCTGCTATTAAAAAAAAATATACATGTAAGGCAAGTGAAACTTCGGCCCAACGTAGATTTTCAGGATCTATAAATCGAGGTTGCAGTATGCAACGTGTATTATCCAAACACTTTACTTTTACTCAGTCTACTTCAAGAAATCTGAATGTAATTAATACAGGCAGAGTGACTAGGTAGCCTAATTCCCCATATACTCATCTGATCGCCCGCCTCGGTAGCGTGGTGGTGGCATGTCTGCCTCACGTTCAAGAGGTCCCGAGTTCGAATCTCTGTCAGGGTGAGTTACCTGGATAAGGTCTTTTCCGGGGTTTTCCCTTGTCCTGAAAGACAAATGTCGGATAACTCTAAGCTCTATGCACTCCGGGCACACTTGAGCATCATTTCACCCAGTCCATTCATCGTCCGATATGACTTACCGTTGGAGGACGTAAATTAAAAAAAACAACTCATCTGATCGAAAATTTGTAAATAAATAGCTAAGTAATTTTACATAAAAATTCTTGAAAAAACTCTTTTACTATGCAAAGATCTTAAAAATTTTAAGTGAGATTTTTGTTTTAGTTCCAACTTCCTGTTTCACCATGAACATCCTCTTAAGGAGAGTTATCTAAAAACTCACGTTGCTTGTTCTCTAAATCAGATCTAACGAGGGTGTTCCATGGTTCATAAGAGTCGGTTCAGTGATTCTTGAGGTTACCCACACACACACACACACACACACACACACACACACACACACACACACACACACACACACACACACACACACACACACACACACACACACACACACACACACACACACACACACACAAAGACATTTAGGATTTCATGTTCGCTTTAGCACACATATACACAAAGTCAAAATCTTCTTAGATAATTTTGGTTATTACAAGCATTTATATTTATGTAATATTTTCCGCGAAGAAGTAGAGTGACCGATCCCATTGTCTTCAATGGACGCTTCAGAAAAGAAAATTGCACCATCAAGGCAGCACGAGATGCGTCCACACTGTATTGTTTACGTCCACTTCATTCTTACAGAAGATGGGACAGCTCTAAATCTTTCTGAAAGATTGCTGCGTTTCCCTCTTGTCGAACAATGCTTGTGTACTGCGTCCCGTCGCGAAACGATGATGGCCGACAACAGCTCTTTTGTGCGGTTCGTTCTTTTCTCTTTGGCTTGGAACTACAATGAAAGAGATTAAGGCCGAACCAACAAATCTTCGGACCATAAATCTTGGGTGCTGCTTGTCGGCAAGAGCCTGGCTGCCATGCATGGATCAGAAAACATTCTGCAATACTCTCTTTTAACTCTTGGGCAACTCTGTTGTTGAGTTAACCAACACAGAAATTCTATTAAAGCCAGCAAGTATAACAAGTTTTGGGCACACTTGACTTAACTTTTGGTAACAATGACATTTTTTATTTTTGCTCGATTGATTATATTTATAAATTGTACCTTCATACTTCAGAATTAGTTACATGATATTAAGAAATGTTAAGTGACTAATGACTGTTTAAGTGCCCCGGTACAATTTAGCGATGAACTAAAACTATATTTTTCTTAATTATGTAAGTTTTTCAGCTTTTTCGCTATTCAAAATGTACCTTGGATCATAGTTTATACCTTTTACTTTCAAAATATCAGAAGAGCATAAAGAATTAGGGATTTAACACATTAAATTCATTTGAAATGATCTTCCACAACTCAAAAAAGTTGAAAATGCAAAAATACTTCCTCTTTAACTATTAAAATTAAAAAATATCTACAAAACAATTTCTTTTTGTTTTTACACTGATCTCAAATTAAACGTGATTCAAATTAAGACATATATGCCTTAAGAGGCTTTCCAAGAGAGGTAAACATTCCAAAAGTACTGTTTTACAGATATTCTAAGTGTTTGGAAGCACACAAGCGAGTTTTAAAAAATCAGCAAAACTTCCGCGTGTCTGTATTTAATTTCTGATTCTTCCAAGGATGCGATACGAATATTTTTTATTAAAACCCGCCAATTTTAAACCACCGTTTCCACAATTTTTTATTTTCTCTAAATTTACTTCAAGATTTTTATTAAATACCAAATACGCTGGCCCAATAACTCAATAGGTACAACGAGGGGGCTGTTGTGCAAGGGGTCTCAGGTTCGTTTCACCACTGGGGTTGAAAGTAATTTCTCTGGCCAAGATTTATCCTCCTCATAAGCTGGAATTTGAATGACAGTGTAATATAATGAACAAGATTCAGAGATTTAACACAATTGTTGACTGTCAGTTATTCTAAAGGTACAAAAGGCGGTCGCTATGTCCATTTAGTTAAATGTGGGATATAAATGGAACAGTTAAAAACACCAAATGATTACGTTATTTGCATGACTAGTAAAATGTATATTTTGAATTTTCTGGGAATACCTGTCAATTGCTCTTTATTCTCAAAGAACATTGTATAACTTTGTATAGTAATGGACAAATAATAAGAAGTAGAGAAAAATATAGGACATTAAGCACTTTTATACCATATAAATTTCTTTTAGCAATTGTTATAGGTTAAACATTTAAATACTTTGTAATTTCTTGAACTGCTTTCATCATTCAATTGTTTCGCGGTCTTCATGGACATAATAGGGAAAATATCAAAGGCAGCATGAAAGAACTGATTTGCAAATGTCTTATTTTTATTTCGTCTCCCGTATCAGTCCTGGCCTGCAAGGAAAGGCGTAATGAAACTATTTCTGTATGAAGTATATAGAAAAATATATTTTTGTGTATAATCACATGACTTTTACTACTCACTTTCCTACAAACTATTCTTAAAAGCGCTTATTCTTTTATCTACTCTATGTCAATGCAGATAAACATTTGCAGAAATGGTTTTATTACATGTTTCTTTATAGGTACAATGGGAATGAGGCTTCGGCCATAATCAAATTTTTAAGAGCTGGTCGCTCTATACGTATTTGAAATTCAACCCAATAACAAGGAATATTGTCACGAGCATGGTGCTGTGACGAGGGACGTAACTGTGAAGGAATCTTCAGGGGTAGAGATTACTCGCAAGCTGCTAGATGGCCCACTTTATTATGGCAATAGAAGCGTAAGCATAACAGTGTTGACAGTAATGATTGATGGCTTTGGAACACAATTGTAATGAACAAGTTACATACTCGCTAATATGGGTTGTCCCACAAGGGGCTTACCTTTGGACAGGTGTGGTAGTGCTGTCGTGGGTGCAGCCGTCTACGGAGTGGCTTCGGAGAAGTCGAGAGCCCCCGGCTTCACGGACCCCGAGGGTACGTTGAGCCGGTCGAGCAGCGAGTCAGCGAGAGCGAGAGAGAGACTATGGGCCAGTAGCTCTATTATATAGGCCAATTCTGCCTAGCGGGGGTCCCCAGACAATGGCGCAGATTTACCAAATATGGTGTGTCGCCTGTCTGGGTTCTGGAACTTCCGGAGAACTTTCCAGAGACGCAAGATCAGTACCAAAGTCTTGCATGACTGGGGTTTCTTACAGAAAACGGATATTCTAGAACATCCGGTAAACTTTCCAGAGACACATGACTAGCCTAAGTCCTACGTGACGGGATATCCTATAGGAGGCTGATGTCATGGTAGCACTAGGAGTGCCATGGGAAGTGGAAACCCACAAAGTTCCTGTTATTCACAAAGAGTTGAGAAACTCCAGAAAGTAAGAAAATCTTAAATATGTAATTTTCTCAAGAATAACCAATTACTATGATCCCCAATAAATGTCCAAAGTTTGTGTGTTTCTTGCACCTCTCGACAGCACTTGTGACACTTGCCCCACCGGTAAACTCGGCGCCCTCGCCGAGGAATAAGACAACACTTCTACCTCGCTCAGAGTGAAGGCACGTACAATAAATGTTATCACAACAATTACAAAAAGAAAGTCTGAAACAGTACCAAAATCTTACACAATAATAATTAAACATTGAATACAAATAGAAAAACATAAGGATATAAGTGTAGCACCGGAAAAGAGTAAGGATGGGACAAAAGTAGGGAATGTTACACTATGAAGTAAAACAAACACCGTCCATGAACCACACAACACCAGTGGTCACCTAAGCGAGGTTCATGTTCCGACACTGTGACACAACACATCGAGCGCACCACAAGGAAAGGGAGACGTCCCCTGAGTTCTGCTGCCGAACGCACCTATCACGTACTGCACTGTATGTTCGCTATGTCCAAAGCGCTGTCGCTAGGCGCACGTATTGCGCTGACATCAACAACTGTTCGATGACAAAGTTCGACGGCACATCAATATGCCAACAAGACTTGGGAACACCAACACTCTTCGGAGCACCAATACGTTGAGCAACGAAGTGCCTTCAATATAGAGGCCAATCATGCAGTTAGCAAACACACGTGTTAGTCCATGGTAGACGTGCGAAGCATGATGCAGTAAACCAGGTCACAAGGGCTCCTGAGGGCTCTAGAAGACCTCGCGATGTTCCCATGATGATAGCGGCGGGCAGGACCTCTCCCGCCCGAAGATAGCCAGGCAGTACGGAGGGAGGTTCGTGAAGTTCCAGGTCGCGAGGCGCTCCAGGTGTGTCAGGCGGTGTAAATAAGGTCGTGTAACAGAAACAAAAAATAAAAGAGAATAGATTACTTGGAATATGGAGGAAATGACTTGGGTCAAAGGCAACATAACAAAAACAATTGATTAGGATGTAATAGGATCATTCAGGAATAAAACGGAGAAGGTGCTACGCCAAACAGGAATTAGCGTCTAGAGTAAAAATAAAGAATAACTGAGTAACTGAATATATACAGCCAAAAACTCAGAGAAACGAGGTGAAACCTATGTGGATAATTATCGAAAAAGGTTTAAAATACCAATGGCTAACAATGTGAAACAAAGGAGTAGTACATAGCCATATTAAATTTGGACAATTTCAATTAGGCTACCATTGCAAAGCGTGTAAGGCCAGAGGGCCACACTACACTTCATTGTAATTATGTGTAAGCCACATGTGTTTCACCTGCACAAGAGAAATTGTTAAACCAAATTAAACTTCCGTTAGTAAAACAAATAACAGAGTAAATGATTAAAGAAGCAAATAGAAGTGACTGACATGGAGAAAAACAAATGACGAATGTTACACGTGACGTAACAGTGGTATATAAACTAGGGGACATAGGTCTATCGGAGAAGGCTCTCATAGATTTGATGGTTGCAAAGTTACACTTTGAGCAATTATGTAAGTCACAATTACTACAATAAACGTGAGCAATGTACCTGATAATAGTAACAAATACAGTTGAGTAGTCTTAAGGATGCCACAGTGAACAAAGTAGCTATGAAGCATGTGCTATATTAAAAGCACAAGTACACAAAAGGTAGTAAGCAACAACCAACCTTTGAAAAATAGCACTGAGACAACAAAACCTTAAAACTAGTATGAGAACACTAAGTTGCCACAGATCCTCCTTTCAAACTAATCGAAGAAATGTCGTCCAAAAGAAAAATGCGAGGAATGTAGGGTTGAAGCAGCGTCCCGCTCCAACCGGTACATCTTCACGAAAGAGCAGAATTCATAATTCAGACCATATACTATGCAAAAATCAGATAATATATTACCAATTGCCAGTAAAAATAATGACGTGCATCCTTACGACTAACCAAGACTGTCGCAAAATAAAGTATCACATTGTAATAAAAAGAATTTATGAACGAACTTGCAGTAAAATACTGTCTGAATGTATCAGACATAACTAAATTACAAGTTAAACCAAAGGCCGTAATGCATCAAGCATCCGGAATGTACATTAATATTTTAGTTAATGTGTCATACAGAGAATATAATCACTAGTACATATAAAAATTGATGTGAATGTCATTATTAACTGAACATAGAAATAAGATTTGGGCTGTCAACATAATTAAAGTTTTCATAAGGGATCGTACAATTAAATATACGAGGAGCTGTCAGAGTCAGTATTACACACAAACACACAGTCGTGGCGGCCATATCCACGATTTCACACATTCATAAAATAATAACTCAAAAACGTCTCGAGACACTCATAACTCACAAATATTACTCCGTAGTACTACAACAAAGGAGCGATCTTATAAACACAATAATAAACTCAATAAAACTTTGTGCACGCATATAACAACTCAAAGAAAGACATTCTCTTTAATGTCTTGTCAAAAACTCGTCTTGTGGGATCTTACGGTATATCCACAAGAGGTAAGGAGTTTAACCACTGACTCCTTACCCTGACTTAAACCACCAAGGGGTCTCGCGACGTACCAAGGTAGTTAAGCCGAAACCCTCAAAATAAATATTCTGGTACCAAAAACACATTACTTCAAAATAGCTCAGATATAATCCGGGCTGTTTACCTGACAGGACCCTGCGGTTTCCCTGACAGATAGAAAACTCATATGCCCCAATAATTCATTAGCTCCCTTAATTATCATATCATGATAATCCCCAAAATCAAACAAACATTCTTTAATCGCACATCACACGAACAACCCCAATCCCATGGGGGTCATGCGACACACCCTTGAAGTGAGGTTGTATACTAAAAAATTAATAAGACGACCTCTGACCCCTCCTACGTATTAACAATAAAATTTCAATATTCATACATTATTATATCTTTATAACAGCAACATGATCCCATGACGCTGACAGCCAAGCTTAACGTAATGACAATAACAAGAAGTGGCCAACCACATCCAGAAAAAAAATTACAAAGCTGTAACTGTTGTATCTCACAAGAAGCTGATGTAAGCGTAAGAAAAAAAAATTACCTTACCAGAAAATACTTTGAAGGCTGTGTTAGTGTATATATACCTCAACATAAATGGTTAATGACAGTAAAATCATACGTAGAAAATATTTCACAATACTATAACTCCCAGAATAAAGTTTCTACAATAGAGTATAAAGTATTATTCCACTATAAGTATACTCGCAATTTAATTGCAGGTAGAAAAACAGAAAGTAGAAAATACGCATACTATAGGTGTAATCATCCAAGCAAAGTCCAATGCAAACGGCAAGCAAACTAAAGACAAAAATTAAATTTGCATTAAGGGCGTAAAAATGAGTAGTCTAGGGCGGTACTTGGTACAAGATATTCACTTAAAAAAAAATGTCATACGCTAAGTTGGTATTGTATAAAATCCTGCGACCATCTCAATCGTAGAAAGTAATCATCGTAACTTATTACTTAACGAGCCTTACCACCGAGGGGTTCTCACGAAGTACCCAAGGAATAAAGTCGTAATCTTTAAAATCAACAATCATAGCAAAGAAGTAAATCTGGCATACCCTAATTTTAGTGGGAAATCAATATAAGTCACAAAAAGATTTCAACTGTGAGTTGGCAATTTGTGTAAGACATTGCATGATAAGGATTCTACAAATTTTCACAAGGAGTAGTGACAGCGGGTAAGTAAACAGGATAACAGGAAGTGAGCGCGTCCACTTCCTGTGAAAAACCTGGTATCCTCTCTAATAGGAAGATTAAGAAGATGTTTAAAACTAATTGACATTACCAATTTGCAAAAGAAATTTTACAGTGATTCGGTTTCCGGTATCGCCTCTAAAGGTGTGGGTGGCATGCGCCTGGCGGCTACCGGTGGTGTCGTGAATAGTAGAACACCGCTAGTAGAATGCTCCTCAGCATTGGAAACTCCTGGACGTCGACTGGTTCGATGTAGGTGGTAAACCTGCCAACATAACTTAAGAGATCGGTAAGCCACAGCACAACTAAAAATCAAATGTTAAAAATGTGGTCCAAATAAATAATAGAGATATGAATGGCAAAGAACTCGAAAACTTAAAGGGATAGATACTTGGTACGCAATGGTATTTGGCAGCCGTTGAAGTGCTGCTCCAGTAGCGATGCACATTGTCCTACCTTACGCGTCGTCCATACCGACGGTGTGCAGAAAGGCAATTATCAATAGGAGGGCTATTGGAGATACAAATATCTGTAAAAAGACCAGATAACAGAAAGAAGGCGAAATGATGAATGAAAACAGCAAAGCATGAAAATAAACAGTGCGCTATTAATCACATTCAGAGCGGTAAGGAATTTATACGACGCAATGATGGTAAAAGGTAGAAAATTCATCCGAAAAAGAAAATGCAAAGAAAAAAAATACAATATTTGGTGAAGCAAAAATGCATTAATGAAAGAGAAGAGAAAATTAAGTCTCTTTATGCTTGAAATAAGAACAAAATGAACTATATTAATAACATAATATAATCGTCGGATTAACTGTGTATTTTTCTGTGTGAATAAACTGGTTTTCCCTGATATGAAAACTCTGTGTAACACTAAAACAGTACATCCTAGGTGTGCTGTGCCAACGGAAAGGAAGTAAGGAAGATAACAAGTTTCCGGTAACAGAGCTGGATGCTTGAAATAATGCATTCAGATGTGCACATCAACGAAAGACTGCCAGCCGAGCGAAAGACAATTATACAGAATTATTTACAACAATTCGGGACTGCTAGTGCAACATCTGCGCATCTAAAGAAGTGAGTACAAAACTTTTGATTATAGAGTGCAACGTGTTTTAAAAAAACGATAACATTCACAGAAGAATTATGCGTAAAGATGGTGAAGCAACCAATAATCTGCCGTAACTAAGTAATGAGTTCTTCCACGGCCAGTGTTAAGCTTACATGTATTTATAGCCGTAGACCGTGCAATTAATGAAGCATTAATATAGGCAATCTTTGATCATAATATGCTATTTCACAATCGTGCAGTTCCAGCGGGTATAAATATTGAAATAAAGGAAAGAATTGTTATAAAGAAAGTGTGTTAATTAAATTAACTACGCGTAGACCATTAATACGTGCGGTGTTAACAATAAGCGTTGTTTTCATGCCAAAATATTCCACCTGATACAATGTACTACTATAAAATTGCAAAAGATTTGCTTATAAAATATACATACGAGTGACAATATACATTTTGTATAAAAAAGTAAAGTATGAAGTATGCATTTTTATTTATTTATAGATAAATAAGTAACAAATGAAAGTTGGGATAAATGATGGTTACTGTAAACAAAAGGAAGCCTGCTTATTACTGCCAGTAATGTTATTATCATTATTATTAATGTAAAGGAAATATGCGAAAGCGGAAACTATTAATAGTGCAAAGGCAATTGAAGAATAAGTCGTGAAATAATACCGGCTGTGTACTGTTTCCAAGCGTGTGTATGAGGTGAGTGAAACCGTTTAATTCGCAGCAATTTTAACAAAGGGTATACAAAGTGATGTAGTTTATATGACTGAATGTGTGACTGCTATTACAATTATTAACTGTAATTATGAACGATACGTTGTTATAGTTGTTTTATGCTACCACTTCTAGGCAACAACAGTGGTAAATATTAATCGTTTGGACTAAGGTTAGCGACAGATATTTGCATTTTAGTGTCTGTTAAATCGGTTACGTATTTCCGGCTAACTTTTAGTGCTGCGGTTTTGCGTTCTTCGCCAACTTTGAAAACTTCGTGGTAATTTAGTAATAAATAGAGAAACAGTTTGCTGGAAATTTTCCTACTTTTTCGCGGTTGCACTAAAGGTTAAATTTATATTGCTGACATAGATAAGGTAGTTATTACAGTGTATCATTACGATTCACATGCTTAATGCAATATGGGTATTATTAGCATTACAAGCATTATTATTACTGCAGTTGTCGCGTTGGCAGTTTACTCGCATGTACACAGAGCATATATAACAGCATAACAAAATGAACATTAATGAAAAATATTATGCAACTATACATAGTTATGGTACATAAACAGTTATAGGCAAAGCATCATAGGGACAGTTAACAGTGAATATATTCTGCCGATTAAGATTATTTTTTTAAGAAACTGGAATTATTTTTGCAATAGTTCATAAGGCACATGTATCGATCTTATCGATTGATCTTATTGATGATCTTCTCTTATGTCATGAATTCTATACAATATATCACAGTGAGATTTTATGTAGTGGGATGTGGTAACAAAGCATTAGTGAATAACAGCTTGGCATTGTACCTATCTATAGAAGCATTTTATTTCAGAAAAGCAGGGATTTTCTCGGGGTTTGTCATTTCTATGCCGCGTTTTACATAAATGGTTACTAATACACAAAACATAGAAGAATGTATTGGCTAATTCCTTGAAAATACAACGTGTTTTCGGAATATTCCTGTATTCCTAGTTTATATCATAATTTATTTCATGTTATGACATATAACTTAATTTCAATACATGATGTGTCAGATATATTCTAACCTGTATCTACCGTGATACACTACATTCTCTAGTTTGGGTTGTTATCGACGCATGGACTCATATGCTCATTCCCATGGGTGGGAGGGTTTATTTGTTATACAGAAAATAAGTTACTCCGAAAAAAAATCACTTTAACATTTCTAACTGCTGCTTACTCAGGATAACCGATAGCGTAATGACAAACTTGCTATACAGGTGTACCTCGCTATTACAATATACTTAGTATTTTACATTAAAATACATCAACTTAAATTAAAAATAAAAATAGGAGCCATCTATACATGCAACTTAATGATAAAGGAAATGGACAATTAATACACAAATAACACAAAGTTATTCTTAGGGTTATCCTTAAGGATAGTTTTAGGTCCTCTTACATTAATCGTGCTGGCTACCTCGCTACTCGACTTCTCCAAAAGCAGTCCGAAGTGGCTACCAAGGGGTTATTACTATGGTATTTATACAAGTCGCATAATGTGTAGGGGGTGGCTTTCTGCCTGGAAACCAGAAACCTGATCCTGTAGCAATGGGAATGTGCCTGATTGTGAAAAATTTCCTAACTCATTGTTCTCAGCACGAGAATTAGTGCCACAACTACCCAGTGTATTCCTGCAATAGTTTCGAATCGTATACATTGTTAGGATCAGAGGAGATATTCCTAGGAAAATTGCGTAGAAAGACAATTGTGGTACTGCACGAACATTAGAAGTTATAGGAGCATCATCTATCGCGCTACTATTTAATGTTGTGTTACAGAATGGAGGAGCAAATCCAGCATTACAATGGCATTGTTGTTTATTATTACATACGCCATCACCATAACAATGACATGTTTTGTTTTGAACTGATATAACCGAAACACATTTTTGATGTAAACACATTTTGTTTTTCCCACATTTAGCACCTTAATGCACAAGCCCCGGTTGAACAACGTCTACACCTAAATCAACAATAACAGTAGTACATCTTTCATCAGTACTATACTTAAGCGTTTTGCCTACTCTAGCATAGTCTAGCATAATCATAGCAAAAACTCCCTCCCCCGGAGTTATAATGAAAAGAGAGGTCCGGAATTGAACATATTTCCCCTAAAATTTAAGAGAAATTGGCGCCTCCGCCATATGTCACGAGCATGGTGCTGTGACGAGGGACGTAACTGTGAAGGAATCTTCAGGGGTAGAGATTACTCGCAAGCTGCTAGATGGCCCACTTTATTATGGCAATAGAAGCGTAAGCATAACAGTGTTGACAGTAATGATTGATGGCTTTGGAACACAATTGTAATGAACAAGTTACATACTCGCTAATATGGGTTGTCCCACAAGGGGCTTACCTTTGGACAGGTGTGGTAGTGCTGTCGTGGGTGCAGCCGTCTACGGAGTGGCTTCGGAGAAGTCGAGAGCCCCCGGCTTCACGGACCCCGAGGGTACGTTGAGCCGGTCGAGCAGCGAGTCAGCGAGAGCGAGAGAGAGACTATGGGCCAGTAGCTCTATTATATAGGCCAATTCTGCCTAGCGGGGGTCCCCAGACAATGGCGCAGATTTACCAAATATGGTGTGTCGCCTGTCTGGGTTCTGGAACTTCCGGAGAACTTTCCAGAGACGCAAGATCAGTACCAAAGTCTTGCATGACTGGGGTTTCTTACAGAAAACGGATATTCTAGAACATCCGGTAAACTTTCCAGAGACACATGACTAGCCTAAGTCCTACGTGACGGGATATCCTATAGGAGGCTGATGTCATGGTAGCACTAGGAGTGCCATGGGAAGTGGAAACCCACAAAGTTCCTGTTATTCACAAAGAGTTGAGAAACTCCAGAAAGTAAGAAAATCTTAAATATGTAATTTTCTCAAGAATAACCAATTACTATGATCCCCAATAAATGTCCAAAGTTTGTGTGTTTCTTGCACCTCTCGACAGCACTTGTGACAATATCTCGAAAATAGTTATCTCCATAAAAGTACATTTGACATAAATTGTATACTTCAACAAGTTTTACAATTTTCCGTAGTAAGGTTTTGTGTCTTTCTTATGCTTTACCAGTTACACAAAATCATGCAGAACGAAGATATTATTTAAATTCCGACAAAAGCTTCTTAAAAATGTGATATTTAATCAAAATTGTTAGAAAAATTAAAAATAAACAATAACATTTCCAAATAAACGGTAGTTTGGGATGGAATGACTTTCTTGAAAATCTTCATGTCGCACTTTCGAAAAATGCCGAAATTAAACACCAAATTTCTTACATACGGGAGGTCCGGATTCATTCTGGTGGTCAACCTACCTGACCCATGAAGTTTCTCGCAGCTTTTCCTGGTCACCAGGCGAATGCGAACTTCCTATACCTTCATTTTATCTCTATTATTATTTCATATCATCTCTCATTTGGTGATCTCTTTCAGAGTAGAAGTATCGGCGGATGTCTCGGCGTTGCATGGCAGGATGATATGCTACTGGTAAAACTTCCTACCCCGGATCAACCTGATGGGCCGTATCATTACCACGGTGGGTGCGATACAGGTTTGTACTGGCCTGCTGGTCCATTGTAGGGGTCATGCCTTCTGCGTTATCGTGACTCCTTGGCTCTGTCGTCCTTCCCTCATTCTTCCTTCCGGGGGTGACCCTCTTGTGTCATAGGCACACTGGATACAATCTGGCCGCAGCGCCGAATCCCCTCCGTAGAATAATCCAAACCAAATACCAAGTTTGGTACCTAATCGATATTTCGTTTTTTATGTTATAATGTTCAAAGACCCACATACACATAGGTGGCCTTTTGGATTCAACAAAAACCTCAAATCACTGCAATATCGGTAATCTTTGGGATGGATAAAAGTACGTGCCTTCTCTACCTTCTCTGTAGGTAGTTGAGAAAACAATAAGTAGACTTCAGATATTACTTTAGAAGATAATTCCTATTATACCATACGTGTTTACAACCAAACCAAGCGGAGAGGAGGGAGGCATCTATATCCTGTGTTGCTGAATTTGTGAATATTTTGGGAGAGAAAGGTCTCTGTGCGCATTTTTTTTTTACGTCCTCCAACGTTAAGTCATATCGGACGACGATGAATGAAATGATCCTCAAATGAGCCCGGGGTCCACAGAGACATTCGTCTTTCAGGATAAGGGAAAACCCCGGAAAAACCTTATCCAGATAACTCACCCTGACCGAGATTCGAACTCGAGACCTCTTGAACGTGAGGCAGACATGCTAGCCCACGCTACCGAGGCGGGCTCTCTGTGCGCGCATAAGTATTTTCCAGTCAAAGTGGAATGAAACAGCAACCGTGGCCAAAGTCTGGTAATAAAATTTTATAAAGATAGTTCTTGGAAACGATAATGGGAAGAGAACTTATGCGTATATAACAATAGTTTTTTTTTATATTTAATACTTAATTTTCGTGCTTTTTGCATTAGTATTACTCCTATTATAAAATATTACAGAATACATAATTAATGGTCGAGTATTTTCAAAGCTGTCGTTTGTGAAAATAAGTATACTACATGACAAAATTGAATTTTTCAGAGTTCTAGTGTATTTAACATCACATGCAGATGTATTACAGAAGCACATGCCTTCTGAACTAAACTCTGTGCCCATTTAAATAGAAGAGATGTTTGAAGTGAGTGAAAAATGATAGCCAATCACAGAAAAATCGATCTGTATCGACTTCCAGACATTGCCATGCTGTGCATAACAACAATTATAAGGGATTCGTGAACCACGTCTTTTACAGAATTTTTATCAGCTGCCTAATGTCATAGCTGCTAGTAAATCTGTGATAACTTTCAAGTTTTACTTATTCAGCAACGCTAATCTGGTAGGAACAAACTAATGTTTGGTACATAATGAGTCAGATCAGAAGCTTTCGGTTACACCGTTGGAGGAAATGCTTTATTCCTTTTTTCTCGTGATATGTACGTCTGTCTTTCTCTCTTTCTCCCTCAACGTGGGTGGTCCCTATGCGTACCTTTCCAGACACAGAAGGTGGCTTAGGTCACGAGGGTGGCAACCCAAACTATCATTTTCATCTCCACTTGAGGCAGTAAACGACTGCTCTTTAAACTTCAGTTCCTTTAACGAGAGAAAGAGAGAGAGCCTACTTTCCTTTTTTCGTTTCTGAGGCTTTAAACAGTAACATGAGGGTCAAGCAAACAGACAGACACCCACACTTTAGAAGTTCCTATTACTGTGTTCACTCCAGTTGTCCCCAAAGCTACTTTTTAGTGCACCAATAACAGCACACTTCTTTCTCACTCTGAATGGTTTGGTTTGCTTCAGTGATTGTTGATAATAATCTTGCTATTTATGTCTGTATAGAGGTGACATACGGACCGAAAACTGGAAGTTCAACATCCAACGAAACGTCATCATTGCAAACTCTAACTGTAACTAAAGGCATTTATATATTGATTATTAACGCGAAAGAGAAACGCATTTGCCCTTAAAATGGTTCATATTCTGAAAATATCAAAAACAGTGATTTTGCTCATCAAGAATAAATTTTGTAATAACAAATATCAAACACTTTTTGCATGCAGTTTTTACTTTCCTTGATTATCTGTTACCATACAGCTTACTGTAAATATTCTATTACATTTACACCTATATGTTTACTGTAAATATTAAACAGATTAACAAGTATATATTACACACAACTCACAATTCATTATGACAGAACTGCCTCATGGACCAATCTCGATCTGCTATTGTATTAGTGATATATTGTTAATTTTTATCAATGGCTGTAAAGAATCCTAATGATCGCTCAAGAAATAAAAGTCTCCCAGACAGTAAAAAGTCATGCAATTTCTTAATATAAAGACTTTTTAATTTCAGGTCATTATATTGTAAGTTTACTATCATCAGGGTATTTTATTAAGTCATTTTGTTGCACTTACATTGATTATATAAATAGTTGTCTTTGATCACCATTTTAAATAAGGATTACTTTAAAAAATATGGAATTTCATTATTTGACTGAGATATGTTAACTTTGCATACTTTTACTCCTGGAAAATCTCACATTCTTAGGTAATGCTAGTCTGGAAAGGGTTATGTGGTAGGATGCTATTGCAGAGGGATCAGGTATCATTTAAGTAATGGATTACTGTCCAAATTAGGGATGAGACAGATCAGTTTTCCGCATTAGGGATAATGAATATGTACACTCAAATTGTTATTACATATCCAGCAAAGTGTTTCATTCGCAATGACATAATTTGACAACTCAAAATAGTTAATTCTAGCTTTGTAATATTTGTTTTACAAACACTCTGTAAAATGCTCTCTTCAGATTCTTCGAGAAGAACGTGGGAAAAGGACTTTAAATTAAATTAATTCAAGTTATCGTATTCGAAATTTTATCATTATTCTTATTTTGCATAGGCAAAATACTTTATAATCTA
This sequence comes from Mantis religiosa, assembly GCA_030765055.1. Classification (NCBI taxonomy): domain Eukaryota; kingdom Metazoa; phylum Arthropoda; class Insecta; order Mantodea; family Mantidae; genus Mantis; species Mantis religiosa. Next base: position 118,913,866 of record CM060955.1, on the reverse strand, counting down.
ATGTATACTAATTTTAGTAAATTAAATAAATCACACTTTAGGCGATTTTTTGTTATTGTAATGCCATTTCAAAACATGTTGGTCATTTTAGTATTTTCCCAACAGTTTTAAATCATCAAAATCCGGGCTATAGTTATCATTCTATGTCAGGTGTAGTTCATCACTAATTATTGTTCCTCTTGAAGAAAAACTCTGTCTCTCCATCTCCGATATGATCGTTCAACTCCTCTTTCCCGTCTTGAGTTACCGTCTTGACATTTTTCTTGGTGTTGTTTGAGGCTTTAATTCTCAGTAAATCTTCTTTCCAATTCCTTTATGTTTTCTAGCTTTTTTCTTTTAAACTATAAATATTTTACTCTTCTTTAATATTTGCGTTTCTCTTTCTATCCATTCTAATATATCCTGCAAGTTCTCTCAGAAATCGCATTTTGACCTTTTCGTCTAATAACTTCATTATTGCTTTGAATTTTCATGGTATGATAGAAATATTTTCGACGGCCGATGTACATTATGTTCCTTTTGTTTAAAGCACGTTTCCAGCTCCAGGGAAAATACTAAAGCTGGAAAAGCCTTAAGGTCTAAAATAATTTCTTAATACTGTCGCGCACCCATTGTTGCGACTGGCGGCCGGCGCACACAAAGGGATAGATAGTGCAGCGTGGAGATAAGCAGCTTGGTGAAACAGATGAAGATAGATAACTGGAAGATTCCGTTTTCTAGTGCCATCTTGAATGATAGAGAACATTCCACAAACTTCTGGAACCACGAATGGACGTATAAAAGGAAGCCGCGGTTAACTGAGTAGGCTGTCGTAATTGGAGTCGTGCAGCTGTGATTTGGAAGTGAACTCCTCTATTTATTTACGTGTGCAGAAGTGACGAGAGATTGTGATGGTTTATGTTACGTCATCTTGCTGCCAAGGGTGTACAAAGTGTACTTCTACATAAATTTAAAAAACATTTTGAATTTCTGCAAATTGGACGTTTCATTTTACGAACCCACAAAGTCACAATACTGTTTGGTGGGATCACTGGTTCATCGTACACATAGCTTGTCCCTGTGTGCTCAACTACAAAAGTTCGTACTTCCAAAGTTATATCTGATTTGGTGATTGATTACATTGTTTATATAAATTTATGTACGCACTATATTTAATTAATAACTATACAAATGTTATATGATTAAGTAAGTACTATAAGAACGGTTTCACTATTGCGTTTTCTTCGTATTGTGAAACTTGTTCGTTTAAATCTATTTAGTTTTATTTCCAATTCCTCATTTTCTACATATTTTATGTAATTTAATATTGGTTTACAACTTATTCAGTTGCTTTACTGTAGTATTTACTGTACTATTTTAAAACTTTTTATCCATTGTCAATGAATCTCATTTTTGTTTTGTATTTTTTCCCCGATCTGCCAATTATCACCCGCAAATGGACTTAAATGGATTCAGAATAACGTTCTTTGTATCTGATTATTTTATACCTGGAGCTATCATGTCTCAAGCTATATTCATTGCGTCTGATTATTAAATAAGACCCCCATAGAAGCGGAAAAAAATTAACTAAGTATCCATCCATTATTAACACTGATTCAGCCATCGGCAGCGTGCTTGCTGCACAAAGAAAACCGCCATGACCACAAAATAATACCGTCGTAAATCAGTCTTCAGGCCCCAGACTAAAGAGAATGAATCATAGCACTCAGTTCAGATGCAAGTTCCTGTAATAAGGCCGGCTATCAGTGTGAATATTTCGTTTTAATTTCCGATTCATGCACCAATAGATTTGTAATTCTTCTATACAAATCGTTGCTTGGATGTAATTGTTGAACTGCAAGATGCATTGTATTACGAGATGTCTATTTCGACTCTATTCTTACGTTAAAACGAACAATTCGATATCGAAGTCTGAGGTACTATTAAAACTGATTAACGAAAAGCCGAAAAATACCAAACTTGCTATATATTCGCATCATATTCCTATGATGCAACAGAAAGCTTTTAAAAAGCTTCTCCATCTGAAACAAATATTTACAGGAACATTCCGAAATACTCGTGGTAATTAGCTTGAACTATTTAATAGTTGATTCAATTGTTTCTCATAATGTCATGAAAACAGTCTATTTCATTGTATCCTGCGTTCACTTGTTTCCACAGAGAAATATATAAAGATAATATTCCTTCACACGTTTATTTCAGTTAAGGTAGTACAGTAAAATACACGTTTTAAAGAATATTTTCGAGACTTGATTTAAGACTTGATTGTGGCTAGAGAAAGTCACGTGAGTGTATCACATCAGATTCCTTCCTTCTGTCATTTTTAAAACACTGCATATACTCGTATTCTGTAAGACTCATGCATTATTGCTTATTATGAAAATAAAAAGTATTTGGAATTAAAATTAATCTCGCTTATTTTTGAAGCCAACGAAATTGACAATATTATGGATTCCAATGAAAATGGCCATCCAAATTCCGCCACACTGAGTGCACTCAGATATTAGGTAAGTTGTAATATCTTCCAGTTTTCCTACATACTGGTCAAGAAATAGTACAATAACCCTTAAGTTAAACGTAAGCTCATGTCCTACTGACCGCTTATGCTTTTCGAAGTATAACTGTATTGGAAATTAACTGTTCTTTCAAACTAGCCGTGTGTACGACGCACTGTGAAAGGGTAGAGTCAGACTGAAAAATTCAATGACATAGCCGGGATTTGAACCACCGATCTTCTGGTCTCCGTCCGGCTGTTCTTAACCATTGAGCTACTATGACCAACGTGCCAGCATGACATTAAATTCTCCAACTGACTCGTGTTTTTCCCAGTAAACCACTAGTTCTCATAAACTCATGAGACAACTACCTTAAAGGTGACTTACTATGCTTTAAGTACCTTTAAGACCCGGGCATTATAGTTCGGACCACTAGTATGAATGAATTTGAATATGAAAATCACCCTTTCATATAAATTTATGAGCCAAAAAAGCCAATATTAATTATGTGTGTAAGGCTTATAATGTTTTCATTTCGGTGGTAATCTGTGATGTATATTGGTGTTGCATGATGTATCTGTATAGAGCGAGGAGTTTTGATGGGATTGCATTCGGAGTGGATTCGGCACGGAGGATCAAGCTTGGTCTATTGTGCCTATGCGCACAAGTGGGGGACCCTGGGAGGAAGGATAATGCGAGAGGAAACAGAGGGTGGCCTTACCAAGGAGTCACGACAGTGCATAGGGCAGGGTCCCTACACTTAACCAGATGGAAACTTCCGGGCAGGCCAGCACAACGGACATCCCGCCCTGCTTCCCGTAGGGGAAGGGATTCGTCCCTTTCAGCTGCTGTGGTGCGAGCGCTGCGGATCCTTAGCACTCGTGGACGTTACCAGAGGAACCTCGGGCCGAACATTCGAGCCCCTCCGTGATTGGGAGTGTTCAGATTGGGTTGGACTTGAGGCGGCACTGGTTTCCGACACCCACGGGGAATTGGGTACCTCCGGCCAGGCTACGGCCGCCCGGAGGGGGCAGAGGGTTGCCTAAAGAGTCCCGGGTACTAGCCTGCAGAGCTAGTAGCTGGTGTGCTAGATCACCGGTGGCCCCACCAAAGTTATTTGGTAACCGGTCCATTCTGAATTTGGCGCGTAGGTGGCGTATCCACTTCCATCCTGTCTGCAGCGTGCAGCAAGGGGGCAGTTTATAAAATAGGTACTGTCCTACGGAAAAAGACTCGTGAGGTCCGGGTTCTGGTCCTATAGGTCCAGGACTAATGAGAGTAGAACCTCTGACTAAATCCCACCCTACTATGGCCCCAACACGAAACCGGGTTTGAGACCGGAGACCGTCCTACTGGAGGAGGAAGTTATACCCAGAGCACATCACCCTGCTATGCAACGCCGAGACACTCGCCGACACTTTTATGTAAGAGACCACCAGATGAGAGATGATGTGAAATGATAATGGAGATGAAATGGGGGGGGGGCAGGAAATTTGGGGTATGTAACTGACTTACCAAGCATTCGCTGACAATCTGCTAAAAACCTCGAAAAACCCATGCTTCAGGTAGGTCGGCCACGAGAATCGAACGCGGTGCTTACAAATACGAGCCATAAACGAAACCACATAGCCATCCAGCCCACGTAAGTAGCGTGGATGGTAGCGTGTCTGCCTCACGTCCAAGAGGTCCCGAGTTCGAATCCCGGTTAGGATGAGTTACCTAGATGAGGCTTTTCCGGGGTTTTCCCTTAACCTGATAGAGGAGTGTCGGGTAACTCTAAGGTCCATTGATCCCGGACTCATTTGAGCATCATTTCACCCATTTCATTTATCGTCCGATGTGACTTAACGTTGGAGGACGGAAATTTTCCCACTCGGTATTTTTGATGGGAAGAGGAAATCTTTGGGGAGCAGATTTTCAATATGAATTAACGGAAGATATTATAAATACTGTGAAATGCAGTGTAGATGCTTCCAAGGTGTAACGAAAATTTAGACAAATTAGAAATATGCACGTGAACATAATTAAGAGTTGCCAATGCTGAGTGTATGAACAAGTTTTACGCTTGAACTAAAAGTATTGGCGTCACACTGAAAAAAATACATGTATATGCGAATACGAATTCCGTCTTCTCATTTGCAGGAAATAATTATCATGATCAATATATCATTTCGTGATCATGTGACATTGTATCAAGGTTCAGTTTTGAGACCAGAGCAGGAGCGCAATGAACGCTAGAAGGGGATCGAACTCTGGCCCTGTCGGCGCCTTATGTGGGAAGACGACACTGCGCAGCCTTGGCTAAGGTCGTTGTTACACGATGTGCGGCCTACCACAACGTCCCACGCCGGTCCACATCAGCTGGTGCTCCACCAATCATGGCTCACTCTTCCTAAAACACTGCGATCCTCTTTTGTTGCTCCACTCGTAAACAAACTACGTACGTACACCTTTAACATTTGCGCCCACGGTTGAGAATACCTCATCGCTCTTCAGAACGGCCCTTCCAACCACTCCATATATGTTCCACAGGCACAGCTGTTATGCAAATAGCCTCACTGCTTTAAATTTAGCAAATATCGGAATTATTTTGATTGATTTTATATTCTTGAAATTGGTATAGGTAGATATTGTTACTGTCGTCCTTTTGAGCCGAAATCTTGAGTCCGGTTTAAAAGTCCTCCAACTGGAGTGCAAGAAAATCAAGAAGACCAAGCAGTTTCTTATCCAAATGGCCTAAAGGGAATCGTGCAAGTATACATTAATATTTTATGTTTTCTATGTGCACTAAAATATTCACAATGTAAAACTTAATTAATCATGCTGATAATACCAAATACTTAATATTTTCCGTGCAGATAATGTAAGGATAATACAATAACACTTGTATCAGAATAACTTATGTTAGTAAAGTATCACATTCAGTAATAGCATCTCCGGAGAAAATGTGTTTGACGAGAATAAACAGTGCCAAACCATAATTTCAGTTACTGCTTACAGACAAGTTCACGAGGAAGATCCCCTAATCAATTAAATAGATTTTATTTATCACAGTTTCGTTCACTGAAAGGCAAAATGTGTTGTCAAGTTCTAAAGAAAATTATTTAGTGCGATCTATATAAACCTGAACTATTTCGCCCGCCTCGGTAGCGTGGTGGTAGCATGTCTGCCTCAAGCTCAAGAGGTCCCGAGTTCGAATCTCGGTCAGGATGAGGTACCTGGATAAGGTTTTTTCCGGGATTTTCCCTTATCCTGAAATACGGATGTCGAGTAACTCTATGAAAGCCGGGCTCATTTAAGCATCATTTCACCCATTCCATTCATCGTACGATATGACTTAACGTTGGAGGACGTAAAATTACAAAAAAAAAAACAAAACAAAAAACGAAAAAAAACAATAATAGGACACACGTACAACTTTAGGAGAATATAATACACAATGAAAGGGTAGAGACACACTGAAAAATTCAATGCCTTAGCCGGATTTGAAACACGGATCTTCTGGTTTCCGTCCAGGTGCTCTAACCATTTGAGCTACTATGGCCTACATGCCGGCATGACATTAAATTCTCCAACTGACTCGTGTTTCTCCCGGTAAACCACTTAGGAGTTCCCATAAACACCTGAGACAACCACCTTAATGGCAACTTACTGTGCTGCAAGTACTTTAAGGCCCGGGCTTTATAGTTCAGACTACTATTTTTTCACACTAGCCGTGTGTAGGACGCACTATGAAAGGGTGGAACCAGACTGAAAAATTCAAAGCCATAGCCGGAATTTGAATCACGGATCTTCTGGTCTCCAAGATCTTCTGAATCCCGGCTATGGCATTGAATTTTTCAGTCTGGCTCTACCCTTTCACTGTGCGTCCTACACACGGCTAATGTGAAAGAACAATTAATTTCAAATATAATACACAATTGGGAGATTACATTACACTATTTATGTACATATAAGAGAAAATGTTGGAAATGTCCCCCCACCAGCATCTATACATGTTTGCACTCGTCTCACCATATTCTCTGAAGTTTTACGGAGATGATATCGAATTGAGAGAAGGTTATTTCCAGCAAGATAGAGCAACGTGCCACACATCTAATGACACTATGGAACTTGTAACCAGTTTCATTGATAATCGAATGATCTCAAAAGGTCTGTGACCGCCAGATTCCCTGACCTAAACTCACCGGATTTTTTCTTGTGGGGGTATCTAAAAACAGGTGTACAAGAATAGACCATGGGCAATTGATGTTCTCAAGAAATCCATTCGAACCGAAATAAGTAACGTTGGCGAGGATACTCTCCGTAAAACTTCAGAGAATATGGTGAGACGAGTGCAAACATGTATAGATGCTGGTGGAGGACACTTCCAACACTTTCTCTGAGATTAAAATAGTGTAATGTAATCTTCCAATTGTGTATTATATTCTTCCAAACTTGCAAGTGTGACTATTCAAATTGTTCAGGTTTATATGCATCACACTATAGTAGTAAGCTGCACATAAAAGCTACAGAATTAATGGCGGTATCTGCGGAATGGATGGTGCCAAATATGCAAGTATATACATTGTTGTTATGTCAGCGTGTTCCTTTCCTTGGTTTCAATGACGGTTTGTTATCCAGGATAGCCTTATTTATGTTATTCTGGAGATGTTTTTGTAATAAATGAATTGCGCTATCAGATAATCGCCAATCAACTTATTCTGAGTACATCAGCTCAGAGCGAGTACGGAACGGGTATGGTACTAAATGAGTGCTTAGAACGTAGTGCAGTGTATGACATGTATTATTATGCAGATTCATTAAAAACATTTGAGAAGCAATTACCCCAGTAGTAACTACAGAAAGCTGTGCATAAATTAAGAGAGTATGCAAAAATTGTAACTCCAATTTTTGTGGTAATTGGTTGAACAATTGATGCATATTAAGAGGTATCTTTAAGTCAAAAATCGTTGTCTTAAAGTGTTTCTTTCCATGTCTATAATATGTGTGTGCATTCGTGTGCGTGTGTGTGAACACGCTTTACATTTTCTCGCAAGATAGCTCAAATGATTATGGGCACCAGTGGGCACTTAAAATGCCTTATACATAATTACTTTACCCGAACTTCGGATGAGAGTGGAAAATTAAAGGTTTACACGAGGTACGTCCAGTAAGTAAGTTCTGTTTGGTAATAAAATTAAATTGTGTACAGATACAGAAAAATTATTTATTGCAAATAATTCTACAACTCTTAAACTACTTTTCCACATAACTGCCGAAATTTTGCAGGCATTTGTCATAGCGAGGCACAAGTTTTTGTATACCTTCGTCATAGAAATTTGCCGCCTCTGTCTTCAACCAGTTGGAAACATTATTTCTTTCAGCTCTTCGTCATTGTTGAAGTGTTGAGCGCCAAGGAAAAATTTGAGATGCAAAAACAGATGAAAGTCACTAGGAGCGAGGTCAGGGCTTTACGGGGAGTGGTCAAACACGTTCCAGCGAAATCCCTGTAGGATGTTTTTCGTCGCATTTGCAGTGTGTGGTCGTGCGTTGTCGTGAAGAAACGCAACACCGTTTGACATCACAAATTTGCCGATAAATTTCAATTGGTTTCACTTTTCTAGCATTCAGAAAACGAATAAATAAATCTGATTTCAAAATCGACGGGATTTTAAATGAACACCGACATTGTAAACAAGCACAACAAAGCGTACGTGGCTGACAGCGTTCTCACAATGGCACACGTTTCTTCTCCTTGATACAGAGTGTCTACTGCGCATGTGCCGAACTGCGATCGCAGCGCTGCAGCGGAGATAAATTGAAACAGAACTTATTTTCTGGACGCCCCTTGTATTACATTGGTTAGAATTTAGACATAAAACAGCAAATAAGAGTTAACAATTCATTTGCAAGTTTTGTGATATATAATACTTGAATAGGAAACTTGAATAACCGTTTACCACTTTCAGCTACTACTTTTAGATATACTAACATCTAACCTGTTAGGCAAAGGCTATCTATAAAATCCGGGACTTATGTGATTGAAGGTCGTCATTGTAATAATAATAATAATAATAATAATAATAATAATAATAATAATAATAATAATAATAATAATAATAATAATAATAATAATAATAATAATAATAATAATAATAATAATAATAATAATAATAATAATAATAATAATAATAATAATAATAATAATAATAATAATAATAATAATAATAATAATAATAATAATAATAATAATAATAATAATAATAATAATAATAATAATAATAATAATAATAATAATAATAATAATAATAATAATAATAATAATAATAATAATAATAATAATAATAATAATAATAATAATAATAATAATAATAATAATAATAATAATAATAATAATAATAATAATAATAATAATAATAATAATAATAATAATAATAATAATAATAATAATAATAATAATAATAATAATAATAATAATAATAATAATAATAATAATAATAATAATAATAATAATAATAATAATAATAATAATAATAATAATAATAATAAATTTCTAAAGCTTTTTCTCCATACCTATAGAGTGTACTCTTGTCGCTCGGCCGCTGCGTCCTCCAGTCGCAGCCAAGAAAACAGAGGAGTGAAGAATGAATGTGGTTCGATCAGCAGGTCGCCTCAACATTGGGATGTTATTTCAAATATGATTTGAGAGCTCCTTTGGTAATTAGGTGAGAGTCGTTTGGGAAATTTAATGAAGGTATATTGCCATGTAAGGTAGCCTAGTGATTACGGCACTAGAAAGCAAGCCAGAAGGTTGCGGGTTCGATTCCGGATGGTACTGCTGGAATTTATTCCCTGGTATAATCCTTCTGGTCGCACTATGGCCCTGGCGTTCACTCAGTCCCTACAGAAATAAGTACCAGGCTGATTCCTGGGGTTGAAGGCGGCTGCCTCGTGAGGCTGACAACCTCACAGGCCAGTAGCCATTGTCTTAGAGCGTATATCTCTAGGGTTCCGTCTCGCAGAGGGTCGCGGGTTTGAGTCCCGCCTCGGGCATGGGTGTACCCCCAACGAGTGGGTTCTTTCCGAAGGCCGAAAGTATGTAAATTAAGAAAAAACCGCACAGGCCTTGTATGCCTATGTCTATAAAGGGGAGCCGTAACCACCCGTCGCCCCAGCATAGACCGCCTAAAGCATCTCATGGGCTATCTTTACCTACATATATTCCTAAGTTAGCTTAGGATTACAGATTAGAGATTAGGATTAGAAGATCCGTGGTTCCTATTGAAGATCCTATGATATTGTATTTTTCTAATTGATTCTACCTCACAATTATATTTGGTGTCTGTAAATCTGTAATCAAAGAAATGATTTTGATTCTAGCGCAAGCATATGAAAGAGGCACAAATTTTGTGTCGTTCGTTATATCTTTTACCCAAATTTTAATTCCTTTTAATCCTCAAAAGATAGTTACAAGTATATTGCCAGCTTTCTAAAATTACATTGCACATTAAGAGTGAGATAGAGCGAGAGAGAAAGAAGTGATGGAGTAAGAGGGACAACCTTGTCAGAGGGAGGGAAAAACGAACTCCAAGGGCAGATCGCGGAAGAAGCGAAAGGGATAGCGAGAAAATAAGAGGTGGGGTGACTGAAAAGTGAACAGTGGCGGTGCGAAAAATACGAAGGGACCTGTATGAGAAGGGGAAAGGGAGAGAAATAGGGTTAGAGAGGAGAGAGACGAATCTCATATTTAGCACTTTTACGCCGTAAGACCTGCTAATGGGATATGAAAGCAAATCCCATGCCTCTATTTTTGAGCCTTAGAAACGTCACCTATTGTAAAGTTGGCCGATTACTAGTGCGATTCTCGTTTACCTTCGAGAAGTCTATTTTGGCATATAGTAGCCTTGACACTGTGTAGCTATGGCGACGACCGAAAACAGAGTAATCAGCTGCATACATTAAATGTATACAGGCGACTTACTCTGTGAAATAAAGAACGTGGCTATATTTGGAGTGCGATTTCGTTCCTATACCAAAGTGGATTTTATAAATTTAAAATTCTGAATAGACTGGCACTAGATTCTGTGACCCAGTATATGAAAGAATGTTGCAGTAGGTCTGGAAACTTCACATGTGTGGTATTACTAACCATAATCATCGATATATCTTAATAGACAGCATGTAAAAGTCGTTACTTAACTACCATTTCGTACCAATGAGAGTTTCTCTAAAATAGCAACCAACTAATATGAATGCAACAACGTGGAAGTAAGCTTAGTTAACGAAATACCGTCATTGTAAACTATGTTTACATGGTGTTTTGGCCAGTATTTTTATTGTATATTATTGTCTTAGGGTTCTAGAGTTTTATCAACACTTTATGTACCTCCAAAGAAACGCAAGGCTGTTGGGCAGTTGTAACCTAATTTTGTAGGGATAAATCGTCACAGGAAAGGTGGTCTGACGTCTTGCTACTTTTAGCTAGTAAACCTAATAAAATAACATTAGTACATTAGCGCAGTTTTAGTATTATATAATTTATTAGGTGGCTGATGTGATGTATTTATGTTTAAACGTTAGCAGATCTGGCCCTGTCTTGTGAGGCTATCCTATTGCCTGGAACGATAGAAAACAGAATTACAGATAGAGAGGCTGCCAGTTAGCCGTCAATCTGAGAGGAACAGTGCAAGTGGGTGACACGGTAGCTCTCTAATTAGTTGCGTGGTCCCCACGTCCCACACTTGTATCACCATGTAGGTTAACGCGGTCCTGACTCTCACACAGTATGTAGGTTGTTGTATCTATCGGAATCCTGGAACACTGATGACGTAAACCACAAACATCGTCTACAAGCACAGACTTGTTTTTGAATAATTGACTGTCAGGCTGAGGAAGAAAGAAATATTTCCTGCTAAGTGATAAATTCATATAGAAGGTAAACTGCTGTTCAGTCCAGAGGATCAGGTTCAGTTCCTGGTGAGAAACGTTTTTCTTTAGCCAGAGTTACTCACTATTTTACAAAGGTCTAGGAAGTATTAATATAACAGTGAATGTGCGGTTATTTAATACTGAATATCCCCAAATGTCCACAGTTAAAGAACGCTACACAAATGAAAAAATACAGAATACATTAGAAAAAATACAGAAGAGTGCAATAAAATTCATAAAAAGAGGCAAGTATTTTGGGCCTATAAAAGGAGATGAGACTAAATGGGAGGAATTAAGAATTAGGCGTAAAAAACATAGGTTGGTAGCATTATTCAAAGCTAATGCTGGTGTAAAGGCATGGGTGGACGTTAGTGTAAGGTTAGATAATCCGGATTATTATGGACGAAACGATCATAGGTATAAAATTAAGGGTAGAAGATACAGAACCGACGTAGGAAAATTTTCTTTTGTTAATAGAACCATTGAAGAATGGAATGAATTGCCTGTAGCAGTCTTTCAGGGCTGTCCCCTGTCGCTGAAGAAATTTAGAAAAAATCTAGATGGTTTATAGTTTAACTTTCAAATTATAATGGTATATAATATGTAAATAGAGGAGTAATTATATATGTTTTAAGTGACTAAAGTAAAATAATATTATGTTTGTATTGTTTATTGTGTTATTGTTGTAAATCTAGTATTTGTAAATTGATCTGTATTCTTAACTCTGCCACCGGGTAGTACCCAATTGCAGCGAATAAATACACACATGCAAATAAGCATGAGGATATGTCGCTTTCTATTTATTTATTTTGTTAATTTACATTCTCCAACGTTAGTCATATCAAACGATGAATGACATGAGTGAAGTGATGCTCAAATGAGCCCAGGGTCCACAGAGCTTAGAGTTGCTGGTATTCTTCTTTCAACATAAACGAAAACCTCGAAAAAAACCTTATCCAAACAACTCATCCTGATTCGAGCTCAAGATCTCTTGAGTATGAGGCAGACACGCTACCGCCACACCATAGGGGTGGGATGTTTCTACTGATTTACAATGCCTGAAAACAATAATGCTAATAACATGATGAGGCTTTGAATATATAGAATTTTAAATGTGTGAATTTTTTAAAACAACGAAATTCATTTGATATACGGGCTGTTATGGGTGTAGGTTGTTTATGATTCAGTCTGTTGATTGATTTTCTTCTTCACCTAACAGTTTTACCAACATGATCCCGGAAATTAAGTGCCATTTAAGAAGGTTTTTTTTGGGGGGGAGAGGACATTCGCATACTTGATTCTCCTAGCAATCTATATGCGTTATCACCGAGCGGCATGGCTCAGACGGTTTCGTCTGTGGCCCGCATTCGGGAGGCCCGGGTTCGATCCCCGCGGCCGACCTACCTTATCCATGGGCTTCTTCGGGGGTTTTCTCGGGGTCACCAGACAAATTCTGGGTTGGTTAATTATATCCCCCGAATCTCCTGTCCCTCCATTTCATCTTTCAGGGTAGCAGTGTCGGCGGGTGTCTCGGCGGTGCATGGCAGGATGATGTGCTCTGAGGAAAACTACTTCCTCCTCCGGTAGGTCGGTTGTCGGTCTCCGCTTTCCTCTGCTGGGACCATTTCGGGACTGCCAGCCAAGGACCTTTGGGGCTCGGATCGCCTGCCTGGGACAATTAGGGCTCGGCTGCTGGGCTCGTTGCTGTCCCGCAGCAGGGGAGCGTGTCCGTTGTCCTGGCCTGTCGGGGGAAGCCTCTAAGTAAACTGTAGGGACCCTGCCCTCTGTACTGCCATGGCTCCTTGGGTCGGCCGCCCTCTGTCTCCTTCACCTCATCCTTTCTCCCGGGGGTGCCCCCACTCGGGGGTATAGGAATAAGGGGCCCATCATGGTGGCCTAAGTATCGAATTCCTATCCCTATCCCTATATGCGTTATCGGGGTGAATAAACACATATAGCTTACCTGGAGGTACTAATCAAGATAAAAACACATTACTGCAAGTAACTAAAATGACCGCAAATGAATTAAACACTGACGTAATACCCTTACACCTCTACAATGATTCAGAGCAGTTCTGACAACTGATAAACTGTCAAATATTGGACAAGAGAGATTAAGGTAAGACTGTAGACTTGTTTTAAGACCCTTTTCAGCACTTTAAAATTTCTGCATTTTAGGAGTAAAGCAGACCAAAGAATTATCAAAATGCAAGTCGTGGTTATTGAAAAACATGAGCAAGTCAGAAACAAACTGTATTACGCACATCACAAAGTGATATCTCTATGCCTTGGCAAAAATTTTTATTAGAGATCACTAAAAGATGAGCCAAGTGCTCCACCTCGCATTCTGGAAGATGTATCTATACACATGTGCTAGGGAATTCACTGCAGAGTTTGCAACTGACCAGGAACGTATTTCCAGACATCTTATGTAACGGAGGCACAAGACAATCCTACGTGCTAGACCCACTCACCCTCCACAGAGTGGTTTGCATTGGGTCATTTGCACTGGATCGATATCACTGAATATATACAGTAAAACCTGCCTAAAACGGACCATTTATGTGCCAGAAACCTGGTAAAACGGAACGGAGCAATATCACATTTAAAATTATACATACTCTAAGCCGAAAAAATACCTAAAGCGGAAATGGAAATATTTTTCGGGAACCTTTTGCCAAAATAACCTGATTAAAACGGATTGATTTATAAGTAATGGGTTACAACATACCAATCTGAAAAAGTGAGATGAGTTTTAGGGCTACTGTGCTTGCACCGAAGCTCTGTTAACCATAAAAGTCATAAACTTCGAGGAAAAGGGAACAACAACTATTTTCTGGCAGTTAATTGTTCTTTCACACTAGCCGTGTGTAGAATGCACTATGAAACGGTAGAGCCGGACTGAAAAATTCAATGCCACAGCCGGGATTTGAACCACTGATCTTCTGGTTGCCATCCAGCCGCTCTAACCCTTGAGCTACTATGGCCAACACGCCGACATGACATTAAATTCTCCAACTGACTCGTGTTTATCCCGGTAATCCACTAGGAGTTCTCATGAACACATGAGACAACTACCTTAATGGCAACTTACTACGTTGTAAGTACTTTAAGGCCCGGGCTGTCTCATGTGTTTATGAGAACTCCTAATGGTTTACCGGGAAAAACACGAGTCAGTTGGAGAATTTAATGTCACGTTGGCAGGTTGGCCATAGTAGCTCAAGGGTTAGAGCGGCTGGACGACAACCTGAAGATCCGTGGTTCAAATCCCGGCTATGGCATTGCATTTTTCAGTCTGGCTCTACCGTTTCAAACTATTTTCTCTTTCAGCTCTTCCATAGATATATCTTTATATGTGTTAATTCTCAGTTTCGTTGTTACAAGTGATCAAGTACGAGTGGAAGAAATCTGTGAACTTTTGTGACTTTTAAAAACATAGTTTGCGTGTACACAAATTCTGTAAATGAGTTCTAAACGTAAGACATTATCAATGCAGGGAAAAAAATAAGCTTATCGAAGAACACGAAAAGAACCAACTTACAGCTAAAGAACTGTGTTGTTTGAAGTGGAGAAAACACAGATATACGACAGTTTGGAAAAAAAATTAAAGACGAGTGGTCAGCAGGTTCATGTGAAACGCCTCACAAAATTTACAGAGTTTGACGAGCTAAATCGTGCTGTGTTCTGTTCGAGTGGTTTGTAGGTGCGCACACTAAAGGAATTCCCATTTCTGGACATTGTTTCGGACTCAAGCTTCAGAGACAGCAATAAAATTTAGCAAAGGCAATTTCAGAGCTTGCAATGGATGCCTCGAGAGTTTCAAACATCGTCATAATATTGTTTTGAGTGCTGTGTGTAGTGAAGTAAATGATGTTGACATGCAGACAGCTGCAGATTGCAACGGGAAAATTGAAAGCACTTTACTTTTTTTTTTTTTTTTTTTTTTTGTTCCAATGACCTTTAACTCCAATGGTCATATCAGCGACCGTTCTGCTTTGGAACATATCGAAGGTGCTAATTTGTATTCGTTGGTTCCTTTTTTTAATCATTAGATCACGCACACATTCACACTCTCATTCATACTTCCAGACTCTGGGGAGTATGAGGAATTATCTTGATCGGAGAAAAATCCCTACCCCCACCGCCTGGAATCGAACCTAGGACCCCTAGCCCTAGTCGGGTGCTCCACCGACTGAAGGGCTTTATTGTTAATAGCACTTGCTATAAAAATCAGATATGTATCGATAAATAGACGCTATGTAGCTTTAGTAGAAGACCCATAAATAGTACGCATAGATCTTCCTAAAATAACCAGATATACTCTATTTTAAGCAACTATGAAATTATAGCTTGGTTGTGATGTATACATAATACTGATAATGCAACAATGAACAGGAATGTGGAATAAATAAAAGGTAGTGGGGAAGTAAGCTCTGGATAACTAGCAACGAGTTAAGCATTTGCTTGAACTGAAGAAAAGCTTTCTAATCTGCTAATACTTCGAATTTTGAAAGGTCGTTAGAAACTCTTGAGTCTCACACAAAAAAGTGCAATTAATCAACATGTCTTAAAGATCAAAATGGCCTGTTGCTTCTGAGTCCTTAACTATAGCTTATTATGACGAAAGAAGTCTCAATAGGACTTGGTGCAATATCGGTAGACTATAAGTACAAAATAGGTACTAATTCAGGAGCTATCTGTAATGATTAGAACAAAAGAAGGCACTTACAAACAAATTTCGACATCACAACAGCCATTACTCATATGGCTATACCTATTAAATATATTAAATCCTACTTTCTATTATTGTTGTTGAACCATAAACTACCTCTTTCAACTTGTCCTGTTCTGTTATTATATATTTTAAGGTAAACACAGACACAGGTTTTAAGTAATTTCTTTCTTTAATATGTTTTACGCTCCATTCCGGCTTTTAATAAAAAATTACGAATTACTGTTGAAGAAGCTATTGTTGCCTCTGAAATCAAATGATCTGATCGTTTTGTTCAATAGATACTATCATTTTACGGACGTATGAAGTAGAAAACAATAAAGCATCGAGTTGAAGAACAAAAGTATTAATTCATCGATTTCCCAGTCATAAATAGCCTTTTGTAGTTGACCAAATAGATTGTCAATTTTTGCATCTTCTTTGAATGTTATTTTATTTCAAAATTCCTATTTCAGAGACTATTTCACAATATATATATATATATATATATATATATATATATATATATATATATATATATATATATATAATATAGACCCACCGGACGAGGTGGGACGACTAACGAAGAGATGAAATATACCTTTGAAGACAGGAACAGGCCAGTAGTTCAAATCTTATAGACGACGTTGATGATGATCATTTACCGAATGCCCGCCTCGGTATCGTAGATGGTAGTGTGGCTGCCTCACGTTCAAGAGGTTCCGAGTTCGAATCTCGGTTAAGATGAGTTACCTGGATAAGATTTTTTCCAAAGTTTCCCCTTATCCTGATAGATGAATGTCGGGTAGCTCTAAGCTCCATGAACCCCGGATTCATTTGTACATCGTTTCACCCATTTCATTCGTCTGATACGACTTAACCTTGGAGGACGTAAATTACATAATTATTAATAGTAATAATAGTAATAATAATAATAATAATAATAATAATAATAATAATAATAATAATAATAATAATAATAATAATAATAATAATAATAATAATAATAATAATAATAATAATAATAATAATAATAATAATAATAATAATAATAATAATAATAATAATAATAATAATAATAATAATAAATACCGTATGCACTCCCTCAGGCTTATTATCAACAACCCCTCATTAGCTCAGAGTGCTAAGTGTTCTAATACTAAATGTAAGATTGCATTAATAAACGATAACTACATAGTACATAATATATATAAGTAAATGTCTTTTTTAAGAAAAGCAATTATTTGAAATGTGTTCTGTCAAGTAATTAACTAATTTCCAAAGAATCGACCATTAGACTCTATGGTCTTGAGCCCTTGTTAAGCGAGGTTTATTATCCCACGATTGTACCAGTCTCTGGCTTTAAATGCCGGCCCTCGTAGCCATGGTCGCTAAAGCGTATGTCTCAAGTGTTCCGCCACGTAGAGTGTCGCGGGTTTGAGTCCCGGCTTGGGCATTGGTGTTTATGTGTATAGTGAATATTTGTGAAACTATGAAAACAGATAAGAAAATAAACGGAAATAATGAAAAATCGGTTAAATAAGAAAAAAAGAAATATATATACTATATATTATTTATATATTATTATTTATATTATATTATATATTATTATATATTATATATAAAATAAAATAAAAAAATTTAAAAAAAGATGCGAAGAATTCGGTGACACCACTTGCACTGCTTCAATGTTGTCAAAATTTCTTCCACGTAGAAAATGGGTCATGGATCGAAGAAGATGACAACCTGATGTTGCAAAGACCGAATCTGTAGTTATTGTGCAACCTGCGTTCCGCAGAGAACTTCGTTTAAGTACTCGATTGGTTGAACGTCACTGTACCCGAGCGCTGGATAGGCCACAAGGGCTCCAATGACAGAACTTGTTCTGCATGGCCTCTACGTTCTCCTAACCTAACGCCATTTGAATTTTACCAATGGAGCTTCATCAGGATCGTGTGTACGTGCCTCCGCTACCTGAATTAAGAAACCGAATTGAAGCAGCTGTTGCTACAATTACTGAATACACACTTATCAACGTTTGGGAAGAACTCGGCTATAGACTTGATGTGTGCCGTGTGACAAAGGGTAGTCACATTGAACATTTATAAGGTTTTTGGTAAAACTGTTTGAGCTGCTTTTTCATTTGACATATCATTTATAACTGTAAGTTGAATGTAGTAATAAATATTATAAAGAGTTGAAACCCCGATATTCATTTATATAACTCTGTATTTAACTCCACTAGCAGCTTTTTTCAATCCCTCTTCCAGTTAACCTATCGCTTCATCATACTTTTTCTCATAACCCGCTTCTTATCTCTCTTCCCTTTGTACAGCCGTATCACATTTGCCACCTTCTACGGACTCTTTCTATTTCTTCCTCTCTGCAATGTACCCATAATAAGTATATCTTTGCCTTGCTAATATGCCCCTACATCTCGACATTCCCTACCTTATTCTCACACCTTTTCTAATCTTTTGAATCCCCACACTTATTTCACACTGCTTTTCCCTGGTCATGGTTATTTTACTACTATAAGCATAAAGTGTTTTTGCACACAGCAGATGCTAGAAATACAAGATATTTGCTCTCAATCAAGTAGCACGTAAGTAAATATGTTCTCGCTCCCTTGCCTAAGCTCAACAGTTTCCTTGCATAATATTATCACTTGAATCCTAGAAGACAATATACCATAGGAAAAGTCACTTGTTATACATAAACGGAGTGCTCTCCAAGAGGTAGCCAAGCTTCACGGCCATGTCCATATTATAAATGTGAAACAAGTGTAACATAAAACCTCTTGGACAAATACCGGGAAAGTCGGGAGCTGGTTACCCGTGAAACAGATTCTAATGAAGAGTGAAGAGGTTGGAGCACGTGGAGGCGAGCATGACGTGATGAGTCACACTCAGGGCGGGGTCTACTCTCGTATTAGGTGCGTTCGCAAGTGATTCACAGCTATGATGACACGGGTGACTAAGTAACGTAACGGAATATGAAAGTGCAAAAAACAGCCGTAAAATTAGACATGACATCTTCAAGGGTAGGTTGTAATAAAAGGCTCGCAAACATCTCTCCTCCATAAACTTGAAGTTTGCTTGTCTAAACATCAGTAATTACAGTTTCAAAATATATTTTCACTTTTAGTATTTTTAGTGTTTGACTTTACATGTAACAAAACAACTGATTTAAAATTCTTTCCATTTCAAAAGTTATAATTTTTGTTCAATTTCTCAGCGCTTTCGGTCGACAAGAACTTCACATTACGCTGTTTTCATTCGCATATTCTGAAACTTTTTGTGGACATTTTGGAAATTTTAAAAATTAAAAAGGGCTAAAAGCTTATTCGTGTTCTGAAATGTTTTTGAGTTATACATTTTAAAAGAAAAAGCAGGTGAAAACTAGAAATTTCACAATGAAAAGTATTTAGGGAAGTTTTCAACTATAATGGAATAAAAATGTATTACAATAAGAAAGAGTGGAAGATATCGGAAAATATGTTAACAGCGGAGGTGTTTAGGCAAGCCTATCGCACATACACGACGCGTCGTATATGTACAGCGCGTTCAAGTCCCATCCTGTCTTCTGGACAGAAACGTGTCAAACATCGGCAGGCGTGGGAAATCATACATTATCTTGCTTGAATATTGTGACAATGAGAAGAGGGAATCAAAATCCCTTTGTTTCAAGCTTTAAAATGGGCTGCTGCAATGGTAATTTACATTTGTAGCATACCACAATTTTGTGCACTATAAATAAATAAAAACTGTGGTTTTCTGAATTATGTCGTGGAACATTTTGCATAGGAAAATAAAATTCGTTTTTGAAACTCAATGACTTGAAACGCAAAAGCGCTACCGAAACAGGTTTCCAAAGCGTTCAGTTTTTACGCAAGACAAATTCTACATAAAATTCTCAGCCATGTTGAATATTTTCAGTAGTGAAACTAAAGGAAACTGAACCTGAAAATACTTCATTCCATAATTTTCAATATAATTAACTGGAACTTATCTGCATTTTGGATGTGTTTAAATGTAATTCGATTCTTGTATATATATCACATAATTATTTCTGTTTTACTTTGGTGTTTTTTAGAAATAGTCATATATATTTTTTTAAAGTTTACATATTAAAATATAAGGGTTTAAAGAATCTATTTTAAAAAATAAGGACTATTTATGAGTTTTTCTTTACAATAACTCAGAGGAAATGTTAAGTCATCCCATTACTTCAAGATCAAAATAGGTAAGTAATAATAATGTTTTTTTAATAAAACCATGGAACTATTATAAGTACAAAAATTGTAGACTTTATCGATTGCACAAGAACTTACGTTGCAATATATTTTACTACGTGGAACATTTTCAATGTAAAACATTTAGTAAAATCGAATTAAGCTATAAGTTCTATATGAACATAACAGCGTATGTTCAAACCAAGCTGTAGGAAATCTTTAAACGTGGAGAAGGACAAAGACTAAATATAAACTGTATCGGAAAGCTCTTGGACTTGGTAGATGGATGCGAATTAAAGGGTGGTATAAAGGCTTTGACCTGCCGCTTCTGGGGTTTGTAACTCTAACTATGTATATATAACCTATTCGGCACATCCTTTGCATCCTCACCGTTTTTTCTAACATTCCTCAAATATTATGTGAAGATTTTCCCTAAATATCTCACATTTATATTGGTACCACCATAATAGGATTATGGATCACGATTTTCCACGGTTATCCTTAACTGAGGATGGAACAGTGTCACAAAGAAGCTAAATTACATGCCGAGGAGGGATTAGTGATACAGCGCAGCCGGCTATATTCTGCTAATGACCGGTCCTCTAGGGTGATCAATAATCATTGTGTGCCGTCTTTGTGCTCCCAAAGATTCGCCCAGGCCGTATCAGGTACTTTCGTCTTCCAGAATGTTTGCTTTGCATTCGGGCCTCATATAAGGAGCCAACCATCGATCGCACCGCTCATTCGGTTAGTTGAATAGGTCGAGCGAGTTTAGTCATCGGTGTTATTCTAATCGAGTTGAACTGAGAGTTCAGTTATGAGCAGGTCAGATTTTTTTTTTTTTTTTTTTTTTTTTGTACGCAGCAGTGTAGGGCTTGCGCTACGCTAAGATCTTAAGTGATAAATTAAATATCTTAAGCAGTAACGGTGTTCTCATTTGGGTTCTCATTTCCCTATCAACATGGGAAATTTAAATAATTATCCATTTTTGAACATGTATTGTCCCCCATTCAAAGCTATGTGTAAGCCCCTTAGCTGTGACTTTATCTTGAAGCAAGAGCTAAAGTCAATATGTCCTCCTCCTCCTCCTCCTCCTCCTCCTCCTCCTCCTCCTCCTCCTCCTCCTCCTCCTCCTCCTCCTCCTCCTCCTCCTCCTCCTCCTCCTCCTCCTCCTCCTCCTCCTCCTCCTCCTCCTCCTCCTCCTCCTCCTCCTCCTCCTCCTCCTCCTCCTCCTCCTCCTCCTCCTCCTCCTCCTCCTCCTCCTCCTCCTCCTCCTCCTCCTCCTCCTCCTCCTTCTTCTACATTATTATTATTATTATTATTATTATTATTATTATTATTATTATTATTATTATTATTATTATTATTATTATTATTATTATTATTATTATTATTATTATTATTATTATTATTATTATTATTATTATTATTATTATTATTATTATTATTATTATTATTATTATTATTATTATTATTATTATTATTATTACTATTACTATTATTATTATTATTATTATTATTATTATTATTATTATTATTATTATTATTATTATTATTATTATTATTATTATTATTATTATTATTATTATTATTATTATTATTATTATTATTATTATTATTATTATTATTATTATTATTATTATTATTATTATTATTATTATTATTATTATTATTATTATTATTATTATTAAATGGTCGCTTTCTTTACAATTTCATTGAAACGAAATGGACTTAATACATGGCGACATACTTTTAAATATTTGAATATCTATTATATTTTACGTTATGCCCGCAAGAAATGTGTAATTAAAACTTTCTTCAAATTTGCAAATATGAAGGTGATAGTTAAACAGGACTAAACGAGACTAGTTTATAGGATTTGTTTAAAAAGAAACGATAGGGATACTAAACCATGTAACACACGAGAGCTGTTCAATAAAGAATGATCACAATTTTTCTGTACAATGTACCTTTACTCATCCTCATAATTTTGATGGTCATTCTCAGAATAGTCTCCCCTGAATGCGATGCACTTATCCCAGCGTTTCTGACAGTCTTCAAAGATATGCTGGAAACCATTTTTGAAAGATCCTTCAAAATCGTCTCCGCAGCCTTCACCACTGCTTCTGACGATGGATAATGCCTCCCACGAAGGCGTTTCTTCAAGTCAGGGAATAGAAAAAAGCCACATGGAGCTAAATCCAGACTATAGGGAGGGTGAGGGCTGCAATTCACGTTGATTCACCAACAACATTGGCAATATGATGCCGCGCATTATCGTGGTGCAGCATCCAGCCTGTTTCATGGAAATGTGGTCTTCTGCACCTGATATGGACTTGCAATGTTTTCAGGACATTCCTGTAGTATTGTCAAGTTACTGATGTGTGTGCAGTTACCACATACTGTTAAACCATTCCAGGAGTATCAAAGAATGAGAAGACCATAACTTTCCCAGCAGAAGCAACCATTTTTCCTTTTTGGGGGGCTTTGTGATGAAGAAGTTTTCCACACTGAGCTTTGCTGTTTGCTCTCAGGATCAAAATGATGTAGCCAAGTTTCATCAGCAGTGATTACGTTTGAAAGAAACTCCGGATCTTCCTCTAACATCAACTTTAACTGCATGTTACCTTCATTGCAGCGGTAGGCAATACTGAACATGTATGAACTTGCCTGGTTCTCACAGGCGAGAATCAGGAGTACCAACAATGAAAGTACTACGGCGTGTTTGTTTCACATAATTTAATAAGATTGAATTTTAGAACGAAAAATTATGACCGTAAACAAATTATGATCATTCTTTATTGAACAGCCCTCGTATTACACTTATGTTAGAATTTTATTTTATCTATAAAACAGTCTATAGTTATAATAATTTATGCAATAATCCTCCACAACTTTAATTTTAAGTATCTGTTGGTTTTGGGTATAGGCTTCCATCCTATTCGTCTTGTCATCTAAATACTCCGCCATGTACCGCTCATGCAGGGAGGACAAGCCATGATATCTGATCTGGCAGACGGTCAACATATAGGATGTCCCGGCATCAGCACCTGTCACGCGGGATCTGACCTTATCTCTCGCGGTTTTCGGATGGTTTTCTCCTCTACATAACACGCGTGCCTTTTACACGTGAATCCATCGAAGTTGTTAGCGCAGGTCAGTATCACAGACAGGCAAAGATGAAGTTACCGAAACAACGAATAATCTTTACCTATATTGTTTTGTAAAAATAGTTTGTGGAATCTTACTAAAAACAAATGATAGTGGATAGAAGGATATTTATATGTAACGCGTTTGACATACTTTTCTGCTAATAAAGTTTATAACAAGTCACAGTTGGTTACGCTTCCCGAGCTACTATTTCTTATGTCTTTAAAAAGCAATATAAGAGCTCCTGAGGAAAGTTATATAGTGTTAGAAGAGAAAGCACAGGATCTAGGATTTGTAGTGAACGTTAGTGAAACCAAATATATGAAGTAGGGAGGTGATGGGGATGCAAGAAGAAGAGAACCTACAGTTGAATGACATAAAAACAATATCAAAGAGTGGAAAAATGTAAATATCTGGGATCAATAGTAACAGTAGATAATAAAACATCAGTGGAAGTTCAAGAAAGAATAGCAAGTTGTAACAGATGTTTCTATGCCTTGCAGAATATGTTTAAATCAAGGAACGTCAGTAGGAATACTAAAATATATATACAACTGTACTGAGACCAATAATAATGTACGGTTCAGAAAGTTGGGTGTTGACAGTCAGAGAAGAACAGTGGTTATTACGGTGGGAAAGGAAGATTTTGAGAAATATATTTGGAGTGATAAAAGACCTGGACGGATGGAGAATGCGCGCTAACTTGAAGTTACAGTGCCTATTTGGACAACCAGATATAGTAGCGAAAATTAAACAAGGAATAATAATAATAATAATAATAATAATAATAATAATAATAATAATAATAATAATAATAATAATAATAATAATAATAATAATAATAATAATAATAATAATAATAACAACAACAACAACAACAACAACAACAACAACAACAACAACAACAATAATAATAATAATAATAATAATAATAATAATAATAATAATAATAATAATAATAATAATAATAATAATAATAATAATAATAATAATAATAATAATAATAATAATAATAATAATAATAATAATAATAATAATAATAATAATAATAATAATAATAATAATAATAATAATAATAATAATAATAATAATAATAATAATAATAAAACAATCATGTCTTTAAAAGATTATTGGTATTCCAAATTTCCTGTCTACTGTTTCTCAGTAATTTCTTTGGACTTTCAATATCAGAGTTTCTCATGTCGATTTCTTATCAAGAGCAGATTTCTTATCATGTTTATCTAATGTATTCACAGGAAGCGCACTAAGAGAAACGGAGTTGGCTATAATTCGGCCACTTCGCTCCTCTGCAAGAGTTATCATATCAAAAGTAACCCATAACAACGCAAGTAACAGAGGAATAACGAAGTCACATTAAAAATGTAAATAAATAAACAAATAAATAAACAATAAATAATTAAATAAGTAAACAATAAATAAATAATAAATAATGAATAACTAAATAAGTAAATAAGTAAATAAATAAGTAAATCAATCAATCAATAATTAAATAGATAAATAAATAAATAAATAATAAACAAACAAATAAATAAATAAATATAATGTTATGCTTATCGGTTATGCCTATGGCTTAACTGCTCTGGAAAATAATAAGAAATTATTTGTAAATGAAGATGAATTCAGAGCTAAATTCTAATTTTTTTCCATGTGAAAAGTGACATTCGGGGGATTTTTTTCTTTTTCTTTTCTTTTTTTCTTTTTTTTTTTCCAAATTACCAAGCCGCATCTTTGGAAATCGTTGAACTTTATATCTTTTAATTTAAACACCAAGTATTTAATCGAATTTCTGTTTGAATTATGCTGTTCACACACACATACACACGCAGGCGCACACAAGGATCTATTTTTTTTTTTTTTTCCCAGCAGGTCCCAAAACGCATATTTCCAGTGAAATAAATCTTGCTATCAAAGTTTTATTCGTACCTTTTCGTTGTAGAGTAAAAATGACTAAGTAAGATTTTACTTCGACGTTATGCGTAACCAACATCTGTTTAACAGAATCCAAACTGAAGCTGAACTTTGGAGGTTCATAATGAAAGCAGGCGAATGAATACATTACCCCATATGGCGCTCTGATGAAGAATGATAAGTGAAGGATGTCAAATAGCTGAATCATCTGTACTGTGCGCATGCTCTCTGCGCTGCACCTGGCCGCTATATGATTATTAATTTCCCTACCATTAGATTCAATGATCCCCCTCTCAGATCTGACTCCAGAAGTCACAAAGCGTGTCAGCCATCTTGCTCAATTAGGTGCCTTATGGTACTACTTCCATTAGAATGTGATGGTCATACGTCACCTGTATGCTCTAACTGATGGGATGATTGTAAAGATGGATGCAACAAAGCTTTGGAAAGAGTGCATTCTAAGATACAAAACTCATGTACCGAGAAATTGTCCCCATGCTACACCTCTCAGTAAACAAACAAAGGCTAACACAAAAAATATTAACTTGTCTTGTAGTACTGAATGCAAATTTGAAAACATGTTACCAGCTGCAAGTAAAGGCTCTCAGGAATGGAATCAGAAGTGTTTCATTTGCTCCTTGTTCACTTTGTTGCAAAGATTTCAATGATTCAATATGATATAAAAACGAATTTTCTTCATGCACATTTAAATTATTCTTCTAATAAAGTAGATGATTTTGAGCAGGAATAAATTCAAATATATATTTGTATTTCTCTTAAGTTTACGAATTGCGCAGAAGTCAACCAGCATAGAAATTCAAGAAGGAATTTCATTTGTAATAAAAATATATTAACATATGGCATTTTTATCCAAATGTACATCTATTTTTCAAAATCTAATTTTTCACATGTAAGGAAAGGGTAGTTTGATGTGGAGAATTCGTTCAAAAATTTTCGGATTGCTATTTTGAATGCTCCTCTTTTCCTTTACACACACACACACACACACACACACACACACACACACACACACACACACACACACACACACACACACACACACACACACACACACACACACACTCACACACACACAAACACACACACACTCACACACATCTTAGTGTCGAATTTTCAGGTGAAATGCAATATCTTCTTTATCTACTATGTACGTACTAGAGAGAGTAATAAAACGAAACTTTCATTTTGAAATGAAATGTATATTTTGACATTGTGGATGGAAAAATAATCATAAACCTAACTCAGTTAATTTCAGTATGCTTCTGAAAGCTCACTAATCATCGGACACAGCTATTTTCTTAAACGTATGCTTATAAAGAGTTTATAGCTCATCAAGTATTTCAACAAAATATGTTTCACTGTATTTTTAGATAGAAAATTACATTTAAACACCTAAAATGTATACAAAACTATGTTTCTGCAGGTTAATGTTTTGATAGTTGCAGGTTTTGATTAATTTATTGCAATGCTTATATTTTTATTTCTTTTTTATGTTCTTATGCTTTATATTACCGACTCTTTTCCATTTTGTATGCGCGCTTAAGGTTATATAGTAAGGTTATATTTTACTCAGTGTTTTATATTGTATTTCATTGTAATATTCTTAGTATTCATCTCTGCTGACACGTGTTGGATATTATTTTCTCTAATTTTTATCTATAGTAAGTAGAGAAAGCCTTACTTTCCACCAAAATATTTGAAGCCAAAATTAATTGGAATCTGGGATGCCCGAATCCCTAAAATTTCCACATTTAGGAACAAGGCTCTAAGTGCACGTGCGTGCGTGTGTGTGTATGTATGTATGTGTTCCAAAAACGTAATTTCGTGTAAATTCTAAACCTGGTACTTAAGCTCAGCCTTTTCCAAGGATACGGCATAAAGATTTCCGAAGAAATTGCAATAAACTATGCTTAGGGGCAAAAAAAAAAAATTAAATATTTTCTATAAATATTTTATTAACATATGCGTATTTAATATCTTAACATAACTTTGCTCGCCCTGTTTTACTCTTCTTTCCTCTTTCTATTTTCTTTTTCTTCATTTCTTGTAAGGTACTAGTCCTTCGAGCAAATCACAAAAGTGTAATTTTTATGCTTATTCCATAGAAAAAATATTTGAACGCTTAATAATTTGTAAAACTAGCCAAAGGTGTTCATACACAATGGATAAACAAAGAAATGTTAGTAATTCTGTTGATTTCGTGCTAATAATTTCAAGTGAAATGAGTAGTGATTCCTGTGAACAGTTCATTTTTCCTGATTCATTGTAAGATTTTAAAGACTTTATAGACCATCATGACATTCTAAAGAGAGAGTTAGTTGTTAAATTTAAGAGCAAGAGGACATTTGTTTGAATAGTTATTAAGTGAAGAGGAGCTTTAACAACCAAAAGGTCGAATGTAGGTAGTTGGTACAAATCCGAATGCTCAATGAAGAGCCAGAACTGCCCCTGATATTACAATAGATAACAAGTTATTTTAATGACTAATATGCCTGTTGAACTTAACTTGCGTACGTCTTTTGTCTTCCAGTGTGTGCTTATGGGAACAACCTCATGATGCTTGCGCCTTATAAATTATTGCCCCCGAGAACATCTAAAGTATTATTTGGCAAATATTAAAGGAGTTTGAATCGGACATTGGGTGCTACACTATACCATATTAATGTTGCCCGAAGATGGTAGGTCATATATACAAAAACATATTTATAATTAGTGATATTAACAATTACAGTTCATGCATGTAGAGTAAAATATAACTTTAAAGTAATTTCTATTTTCTCACTGGAGCAGAATGCACAGGAACTTCATGGAATACAGGTGAAATAATTTGAGTATTACGTTTTGTGCACATTTTAGGCTGTATGATCAGGAAGCAATAATTGTAATTACCAAAATAAGTGAACCCTTGGATAAGAATACGCCCAGTTACTACAAAAGCGTTTACAGAAGCGTTTTACCATTTATTGCATTCCTTGTAAATTTCTTTGGCAAATTCAGCATTGATTTAAAGATATTTTAGTACTAAATGGGTACATCATTACGAATTACTTACTTAAAAAGTAGGCACAATAACTTACCAGTGAAAGGAGTTCACATATGCTTGGCCAACAGTAATCTCGTGAATATCCACCAGCTCTTCTTGTGCGTCTTAACATCTAAGAAAACACACACTTTTCATTTGCAGATGAATGTTATACTAAGGTTACTCAGAAAGAAGTACCAAAGACTGTTAGAAACTTCTTTACATTAGCTAATTAAGTAAAATGCGACCGCACGTATTTCGTTTGCCGTAACCGATTATGTGAAGATTCCTGTAGAAAAGTTAAACGAATACAAAGCATTTTCCCGCTTTCGCGGAATTCACATAGCTCGAGCACCTGCGCGGCATCATGATCCATCAATGCTGCCAACCCTTAACTATTCCCTGGTTTCTATGGGGCAGGTTGACCAAACCCGAAATTGATAAATAAGTGACAGTCAATAATCCTTCATTGCAAGACAATGTACGCACAAAGTTGCGCGCTGCTATCAGGAAGAAAATCATGAATTGCTGTTAATATTAAAGTGATTAAAGTGAGTAGTGTTCATGTTCACAAAAACTGTAACTGTGCATTCGTAGTGAGGGACATTGGATATTGACGTTCAGCACATAGGACCCAACAACATATGTAAGTTGTTGCAGTATAATATTTTTTAGTATTAATCCAATGCAGTGCCGCCACAGTGCTGCGGAACGCATTAACACTAATGTATGAAGCTACAAACATAAGAGAACTGTTACTTTGTTATTAACTTGTGCACTGAGCTAATATTTGTATATTCTTAGGAACACGCGTGTTAAATTATTTGTATATAAAAGTAAACAGGGTACAGAATGGTGTTCAGATCAAACTGGAACAACATCTAAGTTACTCACTAGCATTATGTAGCTTGCCTACCTGTGTTTCATCCCTGACAAATGAAAAAATGGTAATTAATAAACAAAGATGTTTATAGTTGAGTCAGCAACTTTATCACTTAGTTTCATTGAACTATGTAGGTAGTGTTAGCTATTCAAACTAGAAAAGTGTTAAGACTCAGATTTTAAACATTGGTTTTTAAGTACTTTGTTATTACTTGGAACCGTATATGTGTCTTATGGTTAAGCCTATCTTATTATATGTCTACAAGGTATTTACTATGGAAATATGAACTATACTTTGTAAAATATGTAGTAGGATATCGGCTTTAAGTAAGCTTTCACGAAGCGGCAACATTAGATCGACGGAAGGTGTTTAACAAAGAAGTAGAAGCCAAATTTTAAAGAAAGTAAACTGTCACATAGTTCTCGTATTATAGCTGTGGAAACTGAATTTGATATGAGGCGCTACGTGCTTTCTGGCGTGATGCGAATTTTCAAAGTGAGGGGTCATATTACCGACTTTCTTTCACTGCTGTCAGCCGACAAGCTCAACCGGATGCTTCTCCACTGTTAGTCGTTTGACACAGAGTATCTATACCTATATACTATTCATTTATTATTGTTTGCTGAACATTTGATTTATTCTTGTAAAATTTTATTTACTGGCATTGTGTATGAGTGAGTGACTAATTGAGATTGGTTACTGCCAAATAATAGTTGTAACTGTTAAATGCTTTCCAAATAAGCAATATAGGCATATTAAAATATGTGTAATACGCATCTTTTCGAGGAAATTATTGGCAATTATAATCTTTCTCAATCTAGAACGGTCCTGTTGTAAACATATGGGAGGGGAAAAAGAGAGAGATACTTTAGCGGTACGCTTTTATGCTGCAAGTAGAAGGTAAATTCATGATGTTTATAAATGCGGTTCCGAATTCTTAGGTTTCCCCACCATTCATTCCACTTGTATTCCATCCCCTTTTCTTTAATTACTTTCACCTTTATTTCATATTCCAGGCATTCTCTCATTTTGACATTCTCATTCCAGGCTTAGGGACATTCCCTCTCATTTCTGGTTCTCTACTTACAGGCCGCTTACTTCTTCCGGAAGGGACTTGGGGCGCTAATCACGTCCCATCCACCGCTATTGCTACCCCACTCATGAAGCCCTTGTGGTCTAAGTAGGGGTATGGTCTTGGCCCTTCATGTACTGTTATGCCACGAATTTTAATTTAGTCATGTTTGTAATCATGTGAAGTACAAGGGCACATTATGCACGATAATTTTATATTTTGTGAAAGTTGGGTTACTCACGATACAAATATTTATGACGTGTCCTGTATATACATTTTCAAAAAGTTGGGCATATTATACATCACAGATGGCTTCGGTATTACGAAAATTCGCAAGCAAAGAGCTTTTTCAAAAGTAATCATTGCTTTCCACATGAGCAGCACAACTGCAGATCTCTGTCAAGAGATTTTCTGATGTCTTCAAGTGTGTATTAGGTTTCAGTTTCAAATAAAAATATGACCATGCAATAAGACAATAGAGGCTGTCACAAAGTTGAAGATTAGGGTTTTACTCGGGGTCTTAAAGTTTTCTTTATTAACTAATGACTCATCTTGTCGCTTTACTCTACCTCCTTTGTTTTCTGCATCAAGCATTTACTCTTGACTCATTCGAGTACCCAACCATTAGATGTTTGTCCCATGATTTGAGTCCCATGAATACGTCATAGCTTGACGAACAGTAGGTGGTGACAAATCCCTCTTTCACATAAGATTAGGAGTCACTGGTCTCTCTTACCACGTAACTCTGCCTCTTGGACAACAATCACATTTACTGCCATTTTTTAAATATAAAAAGAAATTTTACATAGCACTCAAGTGCTTAGTGAATTTTTGCTTTGTGTGTGTGTGTGTGTGTGTGTGTGTGTGTGTGTGTATGTGTGTGTGCGCGGGCGTGCCCTGGTGCTTGTTAAATTTAGCGTTCATATTAAGTAAGATGTATTATACTCATCTTTTTTATTAAATGTCAACACGAGCTAAGGGTTAATCCAGTTCTACGATATTTCACTTTTTAGAAAAGTATGAATATTTCAGAAGATATAATGTTTTAGTATAATAAAAACATTAATTGAAATTTTATATACAATCAGAGCCACGGGCAGCCATTGCAGCATCCTCTTTTAGCATTATGAAAAGGTAGAGCCAGACTGAAAATTTCAATACCATAGCCGGGATTTGAATCACGGATCTTCTGGTCTCCGTCTAGCCGCTCTAAACCATTGAGCTACTATGGCCAACATGCCAACATGACAAATTCTCCAACTGACTAGTGTTTTTTTTTTTTTTCGGTAAACCACTAGGAGTTCTCATAAACATATCAGACAACTACCTTAATGGCGACTTACTATGCAGTAAGTATTTTAAGGTCCGGGCTTTATAGTTCGGACCACTATTAGGTACAATTAATAGACATTAATTGTTCTTTCACACTAGCCGTGTGTAGGACGCACTATGAAAGGGTAGAGACAGACTGAAAAATTCAATGCCATAGCCAGGATTTGAACCTCGGATCTTCTGGTCTCCATCCAGCCGCTGTAAACCAACTACTATGGCCAACCTGCCAAAATTACATTAAATTCTCCACCTGACTCGGTTGGAGTTGGAGCCATAAAGCCCGGGCCTTAAAGTACTTATAGCACAGTAAGTCGCCATGAAGTTAGTTGCCTCATGTGTTTATGAGAAATCCTAGTGGTTTAGAGGGAAAAAACACGAGTCAGTTGGAGAATTTAATGTCATGTCGGCACGTTGGCCATAGTAGCTCAATGGTTAGAGCGGAGACCAGAAGATCCGTGGTTCAAATCCCGGCTATGGCATTGAATTTTTCAGTCTGTCTCTACCCTTTCATAGCGCATCCAACACACGGCTAGTGTGAAAGAACAATTAATTTTCATTAATTGTACCTAATAGTGGTCCGAACTATAAAGCCCGGGCCTTAAAGTACTTACAGCATAGTAAGTCGCCATTAAGGTAGTTGTCTCATGTGTTTATGAGAACTCCTAGTGGTTTACCGGGAACAAACACGAGTCAGTTGGAGAATTTAATGTTATGCTGGCACGCTGGCCATAGTAACTCAGTGGTTTGGAGCGGCTGGACGGAGACCAGAATATCCGTGTTTCAAATCCCGGCTATGGCATTGAATTTTTCAGTATGGCTCTACCCTTTCATAGTGCGTCCTACACACCGCTAGTGTGAATGAACAATTAATTTCGTTTAGCATTGTCCTGGATAAGTTTTTAAAACAAAAATATTTGCTATAGAAGGATGCTACCAACGTCATTTTGACTTAGCTAAAACCTAAGATAAGGGTGTTTCATATTAGTTGTTTGATAAAGTTGTAGCAATAATCAGTTATGGTTGGTTGAATTCGGCATTATCTTGTGTAATATTGGTCGAAAATAGGATATGATAAAGTGTAATATTCGTACACTAACAGTGCACTGATCTCTTATTTCAGAATGTGATTTAGAAGGAAATTTATTATACCAGCATTTTTCGTGCTGCCGTGGCAAATATTTTCTAAAAATATGAACAGTTATAGCAAAAGTATACATTGTGATCTTCCTCCGTGGTCTACACTTCCCTAGTAACTATTTAAAATAATCTGTCATTGTGATTAATTAACCCATTTATATCACCATAACAACTCCTCTAAGTTATCCGATGGGATTTTTACAATTACAGGATATTAATCGTCAACATTAACATTGTTATTATTTGTTAAATGAAAATAAGACGACTATACACCATCACTCAAAATGTTTAATGTTCCATACATGAGTTAGCGAATCATAAATGTAAAGAATGTATGAAAAAAATGCAAAGAAGAAGACGAAGACAAATTTTAACACGAAAGGCAACACTTTAATCTGTAGACATTTTCCATGCCGATGGTGCCATTTTACGACCGTGGATTACAAAAAGCTACCACGTGCTATGAAGTTGGGAGCATCATGTGGGAGGTACCCACATAGCTCTCTCAGCTAATTCTGCAGATTGAGGGCAATGAGGGCAATAACCCTCAGAGCAGAGTCACGTCCCGTGATACCTAATCCCCTCAGCACCACCTGTTCGAGCTTGCTACTCTTTAAGAAAACAAAGGTCGTTTTATAGCCACACAGGTGTCAGCAAACCTTATTTAAACATTATCATCTCTATGTTGCAACTATAGAGCCTCCGTAATAACTAGGACCCAGATTTTTAGGCCCTGCTGGCCATTGGTTTAGGGCATCTACATCCTTGAACAGTTGGTCATTGTTAGTTTATTACTAACGCTAATAATTTTGTTGTACTTATTTTTGGCTACGCCCATATTTTAGCTATTTATACGCTGACACTTTTCTGGTATGAACGACTTCCTATTATGACGTACCTCATTTTTATATGAAGATAATATTTCTACAAGACATTGGGGCATAAGTCACAGATGTTAATTCTGCTGGCTCTAGGGTTAATTTTTCTTTCTGTGGTATATATTTTTATCCTGTAATTCTGACAAGATTATCTTTATGTTTTCAAAACCAGTATTGCGTTTAATAATGCTCCACAGCTTCCAAAACGTACAATTTCCAGATTCCTCTATGTTTCTTTGAAACATTGCCAATGATATCCAAAGCATTTTTGAGTGCCAGAGTTGGGGTTTTGGAGTTCAGATTGGCTGCTAGTGCATATTTATAATGTACCTTGATAATGCCATGATGAGTGACAGTACGGGCAGTCTCGATAAATTATGTGTTTATCATTTAAAGAGCTGAAGACAGCGATTCAGAGTATATTAGGTTGAAAGCCCTCATTTTGGTAATTTTATATCTTAAGAAATCCAAATATTTAGTAAAAAAAAGTTACAAATACGTTACTATTCCGAAAATGGCAAGGAAAATATTCGGTTATAGCCTACGAGTCCGGGCCCAAGTAAGAACACTAAAAGTAGGTCCTTCCGCAAACATGGTTTCCTTCCAAAAAATGACAAATGCCCCACGCCTCTGTCAAGGTATGTAAATGCAGGATATAAAGGAACCACAAGACTGCTAGATTGCCTCTCGCCCTGTTTATGAGAGTCGCATTTTGCAACCCAGCGGCAAAGCAGAGCGGTTTCCTTTGAAATTTGCCATGCTTTGGCAAAATGTATATAAGACCACCTGGTACTAGTTTCATTCTGAAATGTCAAAAGGACCTAATGAAGACCCTGTCTAGGATTTGCTTCCAGACTCGGTAATGTGATAGGTTAGATTAGATTAGATTGATTTGCGTTCAGTAGGTTCACTTGTAGCCAGAAAAGGCTGTGAACATGTAACATGTCCAGAAGTAAAAGTTTAATAGCATATATATGTACAAAAGTTAACATAAGACACATATTATAGTATACAGGCAATATGAACAACATTATAGAAAACAAAGCAGGGATAATTATATACGATACAAAATGAAACACCTTTTAAACCAGCTTTCACTTGGCTTATGCCAGTACGTCTCAACCTTTTTGCAATGGATACCATTCTTGTTATTTCTTAAATACATATACATTAAAAATAAACTTTCAACATGCATCAAAGATTTATTGGTAATGATTTGTCATTGGAACAGTTAGATATTACTTACAGAGCTACAGAAGCATTATCAGGATAATTTCTCATTCAGATAATCTTTTACAGGATAAAAAGATGTTCAGCAAAGATACTCTCTAACAGCAATTTTAAAAGCACCGAATTATCATTTTTTTTTCTTTAAGAACGTTAGGAAGTGCGCCAAATATTTTGATAGTTTCATAATACACACCTTTCTGGAAGCAAGAAAGTTTAGCACTGGGATAATGGATATTATACTTTTGTCTAGTGTTTATTCTGTAAATTATAT
The DNA here is from genome assembly GCA_030765055.1 of Mantis religiosa. Classification (NCBI taxonomy): domain Eukaryota; kingdom Metazoa; phylum Arthropoda; class Insecta; order Mantodea; family Mantidae; genus Mantis; species Mantis religiosa. The sequence goes on along the minus strand of CM060955.1, from coordinate 118,878,591 downwards.
TATTTGTTGCAAATAAGGCACGATTGCATACAAAGAATTTTAGGATCGAGAATATATACCTGCAAGGAAGCGTTAATATCTTCAATCTTCTAAAAAGATCTTTACAGGAGCATCTGTTGTGGATGTTAGTAATGATTCTTATAACTTTCTAAGTAATATCTGCTCTCAATTGTTATTTTGTTTTAAAATAATATGCGTATTCTACTACTCGACAAAACATTCTCCTAATATGAGTACCAAACGCTGGTTTTAATACAGAATTACCTACTGGAGTAACACTGTACAGTAAGTCACCAAATAAACAGGTTCACGTCAGACATTTCCAACATTTTTCAAACGGATGCTACACTTGTATACTTTCCTCACGTTTCATTTGCTTTTGAAAACAGAACATAGATTTAACAAAGTTCCATTAATAATATTTAAGAGAAACTTTATATATTTAAAACCTTCTCTTTTGAATTTAGCTCCAAAAACATTCAACATATTGTATAAATGTTTTTCTTTGGGAAACACTGCTGTTACCATGTCTACAAAGTTTTAAAATCTTAAAATGGGAATGCCGTGATTGAAAATAAATAGGAGAATTCATTTAAATTACTAATCGTTTCTAAGAGCTCTTGGAAACAATGTCCGTAAGGAAAGCCTCTGTATTCCAATAAATGTGCTGATAATACTTAGTCATTATTATCAAATTTATATTATTTAGTAGCAGGAGTAGAAATGCATTTCTAAGAACATTCCTAAATCCACTTTTTTGTTTATTAGGAAACGAAATAGGTAATATATGCAGTATACACACCTAAACAGATATGTATAAAGTATTTCACTTTAAAATACCACCACAAAAGAACAGACGAACTTGAACTGCTGCAGGGAAGTGTAAAACAAAAATGTTTCATTTGGCACTTTGTCTGTGAGCATCAGAGAAGAAAGGGGGAGTGAGGGATCATCTGCCGTAAGGAAGGGGAGTCTGGTCATCGCTGTGGGTAACACCCTATTGAAATAGCCCTGGAGTAGAAGGGGTGACAGATGCTACGCATGGGTCAACACATGTAAAGTATACCACCATTGTAGCTAACTAATTAACTAAAGCATTGAGATAACTGTAGTCTGGCGATAGTAAAATGCTTAAAATGAATAATAATAATAATAATAATAATAATAATAATAATAATAATAATAATAATAATAATAATAATAATAATAATAATAATAATAATAATAATAATAATAATAATAATAATAATAATAATAATAATAATAATAATAATAATAATAATAATAATAATAATAATAATAATAATAATAATAATAGTAATAATAATAATAATAATAATAATAATAATAATAATAATAATAATAATAATAATAATAATAATAATAATAATAATAATAATAATAATAATAATAATAATAATAATAATAATAATAATAATAATAATAATAATAATAATAATAATAATAATAATAATAATAATAATAATAATAATAATAATAATAATAATAATAATAATAATAATAATAATAATAATAATAATAATAATAATAATAATAATAATAATAATAATAATAATAATAATAATAATAATAATAATAATAATAATAATAATAATAATAATAATAATAATAATAATAATAATAATAATAATAATAATAATAATAATAATAATAATAATAATAATAATAATAATAATAATAATAATAATAATAATAACATTTATAATATGTTATAATTATATAATTATAGTCAAAATTTTAATTTATAATAATAGCGTTATTAATATCGGAATAGTCTACACGTTTTTCTTAATCTGAAGAATAATTATAGCATAAATATCGTGACCTTGTGTGTTCGTAGAATTAAAAGTACAAGTTGCAGAAGTTCAAAATGCTGTATATTTCCGTAGAAACACACTTTGGTCAACCCTTACAGTAGCAGAATTACGTAACACACATTTAGAATAGACGTTACCAGACGAAATACGAACATTCAGTCATTTAACTTTATCTGTTTTGGCAAGCCTTTTATTTCCGTGATGCACTATCTGTCCCTTATCTCCGCGATGCACTATTTGTCCCTTATCTCCGCGATGCTATCTGTCCCTTATCTCCGCGCTGCACTATCTGTCTCTTTGTGTGCTTCGAATGTGGTCGGCGACATTATGTAACGTTTGTGCTGTATCTATGTGTTTATTACGTATATGATAAATCTACACACCATATGAATATATGGTGTTTTAAGCAGTTCGAATGGATGCAGGAAAATGGCAGAAAAACGTTTGATAGTGATGGCAATGAATTTGGCGCATTTATTAGCAGCTATTGTTTCGCCGTTCAACATGGCCTCCAAACTCTGCAACATTTTGCATCCATAACTGTTAGGTTTGCAGTTGCTGGCCGCAAATATGTTGCAATTCATTGAAATCAGAACATGTTACTAGTATATGGAAGTCTTTATGTCACCCTGATATTAATGACAGGGACATAACGGCTATCTCCACTACTAGAGGTCTGAACGCCAGCTGTCTGGAAATTAGCTGGAGACGATGCGATTGTTACTGAACGTTTCTTGCAGAAAATCTTATACCTGATGTGCTCTTTCCTGCACTGAGATAGTGGTATGGTATTAGTTGTGTTCTTGCTTAGAGCTTCGTGTTTTCACCGCTGGCAACATTTGGAACTACTTATTTTTGGCATAATTTGCGAGTGCATTGCTTTATTAACATATATCTATACGAGATTTCAAAAGTTTACGGTCCTCCATCCGTTATGTTGGCTGTTTATATATAGCCTCTTCTATTATCTCTGAAGGTGCAAAAGATCCGGATGATGCACGTACCAAGGAGGGTCTCTAACAATTCCTAGGAAGGCGCACCAACCCACCATCTTAAGCGCCAGGCAGAAATCTTTACACAGCTCAAACTCCACAATCCCGTCTTCTGGTCCTGCAATCCTGAAACATGTGAGATGAAAGGAAGTTATGTGGAAAATTAATTTTTGGTAGAAATCAACCTAACATGCTCCTATCGAGCTATATAAAGGTTAAGAATAAGATGGCAGACCCAGTGTGAGCTGAACCTGGTACCTCGTGGAATGCGAGCCTTTTAGTTATAGCGTTGCCACTTTGGAGAAGTCAATATTTGGGACATTCAGTACATGGCATCACTATTTACCTCACATGGTTAGCACAAATCAGAGGTACTGGGGAAAGAACCTTAGCATTTCCTTACGTTTTTCATGTTCATTGTCGTAGCTACCACTACACTCACTTCCACTGACATTTTCCTTACAGTTTTGACTGAAGAAACTCTTAACATCGTATGTTCTATACGAGTAACTGCGTACCATAGAACTGCAGTAAAACTCTTCAAAGAGCTCCAGCACCAAACGTATAGCTGTTGCGTTTATTGCTGGTATTTTAAATGCACTAAGCTAATTTCTCTGCATAAAGTTTTTAGATAGGGTAACTGCCTATACAGCTGGTGCAGAACTTCATGACACCCCATAAAAACATTTACTAAATAAACATTTATAAATATTTAAATAAATATTTACAACTATTTACTAAATAACAAAAATATTTTCTTTCATTTTACACGATAGAAAAAACAGTAATTAAAAGGAACTGGTTTGACAACACACCAGTGATGTATTATTGATATCACACGTCAATTTTTGGAAATTGTTTGGAGTTACAGTACACAACACATGTCCTGTCTAAACTGTCCATTAGAAATCTTTGCCAATTGTCACATAACTTTGGCCGGTATTGGGAGAATGACCGTTCTATGTCACATGATGTAATTCTTGCATAGTTCATAGAGGCACGTCATTAGTATTTATATTCTCAATCTCTACTTGATGGCCTTCTAGAACTGGGACAACTTGTCTCATAATTTGAAACCCTAATTTGAATTTTATTTTTTAAGTTTGCATTTTTAAGCCTTCGATTGAGTTGATTTTCGTTTCAAAATTAACGCTCTCTTTAAAACTTTCTATCTAGATAGTTGTTGCTTCAAGTTTTCTTAATGGAATCGTACAAGAAATAAATTAGCAGCAATATATGCCATGTCATTTCTTAAACAACTGACATGTAGCAGATTTTGAACAATTCTATAGATTAAGCATTGTCTTTGTCCGTTTATCCACAAGCGATTTAAAGCTATTAAAATGTTCTGTATAGTACACCAATGCTGAAAGCCAAGTGTCCCAGTAAGTAACAAATTGTTATTGGTGGTAATGGAGCATTGGAGTTTTTGTTTCTACATCAAGCCTTTTGGGGGTTTTAACAAACAGCTTCTTTCTATTGGATACCAATTTGCCCATACTGGGATACAGTGACCGAACACCCGCCTTGGTAGCGTAGATGGTAGAGTGTCTGCCTCACGTTCAAGAGGTCCCAAGTTCGAATCTCGGTCACCTGGATAAGGTTACCATGAGTATGAGTTACCTGGATAAGGTTTTTCCGGTGTTTTCCCTTATCCTGAAAACGAATGTCGGGTAGTTCTAAGCTCCATGGACCCCGGACGCATTGAGCATCATTTCACCCATTTCATTCATTGTCCGATATGACTAAATGTTGGAGGACACAAATTTGAAAAAAAAAAAAAAAAAAAAAGTGACCGAACAGTTTCGCACACCTCTGTAGCGCGTGCACAACGCGTCACATGTTTCATTTTGGGATAGCTGACCCTAAGCACCTATGCTGTTTTCTTCATGTAAGATATTATACTTAACACCATTTGGCCATGATATCTGCATACTTTCAACGAAGAGGCCTAGGGACATTAATGCGATTTGCTGCTTTAAATGCTTTACAATTAGAAACTGTCTCGTTATTTTTAAGAACCCCTATCGGTGCACTTTTCACTTTTCATCCTGTTGAGTCTTGAGTTTCGTCCCTACACACCCATATTTTCTTATTTTTGCACACATTCCGGAGTTTTCGTAATATTTCTTTGTGGTACTTCATCTGGAGCATCAAAGTTCGTGTACTTCACGAGAAAAGTTTTAAACCTCTGGATTGTTCACTTTAAGCACGGGAATATCTGCAGAAACAAAAGTTCAAAATAAATCTGAATAAAATTCACGACACTTGGAAGGCTCGGAATATGAACTAAGCGTCTAGCCTCACTTAAAAGCATCTGCTTCACAGCAGAACTGAAGCCGGCAAGATATGTTTGTTGCTGGATAAATGCTGCATTGAGCAGCTGTTATAGACTTTTTACAAGGCTGACAATATAGAATTTTAGTTAATTGATGCAAATTAATCATTTCTCCACACTAGCTGTGTATAGGCTAAGATGTTTGATGGATAGAGTCAACATGAAAAATTCAATGCCATGGCCGGGATTTGAACCACGGATCTCCTGGTTTCCGTCCAGTCGCTCTTAACCTTTGAGCTACCATGGCCAACGTGCATAGAGTCAACATGAAAAATTCAATGCCATGGCCGGGATTTGAACCACGGATCTCCAGGTTTCCGTCCAGTCGCTCTTAACCTTTGAGCTACCATGGCCAACGAGTCAACTGGAGAATTTAATGTCAGGAAGGCACGTTGGCCATGGTAGCTCAAAGGTTAAGAGCGACTGGACGGAAACCAGGAGATCCGTGGTTCAAATCCCGGCCATGGCATTGAATTTTTCATGTTGACTCTATCCATCAATATAGAATTTTTTCATCTGTTTTGAGTCTATCTGACAAATTTTTAACGTACTGCTGTAACCAGAAACTTACACTATCTTTTTACCTTGGGCATTTTGCCATATACACAAATCACTCAACACATATATGTATTAAGCATTACCGGGCACTTCTGAACTGAGCTGAAGGAACAAGCATAAGTCGAACGTGTAATCGTGTTGAGTTCAAGTATACTGTCCTCCACAGGAGAGAAAGTCTCCGAGGCCTGAGACGCAGGAGGATTGCAAAAGGTTCCCACACCCTCCCTGGATAGATTTATGACATCACATGTCAGTACAGTTACAGACCATTCAAAAAAATTCTGACGGCTCCTACTTTTGTGAATGAATCTTCTCGGTTTTAGTGTACAGAGTGAATAGGGCGCATGTTTTCTTAATGGTTCTGCTCCTTGTGTAGCATACGTTCCCGACATCTGAAATTTCTTTTCTGCGAGTTATTACTCGACAGAGCTTTGAGGCGTATTGTGCTCCAGGTGACCAGAGCTGTGATCGTCTCCTATCTGGTCTTATCTGGTCGATTAGAAGAGTGAAATATTAGTAGGTTGATGTACAGTAAGTACAAGTGTGTGTCTATATGATATGTTTCCTCGTGCCTGCCGATATATGACACATCGCTGTCCAGAAGACATGATTATATCTGAACAATTATACATACACTGGAGTAATCATGTATGTGGGATAAGCTGAGGTAAACATCTATGTATTGCGAATTTTTCCCGATGCGCTTTCTCGCTTTGCCATGTAGTACGTGTATATGTTTACAATGTAGCAAACTCTACATAATGTAATCTAAGGCTACAGAATAAGCAGAAGTTTGCGCAGGTCTCTTCTCAAAAACAAAAACATGTTGTTTACCACAATAAGAAATAAAGACGGTATATATATTTATAAAATGCATAAAATATGTACTAATAACTAAATTGTGCCAAACATTTAATTACATAAAAATACGTATTTACATAAAAATCCGTTCCCTACTTATCACACTCACATATATGCAAGTGACTGATCAATGATATTACCACGGGGTGGTTTCGGATCACCTTACAAAATCTAAAAGTAACATATAAAATGCCCCCAAATTGCTAGAAAATAAACTTTGAAAGCTGAAAAAAATTACTTAAAAATAAACATTCACATGAAACATGTTACAAAATAATAATTCGTACCTTCAAATCACCTCTCCTGTCCACTGGAATAGATGACAGCCTACTTCCGGAGCTACTGGAACGGAACAAGCTGCGGTTGTCGGCGAGAACATTGCTGGACATACATTGAGATGATTCGTTCCACTTCCGCACTAACCGCACTTGAAGAGTGGCTGACTTATGAGTGTTAATTCACGTTGTATCTGACTCTGTACTGTTTTAAGTATCTTCTTCTTCTTCTTCTTCTTCTTCTTCTTCTTCTTCTTCTTCTTCTTCTTCTTCTTCTTCTTCTTCTTCTTCTTCTTCTTCTTCTTCTTCTTCTTCTTCTTCTTCTTCTTCTTCTTCTTCTTCTTCTTCTTCTTCTTCTTCTTCTTCTTCTTCTTCTTCTTCTTCTTCTTCTTCTTCTTCTTCTTCTTCTTCTTCTTCTTCTTCTTCTTCTTCTTCTTCTTCTTCTTCTTCTTCTTCTTCTTCTTCTTCTTCTTCTTCTTCTTCTTCTTCTTCTTCTTCTTCTTCTTCTTCTTCTTCTTCTTCTTCTTCTTCTTCTTCTTCTTCTTCTTCTTCTTCTTCTTCTTCTTCTTCTTCTTCTTCTTCTTCTTCTTCTTCTTCTTCTTCTTCTTCTTCTTCTTCTTCTTCTTCTTCTTCTTCTTCTTCTTCTTCTTCTTCTTCTTCTTCTTCTTCTTCTTCTTCTTCTTCTTCTTCTTCTTCTTCTTCTTCTTCTTCTTCTTCTTCTTCTTCTTCTTCTTCTTCTTCTTCTTCTTCTTCTTCTTCTTCTTCTTCTTCTTCTTCTTCTTCTTCTTCTTCTTCTTCTTCTTCTTCTTCTTCTTCTTCTTCTTCTTCTTCTTCTTCTTCTTCTTCTTCGTCGTCTTCTTCTTCTTCTACTTCTTCTTCTTTCTTCTTCCTCTTCCTCTTCCTCTTCCTCTTCTTCTTCTTCTTCTTCTTCTTCTTCTTCTTCTTCTTATTATTATTATTATTATTATTATTATTATTATTATTATTATTATTATTATTATTATTATTATTATTATTATTATTATTATTATTATTATTATTATTATTATTATCATCATCATCATCCCTCGATATTATGGCTGGAACCCTCTGCATAGTTTAAATATGCCGACGCCTTAAGCTATGGAAGCAACTTTGTCATATGAATTAATTGATCTTTCACACTGGCGTGTGTAGGCTAAACTATGGAAAGATAGAGTCAGACTGAAAAATTCAATGCCATAGCTGGGATTTGAATCACGGATCTTCTGGTTGCCGCTCTAACCCTTGAGCTACTATGGCCAAAGTGCCGACATGACATTAAATTCTCTGACATTAAAAACTGTCCAGTTGGAGAATTTAATGTCCTGTCGGCACGTTGGCCAAAGTAGCTCAAGGGTTACAGCGGCTAGACGGCAACCAGAAGATCCGTGGTTCAAATCCCGGCTATGGCATTGAATTTTTCAATCTGACTCTACCTGTCTATACTTTAGTCTACACACGGCCAGTGTGAAAGAGCAATTAATTCACATTAATTGACCTAATAGTGGTTAACTACAAAGCCCGGGCCTTAAAGTACCTACATGTTATAAGTCGCCATTAAGGTAGTTGTCTCATGTGTTTATTAGAACTCCTAAGTGGTTTACCGGGAAAATACGAGTCAGTTGGAGAATTTAATGTCATATCGGCACGTTGGCCATAGTAGTTCAAGGGTTAGAGCGGCTGGACGGAAACCAGAAGGTCCGTGGTTCAAATCCCGGCTATGGCATTGAATTTTTCAGTCTGACTCTATCTTTCCAACTTGTTCATATTTATTGTATGCACATAATATGTTGTAATGGCGAACTTTAGAAAGGTAGCGCGCCAAGAGATTCTGAATGCATATTTTCAAGTTCACTTCTCCTTATAATCACTAATTAACTCTAATCTGCAGCGCAGCACACTGCGTTAAAGTGGATTTCAAAGCTCATAGCCGCGAAGCTCTAAGTGACCGAACTATAAAAGGCACACAACGAGCCTACAACAAGAGGGTGGCAGGTGTGATTCTGTGTATAAAGAAACACAGGATGGATGCTGTATGTGTGGAAAGCTTATCCCTTGATGCGGGTGCACACGTGTGCGGCGACAAAGATGCCTTCTACTCTTTGAGAAATCCAATACCGCGGGTCCTTCTGGGAGGTACAGCCTTTCTAAATTTAGCAAATTGCCCCCTCCTCCCCTTTTTTTCTTTTTTTAGTTTTACTGCTTCTAAGATGATCACAAGCTCCGTGAGCCTGTTGTTTAAGCTTTATAAGTTACCATGCAATACGATTGTATTTTGCTAGTGTCAGGAAGTGGCCATTTAACTCACTGAAATTTTAGCAGCGATACCGCTATTTCTAAACGAAACAAGCGGCAGTAGATAACCTTCAATTGTTTGTTACACTCTTAGACACCTTGTGCAAGAAATGGGAAGTTAAATTGAATCCCTGCAAAACTAAAATATTTCACCTTAAAACCAAACAATAAGATCACAAAATTACTTTCGAAGGAGAACATACTCTCACTTACAAAGCACGTCGTATGTTTTTCGTGGAGAGCATACTAATTCAGTGAAAAGATATATTACAAAATGTTCCATTTGAAAATTTTTCCATGTGGTTAAAGGATCATCACCATTACTACCTAGTTAATTGAAAGAATAATAACTTTCTCGCTGATAAGAGCGATTTGGCAATACTGCTACGGAGTATGGAATTCGGCATAGACTGCATCTGAAAAGTATCCAAACCAAAGAGAATTGGGTTCTTTGTCTGAGTGGTTCATACGAAATGAAGCACCTCCACATAGTGGTTTCACCTTCACGGCTATATATTCGTCCCTCCAACACTACTCCAATGTACTTTGATGAAGTTTTCCAACACAATTTCCATAACGAGATCTTCCAAATCTGTAGCGCAACGACATTCAGATTTACTTAATGATTAAAAATTTTCAAAATGAGATGGCCACTGAGTTATTTAACACAAAATAGAACTTACTGAACTGAGTAAAATAAAGAAGGAAAGAGAGGAAAAAAAACTAAAAAGAAAGAAAAAAAAAAGCAAATGTTTGTAACTCGACATTCAGTAATTGTGACTTTGTGGGTTCGTAGAATTAAAAGTCCGACTTATAGATATTCTAAATATTCTTTATTTCCGTAGAAATACACTGTTCAATTCTCACGTAACAACATTACGTCACATACACACAGTCTACCAAGGTCGATGACAATAACAGTCAGCTCTCGTTACAACAACACTCCACAGCTGTTTACTGCTTACGACTCCTTCTTGCAGGTGCGGTTCCTCCATAAGGTTGCAGGTTTGCGCTACACCCACTGATTCTGAATATACAACAGGTGCATTTTGCACATTAAAGCTGTACTTGTTTGCATTGTTTTATATACAAACATGTTTCAATTACGCTTATCGTCTGTAGCTGCCCATGACCGCAGAAGTCGAAATAAACAGTGAATAGCTGTAGGAGCCGCAGGTTTGCAGTGAAGAGTTAACCTAAGATTTCACCCAAAAGTGGGCTCTCTGAGGGGGTTGCGGGAAGGTGAAGAGATGGCAGGGGCTTCTTATACATTGCTTAAATGGAGGTAGAGAAACAATAAGGTTCTATCCTTTTATCATTGGAACAAAAAAATCGTAGAGAACTGACTGTAATTTACAGTCGAGAGGAATTTCGTGGAATGTTTGGCGCTTTGTGCTTGATGGACTTCAATAAGGAAAACAATTTATGTACTACATTCAGCGAATATGTCAAACTCCTCCGAGTACTGTTAACTATGCCAATGTCTACCGCTGAAGCAGAATGCTGTTTCTCAACTTTAAAAAGAATAAAAACTTTCCTTAGGAACACAATGTCACAGGACCGGTTGTCAGCATTAGCAATGCTTTCAATTGAGAGAGATTTTGTTATGAAGATCAGCGACTTCAACGCAAAAGTTATCGATAGATTCGCCAGGTCTAAGGAGAGTAGAGCAGAGAATCTGTATAAATAGGTGAGTCACTACTACTCTGTATTTTATTTTTCATTTGTGCACCACCAATAATTTAACCCACCAGCCGCCACTGCCTTCTTGGCGAGTCACCGCCTTCTTAAATATCTCATTGATAAATTCTAGATATTTCCAGAACAATAAAGAAACCGAATAATCAAGATGTCATCAGAAATTTCCATTTATCTGAGTTTGTTTCGGCAGACCTTTATCTCGCGCTGTCTTTAACTGCTTATGCAAGCTCTTTATTACCGTGAAACACTATCCGACTGTTATCTGTTTGCGCCGAAACTTTTATGCCCGTTGCCGCGACACTATGCAGAACACATAAAAATAATTTAAGCAAATTTTACCATGAAGCGGGGTGGAAATTTTATCTTCGTGTTCTTCTTGTACTCTGCTTATCATTTTTTAATTCTAAACATCTTACTGTATGAAGCTTAAATTAGACTTCGTTCTTAAGTTTATTTATCTATTCTTCTACTTATTGGTTATATTAGGTATAGTTTAATGGTGTACAGTAAAGAATTTATTAGTATATTATCCATCTGAAGGAGAGTTTGAATGAATAGAGATGTAGGTTCCAGTATGGTTGAATTTAATTCTATTATGAATATTAACAGGGTAATAATAGTATTACCAAATATAACGATATTAACATTAGTGAGCTGGTTGCCAACTAAGTAAAAGAAAATGCTTTACGAGAATAAGACCATAATTATTAGAATTTGGCAGATATATTTATGGTAATGAGCAAAATCATAAATCGAAGTACTCTTTGGCTACTCGAAGTATTCTTTGATTACTAAAAAGATGCAAATAATTTTAAATTAGGATCTTGACTCAAAGTTAAACCCGAAACCTGATATCCCATACTATAACTGCATGGTAACGGTTGTAATCAGAAAGGAAAGTTTGTAATACAAGGAAATATTGGAGCAGGAAACAAAGAAATAAGCAATGAATGTTGAAATTTTAGAGGTCCATGGATTTACAAGAACAGTGAAAATGGTAAAATAACCCCAAATCCTTGAAATTTTTTATTGCTGCTGTTTACAGCTCAGATGCTGAAGTAAGGGTAGTTAAATTACAATCGAACCCACGTCGGGCTTCACTCTACTGCGTGAGACGGCTGGTAGTCACCGGGGAACTTCGCCGGTAGAGGCGGACTAAATCCCTTACCTTGTAATAGATGCTGGGAATATTGACCTGCTGCTCTCAAACAGGCAGCATATATTGTGTAAATATGTTCGTTCACTCTCTCAAGCACAGGAGGAGGTATCCTTGTAATTTCTTGTAATTGGAAGGATAGACGTCTGTAGAAACTGAAATCCTATCGCTAAACACGTGTACAAGCGATAAAGCCAAATAATCCCGCTAAACGCGTGAATTAGTGTAACTGGTTTTTCCAATCCGTTCAAAATAGTTTCATTAATTTTTTTTTTTTCTTCACTGATGAGACTTGGTTTTACTTAAACAAACATTCGAATACTCGCAGTAATCTGGGCTTCAGAAAAACCTGCGTTACTGGATGAAATCCTTCATTATGATCAGAAAATTTGAGAGTTGTGTGTGATAAGTGATTTAAGAATAATAGGGCCCATATTCTTTGATGAAGATGATAATAATTTATATATAAGGGTGCTCAGCTCCAGGTCATTAGCATCCTTTCAAAAACTGTATTTTATTTTACTGTAAATTTCCCTTGACTTTACTTTAAATTTGGATTGGCTTTGCTCTAACTCCACTCTGATTTTGCATTGGCTTTGCTCTGGCTTTGCTTTGCCTTTACTCTGGCTTTGCTCTGGCTCCACTATGGCTCCGCCCTGGCTTTGCCTTGGCTTTACCTTGGCTTTGCTCTGCGTTGCTCTGGCTCCACTCTAGTTTTGCTCTGGCTTTGATTTGGCTTTGTTCTGGCTTTGCCTTGCCTTTGCTCTGACTTTGCTCCGACTTTGCTCCGGCTTTGCTCTGGCGTTGCTCTGGCTCCACTCTGGCATTGCCTTGGCTATGCTCTGGCTTTGCTTTGGCTTTGCTCAGGCTTTGCTTTGCCTTTACTCTGGCTTTGCCTTGGCTTTACTCTGGCTTTGCTTTTGCTTTGCTCTAGTTTTGCTTTGGCATTGCTCTGCGTTGCTCTGAGTCCACTATGGCTCCGCTCTGGCTTTGCTTTTGCTTTGTCCTAGCTTTACTTTGGCTTTGCTCTGGCGTTGCTCTGGCTCCACTCTGGCTCCGCTCTGACTTTGCTTTGGCTTTGCTCTGGCGTTGCTCTGGCTCCACTCTGGCTCTACTCTGGCCCGCTCAGGTTCCTCTCTGGCTCCGCTCTAGCTTTGCTTTGCCCTTTTTGACTTTACTTCAATTTAATTTATTTTTCTTTAGTTATATTAGGGTCAAACAAGGATGTGGATCTTGTTTGGGCGTTTGGCACTGGCTCTCTCACCACTCAGAGGCACCTCATCGGGAGATTTGGTTTGGTTCCCCGGGATCGTCAATCTCGTACCTACCGCAGTAGGCCCCTATGGGGATGTTTGATGAAACAATACGTGCAAGGTGATATCAGAAGTTAATGCTGAAGCATTTTTCACTCGCTTGAAATGAGAAGAGAAACCATCAAGATTCTGCTCATACGGCTGCCGAATCAATAAATGCTATAAGAGAGATGTTTGTTGACAGAATAATTAGTGTTGATTTGTGGCTCCCACGTTCTCTGTCCTAATGAGATGTGACTTTTATTTATAGGGTTCTTTAAAAGACAAAGTGTATCGTTCCTATCTTCATACACTACAGGAACTTAGGGAAACATTGTGTGCGAAATCATAGGAATACCTGCTTCTGAGCTTCGGAGAGTGAGCGAGAATATTTAGACAAGATATTTTGCATCTAATGTAAGGTAAGGATTCCAGTCCGCCTCTGTCGGCGTAGGTTCCCCGGTGACTGCCAGTCGTCTGCTACAATAGAGAGAGACTGTAAGTGGGTTCGATTATAATTTAACTACCCGGAAGTTTAACCATAGCATCTTATGTGCTTTTAGTGTTTTTGAGTAAAAACTTTTTCAGTGCAAGTACTGTTTATTTGGTGATTCTGCCAAATATTATAAGAAAGAGATTAGGTGAATGAAAATGCCTCACAGCATTCTAAAAGTTCATGCTTCTCTTGATAGTCACCGTATAGACTGTGGGAATGATCATAAAGAAAATTCTAGGGATTGTCCGCAATATCTTTTTAAATTAGAAATTTGGAGAAAAATTAACACTTCATGAGTATCACGAAATAGGTTAAAATTCTTATTTGGCGAAAGGAATCTTTTGCAGATAAGTTGGTAAAGAATAACCCTATATCTGTTATGCAAAATTAAGCTCAACGTGTGCTACAGCTGTAAGTATCGCATTATATAATAGCAATTTGGGGGATGTGATGCCTAGTGAGAAATCCAAAGAGAAGTCACAACAACCACAAGTAATAAAGAAGAGGAAAGGTAACTGAATAGAGAATAATAAGAATTATTTCAAATATGAGTACCTATTGTGAGAAAGGAATGCCTCTGTCCAAATAGTAGGTATTAAGGGATGAAAGTAACAAATGAAGTTGATTCAAATACAGAAGTCAATAAAGAAAAAGTAATTCGAGTTAATGTTCTCCAACAGAACAGGACAATGGTTTATTGGACTAGATTCTAAGAAACTTATTATTTAAAGGTGAGTTTGTCAGTCTCAGTAAACAAAATTGACAGACCAAAACAACTTGAACACTAGAAGATCAATAAATTTAAAATAATGCAATGAAATGCAAGAAGCCTAAATAATAAAAATATGAATTAAGCTATACTACTTAATGACATTATTGATATATTTGTTACATCAGGAACTTGATTTGAATTTGGGAATAAATTCGGTGTTTCCAAGTATAAAATAATTAAATTAAATAGACGAGAAGTGGATAATTTTGTTGGGTAAAGAAAAATATGATTTTATATAATTATGATGTTACTGAAAATATTGACGATATGGATTCTAACCACTTGAATAATAGAAATTAATTGTTCTTTCACACTAGCCTTGTGTAGGACGTATTATGAAAGGGTAGAGCCAGACTGAAAAATTTAATGCCATAGTCGTGATTTGAACCACGGATCTTCTGGTTTCCGTCCAGCCGCTCTAAACCATTTAGCTACTATGGCCAACGTGCCAACATTAAATTCTCCAACTGACTCCTGTTTCTCCCGGTAAACCACTTAGGAGTTCTCATAAACACATGAGACAACTACCTTAATGATGACTTACTATGCTGTAAGTACTTTAAGGCCCGGGCTTTATAGTTCGAACCACTATTAGGTACAATTAATGGAAATGAATTGTTCTTTCACACTAGCCGTGTGTAGGATGCATTCCCAGCTATGGCAATGAATTTTTCAGTCTGGCTTTAACCTTTCATAGTGCGTCCTACACACGGCTAGTGTGAAAGAACAATTCATTTCCATTAATTGTACCTAATAGTGGTCCAAACTATAAAGCCCGGGCCTTAAAGTATTTACACGTTGTAAGTCGCCACTAAGGTATTGTTTCACGTGTTTATGAGAACTCCTAGTTGTTTACCCGGAAAACACGAGTCAGTTGGAGAATTTAATGTCATGTTGGCACGTTGGCCATAGCAGCTCAATAGGTTAGAGCGGCTGGACGGAGATCAGAAGATCTGTGGTTCAAATCCCGGCTATGACATTGAATTTTTCAGTCTGGCCACTTGAATAATAATTTAGCAGCTTTTATTCGATCAACACATCATCATAATTGGAAAATTATTTCAATTTTATCATTAACAATGATATGCCTCTATTTTGATTTCAACTAATTATAATATAAAGGTATATTAAATACCTTTCTAAGGTACTCTGTTACAATTTATTTCGATGAAAATTTTAAGTATACAACTTTAAACCTAATTTGGATGTAAATAAAACATTTTTTAATGGAATATTCTCATATAATCCCAATCAACAGTTAATCAACTGTTGACTTCAATTATGAGTATATAGATTATAATTGTTGTATCAATATTATAATTATTCCTTTGATTAAAATTGTAACTAAAGAAAGCCTGTATGTGTTAAATTATAGTACTCCAAATAAAATGGATGCTTGCAATTCACTCCGAATTAAATACATAAGGCCTTTGCCCTTTAGGGATAGATTGTATATTTATTTATTTAATTTAATTTTGTGTCCATACAATAATGATTTTATTTGTATTTTGATTTAGTGAATATCTGTATACACTATGCAATGTTGCCAAATCTGATTAATTTTCCTTAGAAATACCGATAATAATCAAAGGAACCATTTGGTGAACAACTCTCATGTTCACACTTTTAAGAAGGGTTTAGCAATATTCAATCTTATTTTCTTTTTTCAAAGGGGGATGTTATAAAAATTGATATCTGCTTTATTAATTAACTTTATGGACAAACGTTTAAAGCCTGATCTTTCTGACATATTTTGTTATTTACTGCATTTCCATTGCATGAGTATTTAAAAGTTAGGTATGGAAAATTTTGGTTACACTTATTAATAATTCAAGGAAGTTGACGACCTGTAAATTGTCTAAAAGGACCTTTAAAAGACCTAAAATATTCCAAAAGGGACTTAAGGAATGGAAAAAGGACGTAAAGACGATTTACTAGTTTTTTTGACATGTTTGTACAAGTATTCCTTTCACAAACTGCTAAACTACAGTGAAACCAAAGCTGGTCAAAAATAACGGAATATTAAGATAGGGTTTTACTGGGTCCTCTGCTGGAGCTAATGACTTGAACACAATAGAAAGGTTGTCTCACTCGTTACCTGCTGTAGCCAGTTTCAAGAGTACATATTTGAAATTGGAATTTAAGCTAGACTCTGTTGAAAAGGGTAAAGATAACCAAAAGATAAGTTGAAACAAAAGCAACATCAAAAACGTTTAAAGATTATTTCTCATCTTCCCCAGAGTCTGAAAGTACGAATGAGAGTGCGAATGTGTGCGTGATCTAATGATTAAAACCCAACGAATACAAGTTAACACCTTCGATATGTTCCAAAGGAGAACGTCCGCCGATATGACAATTGCAGTTAAAGGCAAACAAAAGGGTTTAACGGAACAAAAATGCTATAAAAAGCATCTTTAATAAAACTAACTAAAAGGCAAAAATGGCAACAAAAGTTTCTAAAAAAGCACCTTTAAATAAAGCAAAGCTAAAATACCAAAGAAAAAAAAAAGACTTTTCCTAAGTCTTCCTAGAGCTACTTATTATTTATACATAAACCCATTACTATGAAAAGGATGAGATCCAACTGTATGACATGCAAAAAAGAAAAGTACACATTTATCTAAGGTTAAACCTTTTTCTTATTGAAACCTTAGAAAGTATTTCCGCTTTTAAAGCAATATATGACCGTATGTGAACACAGAGTGACGAAAGGGAACGACGTGAGGCACTGGTGAGGAAGATTATATTGAGAGGAGAGTAGTAGAGAAAGGAGGGGGTTAGAGGAAAAACACCGAGAAAGTGGGAGTAAAAGATAAACTTGGCAGCTCATCTCATTTATGTGAGACTAGCATGTCCGCTTTACATTTAGAGGGTCTCGAGTTCGAATTTTTATAGGCTGAATCACCGGGATTGGAAAATATTTCTGGCCTTCTTCCTTATTCAGAGAAGATGAATATTTCAGATAACTTTAAGATCTATAAAGCCCAGGTAAATCTAAGTACAGAGACCGATAGACGTATTCGAATAACATAACATGTAACATTGCACGTAGTATGAATACTGTAATATCTATTTGGCAGCGTTGAATTGTTAAAAATGTAAACATTAACCTTTTGTATCTGGGAAACAATATTTAAAATATCACTTTGCATGTGTTTATTACACAATCTGTACTGTATTTATTCTACTGTCCTTCTTATTTAAGGACATAAGTATTCGAACGTACCCAATCGAACAGAGAAAGGTGGTTGGACGTACCCTACACGCCCCTACCACATAGCAATTGTGTTTATGCTGTGCTTCGAGACAGTGTGCTCAAAGTTATTCTGCCGATTGTGAACTCACAGGTAATATGGGACGTAAAGGTAAGGAGACAAGTGTGACAGAGAGGAATATCGTGAAAGATATGCACAAACAAAACAAATCTCTCTCTGAAATTGCTAAAACCATTAAGAGAAACAAAACTACAGTGCTCTGCATTATTCAACGCTTCAAACAGACAAGTACTGTTGTAAATAAACCTAGATATGGCGCTCCTTCTAAACTCGCCACCAGAGACAGGCGGCAAATAATAAAAAATGGTGAAGCAGAATCCGAGAGTCACTGCATCTGAGATTAGAGGATGCCTTGAGCAACATTCTGGCACTGTGGTTCACACCAGAACAGTTGAGCGGGTTTTAAATAGTACTGGGTACAATGCCCGCGTTCCTAGGAAGAAACTATATGTTAATAAGATGAATAAGAAAAAGTGTATAGGATTTGATGTGGTGGAACCAACAGAACACTGGGATAAGCTTCTCTGGTCTGACGTGAGCAAATTCTGCTTATACAAGAATGATGGACGTCTTAAAGTGTGGAGACTGCCAAATACAGAATGGGAGCCTAAGAACATGGTAGCTACAGTGAAACATGGTAGCAATAGTGTGATGGTATGGGGCTGTATAGCTTCATCTGGCTTTGGGGAACTGGTATTCATTGATGGGACCATGGACAAATTTGAATAGAAGAGGATTCTTGAAAACCATCTTAAAAAGAGTGCAGAAAAGCTGGCATTAGGACATGATTATTATTTTCAGCATGGCAATGATCCGAAGCACACTGCTGGAATTGTAAGGCTTTGGGTCGTGTACAACACTCCTCACATTTTGAAGAAAGCGTCCCAATCTCCAGATTTAAATCCTGTAGAGAACATCTGGAAGGAACTCGAGGTGCGTGTGAGGAAGGATCACATCAGAAGCAAAGACCATCTGAAAGAACTTCTTTAAGCAGAGTGGAGAAATATGGACTCTGCAGTCACTAAACAACCCATACAGACAATGCCCAAACG
The DNA here is from genome assembly GCA_030765055.1 of Mantis religiosa. Classification (NCBI taxonomy): domain Eukaryota; kingdom Metazoa; phylum Arthropoda; class Insecta; order Mantodea; family Mantidae; genus Mantis; species Mantis religiosa. The sequence continues at coordinate 118,859,669 of CM060955.1, read as the reverse complement.
ATTATCAGCAGTAATTCAAAGAAAAGGGATGATACTAAATACCAGCTGTTCTCTGTTCGAATACTTATGTCCAGATGTAAAGTAACCGTTTTACTTCTCCTTGTAGTGCAAATAGTTTCAGTTGGTATTTATGAGTTTATATGTTTAATGGAAGACTCAAGTTTATTTTGTACCAGTTGTATTTACGTATGCTTACTCTGTGTAGCTTTAAAGTAATATAAGTAATAAATATGTTTACGTTCGAATACTTATGTCGGCCACTGTATACTTCATTTTTTCATCTTCCGATGTGGCCTTCACGGTTGAAAGACGTTAAACATTATATAACGCCACAATGCGAACGAGATGAGGATTCTGCTAGTTCATGTTAAATAATTACAAAGCCTCCTACCAAGTTTATTCTTGTGTATATTAAAACGAGGAAGACAATAATCAGGTATAAAGCATTTAAAGGACGACACTAGATAGTACTCCGCAGTGAAACACTGAACCCTGCTGGGAAGTCCATGTTTGCGGCTAACCGATCGGTGGATAAAGGTTTTCCAAGAACGTAGTAGTAAGCTCTTTCCGAAGGCGTGTCTGTGACGTAGAGAAATGCACGTGTTGGCTGGGCGGCTTGCGTCACTCAAGAGTTTGCAGGTCCAGGCTTGTCTCAGGTTAACCTGGAAGAAAACTGATCCGCCTGTTGTTCCACAGACGTGCAACATCAGCTTTATTTGCATTTGACTCAGTGTTGACAACTCTTGTTGATGAAAAGAGGCTAAAAGTGGCCGTCGAAAGGGCTCGATATTTGCCAAATGTGGAGCAACTTATAATTACCAAAAATGAAAGGTAGCAGGGATTTATTTTTATCGGTATCTCTTAAAATAATTTGCCTGCTTCGTCAAAGGGATGTTTTTAATTTAGGAAATGCTCACGAAATTATGCTAGAAAACAATCGAGCTATTTAATTTTTTTATAATTTTTTATTGATCTATCAGCAGTACAATGCTTTACAGATCAGAGTGAAAAGAAGGTAGCAGAACAATACATTAAAGAACAATAACACTCAGGGGTAGTCTAACAGGCCGCCCCTAACTACATTAAGTTAGAACTCCAATAGTACACTCTGAGAAACTATGTCAGTATTGGAGATGTAAGACACACATCAAGCACTAGAATCACTGGAATCACTCAAAAGCAGGTCTTGTGGTAGTCTCCTCTTCAAGCGTGAGGGCTTGCGCATGCGGACGCCGGCTACTTAAATAAGTTAGCACTTATTGGCCACAAAAATTGCAATCACCCTTGTTGTACTTGCAAACGTTTTAGTTTGTAATTTAGCGGTAACTTAACTCGAAACCTTCTTGTCTCCACTGCTCTGGGCAAACATCCAAGTGATTTGGAAGTAAAAGAAATTGTTTACCTCATGGAGCAGATTTCCAATACTGGTGGTCCTAATTTAAAAGTTAGTGGTTCAATATTTTGAAAAATGGCTAAACTTTTTTCAGTGGGTATGTGTATATAATGGCTTTAGGTGCAAAATAGTTGCTTCTGAAATTGCTAGATTTAAACATAAAAGGGTTAATATCACTGTTACTAATAGTTACAGTAAAACAGTCAATTGTTTTAACGTTTCAGTTGCAAACAAATGTCCTAAACAGTTAAAGTAGAAAATTAAAATTCAATGTGTTACAGTTTTGTAAAGAGGGGTAATGTAAATATCTAATTATTCAATTATTCTGTTAAATAATATTATAAAAAAGATCAGTAACAGCTATGGGAAAAGGTGAAGGAACGGTGCATAATATAGTGAAAGAGATTCAAAGCTTACGACAGATAAACTTTCAACAGCTGGTAAATATAGCCCACATTCAAAAGTTTCGAACTCGATGAGTTTAAAAAATGAGTTTTACGAACAGAAAAGAGAAATTCTTACAGTATGTCAATTTATGATTGGTGTTAAAAAATTCCTTTTGTAGTTAGAAGGACACCAGGTCATGTTCTGGAGCATAATTAAAGGCATGGGATGTCGATTTCGCAAGAAACAAATATGCATCGTGTTACGTACGCTATGCTGATGTTTTAATGATTAGACTGTACTGCACTGTATTCCCGCCTTCTGTACCGAGCCATGCTACACCGACTTACTCAACCAACGGTACTCATTCATCAGACAGGTAATACATTCTTAGATCGTAGACAACGAAAGGAAAAATGTAAGGACTGTTCCTATTTAGGCTTAACCGAGCGACAAGCAAGTACAGGTAAAAGGGATTGGTCAATAACCTCTGAGGCAGCCGGAAACACTTCAATGGTCTTCGAGAGACTCTTTTGTCAGGAAATCGACGGATGCAGTGGCGTTTAGGAAGCAACGTTTCTTCATTTTTTTTTCATTATGGCCGCTTTACAACAACTAAAGTTATCAGCGACCACAGTGGAACTAATACATTATTGAGAAAACAATGAAGTATAAAACAAATAGTACAAACAGGTTACAACAATAAACAAAACAAATAAATTCACACATTACAGTGAACAGTAGTAATATAAGTTGAATTACGATATACGACAATAAACAGGAGTAAAGATAATAATAGTTAAATACAAAAAGTGTGTATTAAAAAGAAACTGTAATAATATATAACACAAGATATAGTTGAATAAATATTATATAATAGATGGCAGTTGTGAGGAATCCATTAAAAAGCGACGTTTTATGCGGATAATATATGCGCTTAACGTTAACGCAAAGTTAATCACTGATAGCAATACTTGCGAGTGTGAAGGTCCTTACACGGATAGCAGGTAACAAGGAATAAAGGGAGAGAAAAACGTAGCAGTCTGTTGTGTACCACTCCTGAGATCAAAGATCCATGCAACCCGGTGCTCGGAAGGAACTCGGAACCCTTTCTAAGAAATTCATTGCAGTCAAACCAGCGCACTTTGTCTCCCAACAACACATCTCGTAGCAGAACTGAAGTAACTGAAGAAAATAATCAATCAGAGAAGACTGTTCTAGCGGGTTTCAGACGCGGACCTTCTTTTCGTAAGCCCGTGCCTTAACCACCTCGTCCACTTGTAATAATTTGAATGTGGATAATTTTTTGAAAATATTTCCTTGTCATATTTAAATGGTATCTGAGTCAAGTACGACATGTAGAAATTATGTGAACGTGTATACTGTGAGTTATAAGTATTTAGCGTTTTACTATTCACAAACGCGCGTGCGCACATACATACACACAATCGTGTTTCCAGAGACATTGTAATATTTACTTGGCAGTGTTGAATTATTAAACATGTAAGCATTAATCTTTTGTGTCTAGGAGACAATATTTAAAATATCGCTTTGCATGGATGTATTACACAATCTGTACTGTATTTATTCTATTGTCCCTCTTATTGGAGAACATAAGTATTCGAACGTACCCAATCGAACAGAGAGAAAGGTGGTTGGACGTACCCTACACGCCCCTACCACATAGCAGTTCTGTTTATGCTATGTCTGGAGACAGTGTGCTCAAAGTTATTCAGCCGATTGTGAACTCACAGGTAATATGGGACGTAAAAGTAAGGAAACAACGGTGACAGAAAGGAATATCATGATAAATATGTACAAACAAAATAAATCTCTCCCTGAAATAGCCAAAACTATTAACAGAAGCAAAACTACAGTGTTCTGCATAATTCAACGCTTCAAACAGACAAATACTGTTTATAATAAAATTTATAATATAATATAAATATAATTTATAATAAAATTCGGAATACAGTGCATGAAACCGCTCTTCAGGATCATTTAAATGAAATCTGTAATTGGGCTGCGGCTAACAAAATGTCAATTAATGCCAAGAAAAGTAAGTCCATTGTTTTTAGTAGAACTAAGGGCAAAATTATTGTTAACTATCACATGGGAGGGGTGCAAATTCCACAGGTGGACAACTGCAAATACTTGGGAGTGTACCTGGCAAGTAATGCTGGATGGGACGAACAAGTAAATTCCACATCTAGGAATGCGTGGAAGGCATGACATTTCGTAATGAGAATATTGAAAAAGGGGACCGCTAGGTCCAGGGAAATTGCCTACAAGGCCTTAGTGCGGCCGGTTATGGAATATGGAGTAGCATGCTGGGACCCGTATAGAGCTAACCAAATCGATCCATTAGAAAAAATACAGAAGAGGGCAATAAAATTCATAAAAAGGGGCAAGTATTTTGGGCCTATAAAAGGAGATGAGACTAAATGGGAGGAATTAAGAATTAGGCGTAAAAAACATAGGTTGGTAGCATTATTCAAAGGTGTAAAGGCATGGATAGACGTTAGTGTAAGGTTAGATAATCCGGATTATTATGGACGAAACGATCATAGGTATAAAACTAAGGGTAGAAGATACAGAACCGCCGTAGGAAAATTTTCTTTTGTTAATAGAACCATTGAAGAATGGAATGAATTGCCTGTAGCAGTCTTTCAGGGCTGTCCCCTGTCGCTGAAGAAATTTAGAAAAAATCTAGATGGTTTATAGTTTAACTTTTAAATTGTAATGGTATATAATATGTAAATAGAGAAGTAATTATATATGTTTTAAGTGACTAAAGTTAAAATAATATCATGTTTGTATTGTTTATTGTGTTATTGTTGTAAATCTAGTATTTGTAATTTGATCTGTATTCTTAACTCTGCCACCGGGTAGTACCCAATTGCAGTGAATAAATACATCAATACATACATACAAATAAACCTAGAAATGGCGCTCCTTCTAAACTCGCCACCAGAGACAGGAGGCAAATAATAAAAATGGTGAAGCAGAATCCGAGAGTCGCTGCATCTGAGATTAGAGGATGGCTTGAGCAATATTCTGGCACTGTGGTTCACACCAGAATATTTGAACTGGTTTTAAATAGTACTGGGTACAATGTCCGCATTCCTAGGAAGAAACCATATGTTAATAAGGTGAATAACGAAACGCATATAGAATTTGCTAAACAGCATGTGCAAACAAAATTCTGGGATAAGGTTCTCTGGTTGGACGAGAACAAATTCTGCTTATACAAGAGTGATGGACGTCTTAAAGTGTGGAGACTGCCAAATACAGAATAGGAACCTGAGAACATGGTAGCTACAGTGAAACATGGTGACAGTAGTGTGACGGTATGGGATTGTATAGCTTTATCTGGCTTTGGGGAACTGGTGTTCATAGATGGGATCATGGACAAATTTGAATACAAGTGGATTCATGAAAACAGTCTTAAAAGGAGTGCAGAGAAGCTGGGATTAGGGCATGATTATTACTTCCAGCAGCACAATAATCCGAAGCATACTGCTGAAATTGTAAGGCTTTGGATCATGTACAACACTTCTCACACTTTGAAGACACCGCCCCAATCTCCAGATTTAAATCCTATAGAGAACATCTGGAAGGAACACGAGGAGCTTGTGAGGAAGCCTCACATCAGAAGTTAAGGAACATCTGAAAGAACTTCTTCAAACAGAGTGGAGAAATATGGACTCTGCAGTTACTAAACAACACACACAGACAATGCCCAAACGATTATCAGCAGTAATTCAAAGAAAGGGGATGATAACTCAATTCTAGGTGTTCTCTGTTCGAATACTTATGTCCAGATGTAAAGTAACCGTTTTATTTCTCCTTGTAGTGCAAATTAGTTTCAGTTTATATTTATGAGTTTATATGTTTAATGGAAGACTCAAGTTTATTTTTTATCAGTTGTATTTACGCATGCTAACTCTGCGTAGCTTTAAAATAATATAATTGATACATATGTTTAAGTTCGAATACTTATGTCGGCCTCTATATAATAACAACAGTAATAATAATGCATTTATACATAATGGTAAGTAGGCTAGCAAGTGCATATGGATCTTTTTTATGAAGATGAAGATAAAATAATGTCAGCCTCGTGTCCACACTTTGCATAATAAGCAAGTCAGTTTTTGAAAAGGCAGCCTGTCCCCCATTGAAATCAACCCGCTTTGCATAACAACTGCCCCTGGTTTAAAGGGGCAGGTACCACTTGAAAAGAGAAGCGTTACATTAAATAGCAATAGCATCAAGTTTGTTGCAAGTCATGCGGTCATCCGTGGACAGTACGCCTCTTCAACCCCTTCACGAGTAATGAATACGTTATGAGGACGACATTAAGGGAATATGTTAGCAATTAGAGGGTCATTCAGAGGCTGATTGGACACGGACAACTACATACATCTGGTCGTGTAGCAATACGCGCCAATTTTTGTTGAGACCATGAGTTGCACTACTGGAAATTGAGGCAGTTTATATCGTCTTCCAGTATAAACCAGTGGCTTATTCTGTTATTTTCTCTCAAAGGACGGTCGACTACTTAAAGTGGATATTCTAGACAAATAATTACATTTATTGCAGTAGTCTTTGGATTTCTAAATAAAACACTGATTAAAGAAACATTATTCCTTTCTTTACTTAATATTAATGAAATGTTTTAAGGACGGTTTCATTGCTTATTGTAGATGCAGTAGATTCAAGTGTTAGAAGGAGCACTCTGTGTTGATTTGAAACTCCATACGATATACAGGGTCACAGGTAGCAAACGAATGGCTAGTTTAGCACCTGAATATAAACCATTAGGAAATATGTACAGTAGAGTCACGATTATCCGACCTAAATTTACCCGGGACAAGGCCGGATAACCGCAAATGAGGACAGTGTCTACGTCTGCATCGTGAACAGTGGCCAATTTTCATTATTTTTAAAAAACATTGTGATTAAATATTTCACATAACAAACATGTAGATAAAGGAGATTAATTAAACTTCAAATTTCGCTCTTTAAGCCTTTAAGCTAATAAGAGAGAGAGAGAGAGAGAGAGAGAGAGAGAGAGAGAGAGAGAGAGAGAGAGAGAGAGAGAGAGAGAGAGAGAGAGAGAGAGAGAGAGAGAGAGAGAGAGAGAGAGATCATTGAAATTTTGATGTTAGCTGAACGTTACGACTGTAAAGAGTATATTAATACATTAGACAGGGATGCAGACTCCATTCACGTCTTCATGAAAACTGAACAATAATTTAGCATTTCCAAGTGCGGTGCTTTTAAAACAAATGTTTAAATTCACGGTGTTTTCAAATAATCAGAGTACTAATTAGTCTCGAAAATTAGTAGTGCATATACGTTGTTTACTTTAAGAAGGTTATATGTGTACTTTATCAGTGATACTTTTTCCGACACCATGTTGGGAGTTAGCATATGCGCCTTACATTTAGGAGCCGGTTCGAATCTAGTACCGTTTAGTGTCATTGAACTTATAAAACTACTATGAGGTTAAAAGCATTTAACACACATACACATACACAAACAAACAAAAATAATATTTCCTTTAACTCGTTTCCCAATGTATGAAATCAATAAAAAAGATGCTTTATAAACTACATAAAAAGTAGATTTAAAAACTAAAGATACATTTTAGCCATTGCCACATTATTTGTATTTACACATAATGTCTTATTTTTCATAATAAACCCTTTGAGTTTGAGAAATATTTTCTGAATGTCATCTCCTGAAAAGTAATAATAATAATAATGATGATGATAATAATAATAACAGTAATAATAATAATAATAATAATAATAATAATAATAATAATAATAATAATAATAATAATAATAATAATAATAATAATAATAATAATAATAATAATAATAATAATAATAATAATAATAATAATAATAATAATAATAATAATAATAATAATAATAATAATAATAATAATAATAATAATAATAATAATAATAATAATAATAATAATAATAATAATAATAATAATAATAATAATAATAATAATAATAATAATAATAATAATAATAATAATAATAATAATAATAATAATAATAATAATAATAATAATAATAATAATAATAATAATAATAATAATAATAATAATAATAATAATAATAATAATAATAATAATAATAATAATAATAATAATAATAATAATAATAATAATAATAATAATAATAATAATAATAATAATAATAATAATAATAATAATAATAATAATAATAATAATAATAATAATAATAATAATAATAATAATAATAATAATAATAATAATAATAATAATAATAATAATAATAATAATAATAATAATAATAATAATAATAATAATAATAATAATAATAATAATAATAATAATAATAATAATAATAATAATAATAATAATAATAATAATAATAATAATAATAATAATAATAATAATAATAATAATAATAATAATAATAATAATAATAATAATAATAATAATAATAATAATAATAATAATAATAATAATAATAATAATAATAATAATAATAATAATAATAATAATAATAATAATAATAATAATAATAATAATAATAATAATAATAATAATAATAATAATAATAATAATAATAATAATAATAGTAATAATAATAATAATATAAATAATAATAATAATAATAATAATAATAATAATAATAATAATAATAATAATAATAATAATAATAATAATAATAATAATAATAATAATAATAATAATAATAATAATAATAATAATAATAATAATAATAATAATAATAATAATAATAATAATAATAATAATAATAATAATAATAATAATAATAATAATAATAATAATAATAATAATAATAATAATAATAATAATAATAATAATAATAATAATAATAATAATAATAATAATAATAATAATAATAATAATAATAATAATAATAATAATAATAATAATAATAATAATAATAATAATAATAATAATAATAATAATAATAATAATAATAATAATAATAATAATAATAATAATAATAATAATAATAATAATAATAATAATAATAATAATAATAATAATAATAATAATAATAATAATAATAATAATAATAATAATAATAATAATTATAATTATAATGCATTTTTATTTATGCCTTCACAGATCTACACACATGGCTTTTACTAAGTTCTACTTTCCTAACCACGTACATAGTTGGCATAGGAGATATACCATTCCACACGAAACTTCGAATATATACGCATATCTATCCCATTTGCTCACGTAATTTGAAATGTTCTCTGTCACTGTCAGTCGTTTATTACCTTGAAAATTAGCAATATGGTTATAAAACCCTGAATTATTTCAACTGGTATTTGCCACTACATGTTAGAATTATTGATTCAAATGGTAGGTAATTATGAATGGTATAATTTCACCAGGTTTCTACCAGGTTTTGGGAATTTGACTATTTATGTGAGCTGCTGATTTAACTAATTATTTTAAAACCTGTTTGTCTGTTCAAATGACGAAATCTGAAGATAGTTAATGTCCAGGTGAGCCCCGGAGTCTATAGACCAGAGACTCGCGTGATATAGGAGGATCTTAAAGGAAAAAATACCATATCGAAGATGAAAAACATAAGCTAAGCTCATAATAAGATCAAATATTTAGCCTGATTAACTTTATATAAGATGATGGAATTTTAATTATGTATATTACTACACAAATATAAATACTTATAACAAAGGCTTCACTTATCTTAAAAAAAATTGGTGTTAATTCTTCTTTCTAATGGAGATCGTTTTCACAAACAGATTGTTTCTATAAACAACCTGATAAATCGGTCATTCAACCATTAAATAAATCCTGAAGTTAAATTATTAAAACAATTGAATTTTCCGATAGATTTAGTATTATGGAAAGTATATTTATTTAAAAAATAAACATCTCGTAATACATTTTGAAATACTAGCAGTTGATTCTGTTTTTAGGTTTGTTTCGTTTTCAGATTTTGGTAGTACTGAAAAAACATAATAACATGGTAACCGGAATCCTTGACATCGGAGTTCATTTGTAGACTGAAGATACAATCGGTTTGTGGAATCGATCTCCATTAGAAACAAGAATTAACACCAATTTCTTAAGATAAGTGAAGACTTTGTTACAAATATTTATATTTGTGTAATATTTATTGCTTCACTGTAGCTAGCTTCATTTTCTACGTAATGTATATTATTATTGCTATTGCTAACTCCTGGCTTTTTATTATGACTGAAGATCACAGGACTTTCAATTCTAGAAATGTAATGTTTGTAGTTAAGACGAATTCAGTATTGTTACAACTGCAGTGAAATTAAGTAATGACATCCAGTGCATGTCATGTAATTGAAACTTCTATCTTTTCTTCTATTGTTTGCAGATTCCAGCTGCAAAGAAACCTACACTACATGAAGATCAGCTAGGTAAGAGTTTGAATGCGATATCTAACTATCCAGAGAAAGGGTACTGATAGCCTGGTTGATAAGGCACTGAATTGACACTTACGATTTCAAAGTCTGCAAGGACCGTCCTCCCAGAATCAGGCTTTTTACACTTTTCTCTCAGAAAGAAATTATCACTATACTCACATCACTACGTACCTGAAAAGTTGATGGTGTAATGCCTGCTGTATATAAACCTTGTGCACCAAAAATCTGCTACGGAATAGATCCGTAACACCCAAAACTGAAGCTTGGAAAATGCCGCTTGCGACCATTTGTTTGTAGGTGCTGGACATCCCTAGTCAACTCCTTACGTATGCCATGTATAGACCGCTGCCCGTCAGGAGTAAACAGTACCTCCCGTACAATGTTGTGTTTTTGTACCTATATGTTCCTACGCATCCTGGACTCATTTTCGGGTACTTCCAGCTATACTCCGTACCCGAATATTGGCACACAGGTCCCGCGTAGTGCAGAGATGATGCCATCAAACTCCCAATGCGTACACATGGTAGTTCCCTTGTCAGCCCGCACAAGAAGTAAAAAATGCTGGGGAAGTATAGTCCCACTGCTGGAACGGTTACCATGGATTTATCTTTGTTAAAAGAAACCTCTCAGATAACACACTGATTATTCTTGTAAGAGTGAGAGGGGTACTCCCGGTCGTCTGCTAAGCACCAATGAACGCACCACTTCAGACAATGGAGTTCGCAGGAATCACAAATGACAGATATATGTTCACTCCACGTGGAGTAATCAGTGCCTTATCTGAGAGGTATCTATTACCAAAGATAAATCCATGGTAACCGTTCCAACAGCGGGACTATAACCTGAAGTGCTATAGGTGGTAGAGCGAGACTCTTGCTTCATACCGTAGGTACATAATGAGACTCGCTCATCAGTTCATCACTTACAGCTCACCTCTTCGAAAAGCACGAACGAATACCTACACCGAACTATGGCCACTTACTCGATCCAAGTATTCACTCAACTTCACTCGCACTGCTTCAGAGTGTTTAGGCAAATTAATGGCATTAGCGTAGTATCATTTGTTACCGAGTGGGATGGCTCAGGCGGTTTCGTCTTTCTCCCGCATTCGGGAGGCCCGGGTTCGATTCCCGGGGCCGACCTACCTGATCCATGTTCTTTTTATTTTTTTTTTTTTTTTTTTTTTACTTATACCGGGTTGCTAGGCGAATGCTGGTTAAGTTAATTACATCCCCCGAATTTCCTGTCCCTCCATTTCATCTCCATTATCATTTCATACCATTTCTCATCTGGTGTGTCTTTCAGGGTAGAAGTGTCTGTGGGTTTCTCGGCGGTGCAGTGAAGGATTCAATTCAATTCATACCACAGGATCTACTCCCATTAGTCCTGGCCCCGTAGGACCAAGGACCCGGGCCTCCTTCTACCAGGGAGTTACCGAGCTGTCCCAAAAGCGTGCCCGGCGCCTCCGAGGCTCTTTCCTGGCGCAAGACCTAGAGACTAACAAGGCCCCCCCCCACCCATCTGGTCCTGTGGACTCAAGACGGGATGGAAGTGGATACGCCACTTAGTGCGCCAACACCAAAATGGGAAGGCTACCGATATGACCTCGGTGGGGCCGCCTGGCGATCTAGCACACCTTCTAGTAGCTATGCTGGCGAGTACTCGGGAATATTAATGGCTTCCCTCAACCCCGTCCGGAGACGTACCCGATCTCCCACGTGTATCGGGAACCACTGCCCCCTCGAGTCCAACCCAATCCGAACAACTCCCTATCAGGGAGGGGCTCGAATGTTCGGCCCGAGGTTCCACTAGTAACGTCAGAGGTACCACGAGTGTTAGGGGTCCGCAGCGCCCCCACCACGGCAGCTGAAGGGGACGGATCCCCTCCCCTAAGGGATGCAGTGAGGGATGACATGCTCTGAGGAAAACTACTTCCTCCTCCGGTAGGTCGGTTGCTGGTCTACGTTCCTCTGCTGGGACCATTTCGTGACCGCCAGCTCGGATCGCCTGCCTGGGACCATTGCCGTCCCGCTGTAGGGGAGTGAATTTGTTGTCATGGCCTCTCGGGGGAAGACTCTGTCCAAGTCAACTGTAGGGACCCTACCCTCTGTATTTTGTGGCTCCTTGGATCGGCCGCCCTCTGTCTCCTTAGCCTCATCCTTCCTCCCGGGGGGGGCATAGAAACAATGGGCCCAGCATGGTGACCTACGTACCGACTCCCCTCCGTAATGAAATCCCAATTCCAATTCCAATGCCAATTTCATTTGTTATTATATTTTACACTTTTTTTGTATCTACTCTTATGAACAAACTTTTGACTACACTTTGGTATATAGAATCCCCTTTATCTTTTATTATATTACCTCTAAGCAAACGTATATTTAAACACATAAACATTATACACATTTTATACACAATTTATTTAAGGATTTGTGGAAGACAAAAGAAACAACTTAAAGTCCGGCTATACGTAAATGTAATAAATTATTCGTTAAACTTAAGAAATTCTACAATTGCAATTAAGGTTCTACCAATCCTTAAAATAAATAAACATTAAATCAAGATTTTTTGCTATGTATTAATGTTAATTAAAAGCACTATTGAAATGAGTGTTTATCGTATCTATTGAAAATTGCGATGTATTTTAAAGAGATACAAATTAATAAACTTGGGAATAAACTCGGCAATGAGAAAATTTATAATGGGTACCTGAGATCAAGTTTATGTTTTATTGCTTGTATAAAATCCTGGATAGTACATCCAAAGAGTATTTGCTTTAAGGTAAATATCAAAATGGTTCAAAGTTCCATATTCTTAAATTAATTTCTCGAGAAAGATCTCGATGGGTTTCATACGTCGCATCTTTCGTTTTTTTTTTTTTTTTTTTTGTTCTTTTTGTGTAAGTTACGTCCTCCAACGTTAAGTCTTATCGGACGATGAATGATTTGGGAGAAGTGATGCTCAAATGAGTCCAGGGTCCGTGGATCTCAGAGCTACCCGACATTCGTCTTGAAAGATAAGGGAAAACCCCGGAAAAACCTTATCCAGGTAACTCACCTGACCGAGATTCAAACTCGGGACCTCTTGAACGTGAGGCAGACGCGCTAACATCTACGCTACCGAGGCGGGCATCTTTTGGTTACATTTTAAAACGGCTTCGTTTAATTTTTAATAAGACATTTTCTCTTTGTTAGCAAATAGAATAACCTCTTGGTCAGGTCACAGAGGAAATTCGTACATGAAATGATAATGGACGGAGAGCAGTACACCGAACTCTGTTTTACCCAATTTGCTCGTACACACGAGCTCATTTTATGCCCACCTCTGAGCAGTGAGACTAGCGTGTCTGCTTCACATTCAAGAGGTTCCCAGTTCGAATCTTGGTCAGGGTGAATTATTCAGATAAGTTTATTTTCTGCGGTTTCCCTTTTCCTGAAAGATGAATGTCGTGTGCCTTTGAGCTCCTTGCACTCTATGCTCATTTGAGCACCATTTCACCCATTTCATTCATCGTCCCATATCTATGTTGGAGGACGTTAAATAAAAAAGTAGCTATTTGTATTGTAAGGCATAAATTATAAAAGTTAATCAGCAAAACTCTTCCAATGGACAGCTCAAGAATGTACAAACGACGTCAACAGTAAAACGGAAATACCTCGGGAAAACCTAAGAGCCATAGATGCACCATATCAAGGTTAGACTACAGGAACAATACTGATATTGCTATAATATTAGTAATATTCTCAGAAAAGCTTGTTACTTTATAAATAAACGGAAAAAAATAATTTTCACTCGTTTGTTTTCGCAGTCTGTTTAGCTGCCTAGCATTCCATGCATATTTGGAATTATCTGAAGCGAGAAATCCCGCGAATGGATCGAGTGACGTTCTCGGAAAGGCTACGTCAAATAACAGACTGTGTCTCTATCAACTTCTCTGAATTCTCAAGTTATCAAAAGCGTCACATCGGACTGTGAAGGCCGCCTGGCATTTTGCCCTCCCTGGAAGACGTAGGAAGGTGGAGAATTTCGCGGTAGTAGTATCTGCTGGTACACAAGCGATAACACTGGATTCCTTCACTGTGATTCTGATAACAAACTTTACTACTAGACTAATCACCATATTATTTAAGGTTAATGACTGTTTATCCACAATGACAGTCTACTTTATGACAGTAATGTTCCAGAGGTCAATATATAATCCGCAGCAGCTGCAAATGGTTACTCCAATCCCGCAGTCATCACCACGAGTGCTCAAGGGCTCTCGCTCCTTAACCAAAAATCTTTTGTGCCACCCCTATCTCTTACAGTGAACACTCGGGACTGAAAGCTCCGGGCTATGGATGGGATCGAACCCAGGAACATTCTCTGGCCGGAAACCAATAATGCCACACTCTAGCCCACTGCGCCACAGCAGGGCTCACCTGCTCCATCAGGCTGAAGTTGCAACAAAAAATAGCATTCTGACTTGAACTAAACTCCTATTTGGTGATATAGTTATCTTTATTGTGGAACTACTAATGAGTAGCTACCCAGCAAGTACTTTAAGTTATTTATGTAAATTCCTTTGTCACATATGTATATTTAGTACAGCGAACTTCTAACGAAAGTTTCCTTATCTAGCGAGTAAATTGTATGTATCGTGTGCATATATGTAAGCGATTAATACAGCCTTACAAGCACAATGTACGTGTTTTAGTACTTATTCTCCATGAATGCAATGAATGCACCAAGTACGTTGTAGTGTAAAAATTCTGTAATTAAACTAGTCAATTTTAATTATAGAGCAAACAACAATTATCCACAAACCAAGAGAAAAATTCATGAATTCTGTTCCAAAAATATGTTTGCTAGGTCTAAATATTGCCGAGTAATTACATATTAGTTCTTCTAACAGTATAGGCGAAGTTCATAAATCCGACTACCATGACGTCACAACAGCAACCAGTGAGGAGCCCGCCTCGGTAGCGTGTCTGCCTCAGGTTAAAGAGGTCCCGAGTTTGAATATACAAGGGGCATCCAGAAAGTAAGTTCTGTTTCAATTTATCTTCGCTGCAGCGCTGCGATCACAGTTCCGCACATAGACGCTCTCTATCAAGGAGAAGAAACGTGAGCCATTGTGAGATCGCTGTCAGCCACGTACGCTTTGTCGTGCCTGTTTACAATGTCAGTGTTGATTGAAAATCCCGCCGCTTGTGAAATGAGATCTGTGTTTCGTTTTCTGAATGCTAGGATTGCGCCGCGCAATACAGAATAAGCGCCGAGGAATTCTGTCAAAAGTGTTGTGTTTCTTCACGACAATGCACGACCACACACTGCAAATTCGACGTAAAACATCCTACAGGGATTTGGCTGGGACGTGTTTGACCACCCCCAGTACAGCCCTGACCTCGCTCCTAGTGACTTTCATCTGTTTTTGCCTCTCAAATCTTTCCTTGGCGGTCAACACTTCAACAATGACGAAGAGCTGAAAGAAAATATTTCCAACTGGTAGAAGACACAGGCGGCAAACTTCTATGAAGAAGGTATACAAAAACTTTGTGCCTCGCTATGACAAATGGCTGCATGATGTCGGCAGTTATGTGGAAAAGTAGTTTAAGAGTTGTAGAATTTTGTGCAATAGATAATTGTTCTGTATCTGTACACAATTTAATTTTATCAACAAACAGAACTTACTTTCGGACGTACCTCGTATGTCAGGGTGAGTTATCTGGATAAGGTTTTCTCCAGAGTTTGCCCTTATCCTGAAATACGAATAAGGTCTATGATTTGAGCATAATTTCGTCCATCGTTCGATACGACTTAACGTTGGAGGAAAAAAAAAAAAAAAAAAAAAAAAAAAAAAAAAAAAAAAAAACCCTATGAAATGCCAGAAATATATGCACCACATGCACCACGTGTCAATGCATTCAAGATGAAACCAAAGTTTCTTAAGTAGTGTATTTCAGTGAATTTTGCTACTGAATATTCATACTGTACGTCAGCATAGAGCTCTGTGGTTAACAACTGAGTACAGAAATGACTGAAAACCCACAGCACTGGAAAAGGCAACGTGCAATAATTTCATTCATTTTCACTAACTGCGCTTGTATTTTACCTCCTATAAGTATATTATTATTATTATTATTATTATTATTATTATTATTATTATTATTATTATTATTATTATTATTATTATTATTATTATTATTATTATTATTATTATTATTATTATTATTATTATTATTATTATTATTATTATTATTATTATTATTATTATTATTATTATTATTATTATTATTATTCATTATTATTATCATTATTATTATCATTATCATTATCATTATCATTATCATTATCATTATCATTATCATTATTATTATTATTATTATTATTATTATTATTATTATTATTATTATTATTATTATTATTATTATTATTATTATTATTATTATTATTATTATTATTATTATTTATTTATTTATTCATTTATTTATTTATTTATTATGTACACTGATCTTCGTGAGTTAGATAATTCTAAGATGAAGCTCCGTGTACCCCTGTTTAAAAGAATGTTTAAAAATGATTTTATAATTTCTATTATAATTTCTATCTAATTTCTATTAGATTTCCATTAAGTGAACAAATATGAAATCTCCGAACATGTTGTTGTCCTTTTATGGTATTTTGCATTTGCTTTACCATTTCCGAGCATTTCAAATGGTTTGTGAGACAAAACGTTCTGGACAAAAAGCGATACTATAACTCCCCGAACTGATACAACACCTAATGCACGAAAAATTGGGAGAAAGCGTTTGTGGGTAAATACAAGGTGGAGGCATGAAATTGTGTGATGGGGTGTGTAAATGAGGAAGTGTGGTTGGTAAGAAGCACCTGGAGGAGTTCTCCCACACCAGCTGGCTGACCGCCCACCAGGGGTACCAAATTAACAGGATTTCGTGACAAATGATGCTTGTTAATGGCTTGTTATATCGGGCCCAACCCTGTCTCCGCTGATGATCTTCATCTGGTCGGAACAGATGTAGAAATTCCATTTGCAGATGACAGCGTCATTCTTAGGCATGCTTGTTGTGGGTTATGTCCTCTCTACCTTGTTTTCTAGCTGGGATTCATCTTTAGGAAATGCATTGTTAGGGTTGCTCATAATTGTGTGGCATTCAGACAACAACTATTTATACGAGAGAAGCGAGAAAGGCATAGAAATATTTTAACGGAATGATTTTCTCTCTGTTCCTCGCCTGTTATACGAACTTAATCCCAAATTAAGGCTATTCGAAAAACTTTAAAATATAACCTTTATTACATCGTACAAAAATTGTAAATATATTTAAATTTAATCCAAATAATTAAAGTTTGCCCCGTTTTGGTAAATCAAAAGTTGACGAAAAATGATCCATTAGGGCAGGAAAGATTTCTTAAAACTCTCTCCTGTTGCTGTTCAAAACACACACAGATATTTTCCTATAAAGTTTTAGTTTTGGGTTCTCTGAACCTCGAATTATATATTTCTGGTGTCGTTTTTGTGTAGAATAATGCAGTACTTCTTCTGTCTAATACATGTAGGTGACAGAGAATGTATAATCGCAATGTTTAAGGGCTCATAAATATATGTGTACGAATTTGGAATTCAGCACAGGATAAATAAAAAAATGCATATTTTCAAACAGGCTAGTAGCAGAAGAAAACGTTATTATGCATTTAATAGCTTAGAGTAAGATCTTATATACCTGTCATGGTTTCGCATATACCTGTATGGTATAAAGTCACTATCCATTCCAATGAAGGAAGACAGTGTCTGAAAAATCTATATTATTTTGAAGTGTTACACACATTCTAGTGCCTTTCTACATGACCTCCATCTAGCTCAAAACACATACGCCATCTTTCAGTAGTGGAACGAACTGTAGACTGTAACATGTCCACCGTAATTCGACCTGTTGCTTCCCTGATACGTACGATTCCGTAACTCAGGCATACCATTCACTTTGCTAGTGTACACTTTATGTTTGATGTACCCCATGCAAAAAGTCTAAAGGAGTAAGGTCCGGTGAACGGGAAGCCCAAAGCTGAGGTGAGCCTCTGCCTATCCATCTCTCTGGAAAGGTTCTATTCTGGTAATCACGGACATTGTTTGCAAAATGTGGAGGCGAACCATCTTGCTGAAACACAACTGTATCCAGTAAGCCATCCTCTTGAAGCTGCGGTTCAAGGAACAGTTCTAACATGTTGAGGTAGATGTTACCTGTTATTGAGCTTCCGTCAAAGAAAAATGGGCCATACAGTTTTACGTTTGTCATACCCAACCAAACATTGACTTTCGGTGTATGACGTTCCCACTCCGATACCTCATGTGGTTCTTCATATGCCCATATTCGGCTGTTGTGTCTATGCACTTGCCCATAAACATGGAAAATGACTTCATCGGGGAATAAAATGTTGCCCATTAAATTCTCATTCTCTACACATTCCAGGAGCTCATAACACATTGCCCGATGACAGGCGAAATCCTCGTCCTCAAGATGGTACAGAACTTGAATGTGATACGGACGTTTTCGTAGAGTGAAACGTAGAATTTTCCACACTGTGTTGCGAGGAATGTTCAATTCCCTACTGAGGCGTCGAATTGATGCCTTCAGACTCATATCACTGGCAATTTGAACCTGCTGCACTGTTTCTGCCAAGATGTGTGGTCACCCAGGACGTGTCTCATCACACACACTGCCGGTACGCTTTAATTTGTTCACAAACAGACGAATGTGTGCGCATGATGGGGCTGGTTTGTGGAATTTACGGGTAAATTCCGCTCTGGCGTCTTCATATGACAATCCGCGTACTCGTGCACAAACAATGGCAACCCGTTCTTCTTTGCTAAACATCTTGCACTAAGATACCAGTATCTGAAAAGAAATGAAACAAAATATTGCGTTTTCATTGAAATGGATAGCGACTTTGTAGACACCCTGTATATCTACTGAAGTTCATATTTCGATTAAAAGGATTTCACAGATACTTGCACAGAAATTCAAAGACAAATATTTCAAACTTCAAGGCACTTTAGTCAGTATTATAAAGCGCTTTTGTGAATAAAATGGGGCCAGAAAAGTAGAGTTGGAACAAGTTATTATGATTAGTTGTTGAAATGTAGAATTTTATTTCACAATTAACAAAACAGAGCTAGAAAACAATTCAATTGTGTGACATGTTTGTATTTTTCAGAAAGAAAATATTTTTGAAACACCATTTGAGATGTGATTTTTGGCTGGTTGATAAGGACCTTTCTATGTTCCTTCACTGGCAGCAAATTAGCTTTCATTATTTATTAAGTGAATTACTTTACTAATTGCATGTTGTTAAGAAATTTTAATGTAAATTGTTTCAATAAATAATACCTTGTTTCTCCTTGCCACTTGTTACAAGTATATTAGTTTCTCTTTTAAATTAATAAATGGTTTATGTTACAGTTCAACAAAGGATTTTGAGTAAATAACACAACTCCCATCAATGAATGAAGTATAGTATTTCTCCCAAAATATATATTCTTACAAACAAATCTTTGCTTTCGTATTGTATAGCTTTCCTTAGAGATGAACCATGTAAGCATTATAGGGTTCAGAAGCCTGCAATTTGAGGCAACCAGTTTAAAATTAATTAAAAAATACTGTTGCACTCTTAAGAGATTTTGTTTTGTCAGAAGAACCATATAATTTATTGGAATGCATGCTCTTTTCTACAGATTCTTGATTTAATAACAATGTCAAAAAATTAATTTTGAATACGCAAGCTTGAAAATGGCCAAAATCTGTTTATGAACAAACGACTTCCTCTGTCCATTAGGTGTACGAATACATAGTACATCTATTAATATATAAAGACCTTACATAAACAGTTGTCTAGAAATCGTTTCAAAACATTTACCTACAACTTGTATTCAGTCGTTTATATGTTTACAATGTAAGTCTTAGTAATGAGGTAAAGTGAGGAAAGAATAAAACAGATGTGAACTTTTGAATCCATTCCATCACATGATGGTGGTACTTGCAACTATTTAACTCTAAATGTAAAGTATTAAATATTTGTATTAGACTTGTCCTACGGAATATATAAAAGAATTGCGTGTTATTTAAGAAAAACGCATTTTTTTATATCCCGTAATAAGATGTTTTCAAAAGTATGCGAAACTCGATCAGAAGGAAAAGAACTTCAAGGATATTTGTAAAATATTTCATATACATTTAATTCTTTATTCCAGTATCTGAAGGATTTTATATTAAAGCCAAGCGCTGACCTGAGGTAAATAGATAGAAGGTAAATATAAGGTAAATTTTGATTTATGTCTTGGAAAAATGCTCAATCTAAATACGAAGTGCAGATATAATTTTACTTCCTGTTTTTAAGCTGTGTTGATTTTGTTTATAAAATAACATTTTGAGGCGAGAAAGATTTCAGGTGGTCTCAAATCTCCATATAAAAATAGTTAATTAAACAGGAAACCACAGACGCGACAGCCCTAAGAGGGCCAAGGCCTACCAACCCGACTGCCGGCCTCACGCCCACTTACGTACGGCAGAGGTGTACGATCATCCAAACGATACGGGGAGGAGATGTGGTCAGCATCGCGGCATCCCCCAGTCGGAATGTTGATTTTCGTGCCTAGGGCGGCTTACTTAGCGTAAGCTCCTCACTTTCCTCACGATGCTGAGGGGGCACCGGTCCTGTACCCGGGACCTAAAATCCCCACCACATGGGTGGGATCGAACCCGGGCCACTTTCCGTGGCCAGGGACCAAGGCCTTAGCGCGCTACGCCACGTCGCAGGACCATATAAAAATAGTGAAAGTGTGAAACACATCTACACATTAAGTACTGTTAACTAAAATTCCTTGTCAGTTAAGAACCACTTATTCCCAAATTTTTAAATTCACATATACAGCACTTATGTTACTTTATGTTCTCAACCTTAAGAAATAAATATTTTACTAATACACTAGGTGGTCTTTCCTCAGCTGCCGTTTGTGGATGGGCCTCGTCGTGGATCACGATGTTCTCTTGTTTATCACGCAAATATTTCCAGCATTTCATGTTTTCTTTGGTTTGTGAGTGAGTGAGTGAGTGAGTGAGTGAGTGAGTGTGTGTGTGTGTGTGTGTGTGTGTGTGTGTGTGTGTGTGTGTGTGTGTGTGTGTGTGTGTTGGGGAGATAGAGCACAGTCCATTAGTCACGACTAATGCGTTATCGATAATAATCTCTCCCATACTTTGTTTATTTCATAATTTCCCACGTTAAAATAACTGACAGCAGTTGTAACAGCTAATTACCTACAATCACGTCCCGCTGTCATGCTATTGTATTTCAAAATAAAACAATCTGCTGCACACATCTAATTCTAAAAGGTAGTCTGTAGTCTAGCAGACCAAAAACAGCTGAAGTCTAAGAGGATAAACTTCATTTCGTTCCCCTTCCAACATTAAAACCCTGAGAACTTCTTTTTAAAGGGAGAATCAACTAGGAAAATTGACAAAATTGAAACCTTAGTTATTTCTTTTTAGTATAGTATATTACTGTTTTCATTATCTTATTAATTACTGTCATTGTTCATTGGGCCTAATAATATCTAATTAAATAGTGCCACATAGACTATTATTTCATTCACTTACGTAAATAGAGAAAGCTCCTATAGTACTCCACCGTAAAAAAGTTAATGTCAAAATTTCATCGCAGATATATATTTTGGGGTAATGTAAAACCAGAAAAGAAAACATTTTTAGAAAGCAGCTCCTTGTGTATATCTGTATGTCAGTAAAAGGCATAACATAAAACAGTCCTTTGCATGCGAAACTTGTAGTTCGGGGCTTTCTAAGATGAAGATTTTAAAGAATATACGTCACCCCAAACTACCCTTTACGTACTCAGTTGTTCTTCAGTTCTATTTTCTCAAAAAATACTCTAATGATCTGGGTCGAAATATAATGTATCTAAAACTATTTTTATGATAATATGAATAACTTCAATTATTTCGTGATAGCTTTTAATGTACTCTTTATTACAAACAACTTTTATGTATGGAAAGGTAGAGTCAGGCTGAAAAATTCAATGCCATAGCCGGGATTTGAACCACGGATCTTATGGTCTCGGTCTAGCCGCTCTAACCAATTGAGCTACTATGGCCAACGTGCCGACATGACATTAAATTTTCCAACTGACTCTTGTCGGAGACCAGAAGATCCGTGGTTCAAATCCCGGCTATGGCATTGAATTTTTCAGTCTGATTCTACCTTTCCATACTTTAACCTACCCACGGTCAGTGTGAAAGAACAATTAATTTCCAACCTTTATGTAATTGATAAACTTAAAATATAAACATTTCACAGAATAAAACACGTACTTAGTTATCGCATAACACATTTATTTTGTGACATTATTTCCAATATATTCTTTCTTACTGGTTTGAGCCTTCAAATGGTTATACTTTTCTTAAGAGGAAAATGGAATGGATATTCTTGTCTCTCTCTCTCTCTCTCTCTCTCTCTCTCTCTCTCTCTCTCTCTCTCTCTCTCTCTCTCTCTCTCTCTCTCTCTCTCTCTCTCTCTGTCTCTCTCTCTCTAGGTCATGTAAAGACAACGGAATTTCAAAGCCAATACAAAGGGAACCACCATCAATAATTTTTATTATCCCTTAAGTCCACTGCATTACCGTAAATCTTTTTCATCTATAAAGAAATATGCATTCTTCAAATGTTTATCTGGATTAACACGAAGTGTTACAATGAGTAGAGAAAATCAGGCGAATCACGTGATTTTACTCTGAATTCCGCTGCAGTTTACAGAAAAATATCAACCTGATATTCCTGGAACAAAAGATTACATTTTAGCTTCTCAGATTAGTAGATACTATTACTAAACGTGCCAACTTCTGTGTTTTCAAACAATGCGATCACTTGCAATTATTTGCGATCTGTTCTTTCAGAATGGAGATAACTAAACTGAACTTTGGTGTTAACATAAGGCTAACAAAATAATTGTTGATAAATTTTAATAAACTTGTATAGTTAAGAAAATTTATCTTTCCTAATGGGCTAGGTAGCGCAACAATAAATCTAGAAGGAAAGCTAAGACATTGGCAAATTTAACATCAACAAGATTGGGTTTGAACCTCTTAAGGAAGTTTAGAACGCTTTAATCTTCCCAATCATAAAAATAAGGAAATAAACACTTCATTTTTCAACTATTGGTCACAGCTGATTCAACCTGATGTTTATGAATGCCTAGTGTGTAAATAAATAGATACTGATGTACCACATTATTTGGTTTGTTCCTATAAGATGTTGTTTTAAATGTTTACTAAATTTTAACAAGATTTTCAATGAAAATGTATTATGAAGTATGAAAGTAATGTCAAATTAAATGTTTAAAAATTATAAACCATTTCAAGTTTAATTACTGTAATTTCAGTACTTTTTTTTAGAAAACTCGGCACCTGCAAAAAATTATTTTCCCAAAAAGTACTCAAGTGAACAACGTATGCTGATAGCAGTAGATTTCATCCAATATTACTGTTTGTATATAGCATGGACTAGTAGCTCTCGAATCCTGTACTAACCCAGCCCTAATACAGGCTTACCATACCTGGATACTCACAAGCAAATACAGGTATGCCAGAGGAAAATGCTATGGAAAATCTTGAGCATATCCCTCAAAGACGAAGTTTCCAATGAGTGCCTCCTCATGAAGTCAGCGTCAAATGACTTATTAACCAAGTCGACAGGATTAAATGGACGTGGGGCGGTCATCTGGCCAGACTTTCGGATGACAGATGACAGATGGACGCTGCACACTACGATGTGACACCCATACATAGGCAGAAGACACAGGGGCAGGCCAAGGCGCAGGTGGGCCAACTTCTTGCGATAGCAAGCAACAACTGGTCCACCATTGCCAAAACGAGGAGCACATGGCGAAATCAAGGAATGCAAGCAGGAACCGTCCAAGTGAAATGAAAATTACTGTAATGCAATGAATGTGTACACAATAGATAAATTATGATTCACAGGAACACAATTCTAAACATGTCACACTAACGCGACAAATGAACACTACGCGGCATAGCTCACTGCGTGAGGAGCACTTGATTAGTTGTGCTCTAGTAGGAGGCCCCTGCCCTTAATAGGACATCACGGGCTTGTTGATATTCATTCATATTCATGTAGTATATGTTTATATTACATTTTCAAGCAAAAACATCGATGTCATAATTATGAAAACTTGATGTGTACTAAACATGCAATAAGTACAATCTTCGTTACATCTTAATTTTAATTAATAAAGTGGGGCACGAAATAAGACTATTCAAGCTGATCTTTATGAAAGCACACTTTATAAGGTTAGTAAACCTCAGAGTTCTTAATATAATTTGAGTTGAACAAATACTCTATGAATCGTTTAGTTACGGAATATCGATATAATGAATATATAGGAATTTCTGTAACATTTCGTTATTATTGGTGAATACAAAAGAGTCAATATTTTGACAAATTGTTTTTCGATTGCTACCTTGGGAATCTTGTAGCTAAGAACGTCCTAAAATATATGTCCTTTCCTATCATATTCCGGGTCTGGGTTTGAATATGGGTTGGGTTCAAGTTACCTGGTTGAGAATGTTCAATGACTTCCTCAAGCAGCCTTAGTGCATTGGTCATCTTAAGTGCGAATTCATTCAAAGCGTCAATAGCTTGATAAATTAGTATTTTACTTAATGAAGACCTGAGTAATTGTAAACATACGAATACCTGGGTTGGGAAAACTAAGAAATCAAACATTTTGTAGACATGCTAGAAACTAACAATAAAGAGCAACAAAGGAAAGAAAAAGCTTTGCTTAAGCAAAATCTGCGTCCTTGCTACGAAATAAATGCTAAACAGTACTATGGCCCATGCCATCTTCGTTTTCGACATGGCCCATGATATTTTTGGTTAAACAACTATATTTTGTTTGTGGTAGTTCAGTGAACAAACACAATAATCAATTATCCTTAGCATATTTTGCATGTTTAAACAAAGAAGCAGTAATGGAGAGAAAGTAATCCGAAAGGAGGAGAAAATATTAACTAAAGAAATAACACAAGTTACCGTTAAAGTACGTATGGCTGTAAAGCTGCTATCCTATATTTTTTACAGCGCAAAATATTATTTGGTCAGTCGGGTGAGGACAGTAGAAATCGTTATAACAACAAGCTTTTATGATGCCATTTGCTTCACGTTGAACATAGAAAAAAATAGAGATATCTTTATAAATATACCAGTAATTTGCAGCCATTCGTTTCGGTAAGTAGTAGCAGTAGTAAAACATGGTTATTATTAGCAATAGCAGTAATAACAGGATTAGTAGTATTTGTTGGGGTTGGAGGGTGTTCAGCGTATCTTGTACAACACCCTAAAGATCTTTTGTTCTAATAGGAGTCCAGTGAATCGAACATTGGTAGAATACCTGGACTTAAAAGTTTTATAGGCTAGTAACAGCGAACATTCCGTTAAGAGAACAAGAGCTACCACGCTCTAGTCCACTGCACTAGATTCCCAGTATATCAGAAAAAGTCTCGTGATATATGCAGTGCAATGGCGAATGCCATATTAATTCAAAATTAATCATGATTTGTTAAAGTATATTTTAACTCATAAATTGCATCATGCATTAAACAGATAAAGCATTAAGTGTGAGTGCTGTGGCAATAGTTCTCTGTTTTAAAACTGAACGGGACCCTTTAGTTGGTATCAAGTTCTGATATTCATCTTGAACTATTTGCAACCTTGTAATTTGTTTTGTCTGAGAAACCTATTGGAGAGTAAAATTTGCGCTTCTAACACATTTCTAAACAAAATATTCTAAACGAAAGTTCTTTTGGCGTAACTTCAACAGTTCTTTTTAAAGTGAATTTCAGAGAATGACCGTTGCTACAAGTAACTTTGTAGTACTACTAATAACATATCAGAATGAATTAAAAGCATTGCACATATAAAGCAGCTGTTTTAGACGTTTAATAGGGGAACTTTGAGTCACTATTAGTCAGTGGTAACTTTGTCTGACTACTGAAGATAGCCGTCCCGTGATAACTTTATAATCTAGGGCGCCCCTCGAGGCGTGGACATGTATTATCAAGGAACCAGACCCCCTGGTGAAAGTAGACAATATTACCGGTAATTGATACCACAATCAGTATTGCCTCAAAACTTTGTATGCACAAGAGCTGATAAGGGACACTACCTCACTGCCTTCAGTTCTCTTAGAATACTGAAATACTGCATGGAATCTACACAGAAACTCCTGCATTACAAGTATTTTCGCCAGTCACTATGATTCACCACACTTTATCCTCGTCAAAGGTATTGTGATATAAAAGTAGAGTAATAAGCTGAACAGCCCGCCTCGGTAGCGTAGATGGTAGCATATCCGCATCACGTTCAAGAGGAAATGAAATGAAATGTATAGTGTTTAACGCCCGCTTTTACTACATTTGGCACCGCAGGCGGTGACACTGATGATACAACGTTCAAGAGGTCCCGAGTTCGAATCTCAGTCAGGGTGTGTTAAGCATAAGGGTGGATAAGGACTTTTCCGGGGTTTTCTCTTATCCTAAAAGACTTATGTCGGGTAACTCTAAGCTCCATGAATCCTGGGCCCATTTGAGCATCATTCACCCATTCCATTCATCGTCTGATATGACTTAAATAAGGTTAAAGAACGTGCATTAAAAAAAATCTGAACAATCGATGTGAAAATAATAATGAAATAATAAGGGTAAGTAATCTAATATTTACGTTACTGAGAACGTGTTCTAACGATAGGTATATAGCATACTGCGTTCGCTTGTTATTTTATTTACTTGAAGAGCGAAAAGTTAATAACTTGGAAGTACAGTAAGTGACCCAATGTTAATAAACCACCTGGGATCTGTCTGTGTGTGATATAAAAGGTTAGGCTTTTATTATATGCACATATAAATTACCATTAAAGCTGCTCCTTTTCTTGCTTGACCACCACCGCCGCCGCTGCCGCCACCGCCATCATCATGATCATGGTCATCATCATCATCATCATCATCATCATCATCATCATCATCATCATCATCATCATCATCATCATCATCATCATCATCATCATCATCATTAGTGATAGTAGTAGTAGTAGTAGTAGTAGTAGTAGTAGTAGTAGTAGTAGTAGTAGTAGTAGTAGTAGTAGTAGTAGTAGTAGTAGTAGTAGTAGTAGTAGTAGTAGTAGTAGTAGTAGTAGTAGTAGTAGTAGTATTTATGTGGTTCAAACTACTGGTTCCTAAAATCCGAATAATGCAGATTATTTTCTTCGTTCCCTATTGCCATAAATGTTTCTAAAACTGAATAGAAGGGAAGGTGGAGGGTGGGCAACTTGGTCAACTATCGATGGGTACGTTAGTAAGACATACGTGGTTTCATTTGTATATAGAGAATTAGCAAATAAAACATTAAATCTGTAACTGTGGTGCTAATTTAATGTTTTTCACGCTTTTCGTATCCGAATTAATCAGAAAGCAACGTTTATTAAACCTATTATAGAAAAGAACCATTACAACTTCATGGAGTAAGAGGTGGTGCGTCTCAAGTCATCCGTTGAAAAGGTAAAATGATATTCCCCGCTTTTGGTATATTATACTAGTTTGTTTGCATGGTAATTGTGATCTACATTACTCTTAACGCCATAGTTTGTAATGGTCAATTTAATAATATTTTCTATGAATTCGCATTTTTTAAACCTCAATAACAACGAAATCCTAAATTGGAATAACGCAAATAAGGGTTTAGTCTGAACCAGAAATACTGTATTTTATACCCACCATAAACATATTCCTCTCATGTATAATTATGTGAAGCAATTAGTGTGTGGGTAGGTGTGTGTTACTAAGACGCATTTGGCAGAAAAATAAAGAAGGAAATAAATAAAGGAAGAAGTAAGAAAATAATTATATGTGTAACATGTCAGGACTTTCAGAATGTATTTTGTCTTAAATTTTAAACAAATATTCCCAGAGATTTATAGAGGAATAAATCGATTTTAGTGATTTACTTCTCCTTAGTGTGAAGTAATAATGTGTTATATTTGTATATTTGTGTCTAGATAATGTATTTTGTTAATAATTTCTGAAGGTATACTCTTATTTAATCATAGTATAATGCAATAAAACCACATCAATTATAAGCGTTATCCAAGGAAAGGCATATTTTTATTTTACTTTTTCAAAATCAGTGTTTGCGTTTAAAGAAGGAACAATTTCCTGCCTATTTTAATAGATTGGCACGGAAGGTAATAGATATTAAATGCAAGACTTTACTTTCCGTTGTAACGGTAAGTTTTATTTGGAACTTTTTATATAAATATCCAGTTGGAAATGCTTGTTTTATGATCTGACTATTAGTGGGACATGTAATGACAATATGTATAAAGAATTGAACGGTTGCTAGGGGAAGCAGAAAAATCAATAAACTTGTTTCATGACGATAGAAAATGTCACGCTGAATATAAAGGTTTTGCGTGGTAACAGAAAATCAACAATCTTCAAAAAGATATGTTCTGTAATCTTGATGGTGGAAAGACGGTGCGACAAAATAAAACGTTTTGATAGTGATGAATGGACCTGCAGGAGTGAGCAATTTTATGTAATTAACGGAAACTATTTATTAAGGAAGTAGGGATTTATCGATATGTTGGAGGTAACCTGCAATGATTGACTAGGAAAGAAAGTTTGAATAAAATGTAATCCAGATTATACAATTAAATCATATATTACGAAATTGGACTTATCTAAAATTTTGTTTATTTCACTCGAAAGCACACCTGAATACGAGAGATCTCTTGACATATTCAAGCAGACACAATAATAAAGAAACAATTGAAACTACAACAAAGTAACACTGTTACATCTGGTTTCCCGACCTGGGTCTTCGAAATAGTCAACGTGCATCCTATCCTAAACATAGAAATCTGGCTACACCGTTATAAGCTCCTATTAGGTAAAACGTACAGTGGCCGACATAAGTATTCGAAAGTAAACATATTGTGATTTTGTGGGTTCGTGAAATGAAAAGTCCAATTGCACCACTCAAAAATGTTCTTTATTTCCACCGACTTACAGTTAAACTCTTGCCAATTACACAGAATTACGTAATGCACACAATTACGATTCACCAGTTCGTCCGTTACAATTTCACTTGCACTCGTAATTACGTACAATCCTCCGATGCACTCACACAGTCTTCTCGTCGTACACTAGCACGTCAAGCACTGACTGACTGCCTGACTCCTCTTGTCCGACGTGTTGCTTATACAGGGTCAGCTGGCCGATCTGGAAGGTTCTAGATTAGATGAAATATCCCGTAAGTTCGAGAACACAGGTGGAACAGAAAGAGACGGCGCAGTGATGTTTTTTTCCCAGCTACCCCTTGTTACCGGTATAAGACAAACGAGGGGGGGCGTGGCGAACGCCGTCCGTCTCCTGCCTGCCCGCTCTATAGAGTGTTCCGACGTTCGGGTGACAATATTTATTACTTATGTCATTTTAAAGCTACGCAGAGAAAGCATGCGTAAATACAACCTGTACAAAGTAAACTTGAGTCTTCCATTAAACATATAAACTCCAAAATAGCAACTGAAACTTATTTACACTACAAGGAGAAATAAAACAGTTACTTTACATCTGGACATAAGTATTCGAACAGAGAACAGCTAGTATTTATTTATCATTCCCTTTCTTTGAATTACTGCTGATAATCGTTTGGCCATTGTCTGTATGTGTTGTTTAGTGACTGCAGAGTCCATATTTCTCCACTCTCTTTGAAGAATTTCTTTCAGATGTTCCTTGCTTCTGATGCGATGCTTCCTTACACGCTCCTCGAGTTCCTTCCAGATGTTCTCTATAGGATTTAAATCTGGAGATGGGGCGCGGTCTTCAAAGCATGAGGAGTGTTGTACACGATCTAAAGCCTAACAATTTCTGCAGTATGCTTCGGATCATTGTCCTGCTGGAAGTAATAATCATGCCCTAATTCCAGGTCCTCTGCACTCTTTTAAAGACTGTTTTCAAGAATCCTCTTGTATTCAAATTTGTGCATGATCCAATCTATGAACACCAGCTCCCCAAAGCCAGATAAAGCTATACATCGCCATAACATCACAATAATGCCACCATGTTACACTGTAGCTGCCAAGTTCTTAGGTTCCCATTCTGTATTTGGCAGTCTCCACACTTTTAAGACATCCATCACTCTTGTATAAGCAGAATTTGCTCTCGTCCGGCCAGAGAACCTTATCCCAGAATTCTGTTGGTTTCACCACATACTGTTTAGCAAATTCTATACGCTTTTTATTATTCACCTTATTAACATATAGTTTCTTTTTAGGAACGCGGGCATTGTACTCAGTATCATTTGAAACCCGTTCAACTGTTCTGGTGTGAACTACAGTGCCAGAATATTGCTCAAGGCATCCTCTAATCTCAGATGCAGCGACTCTCGGACACTGCTTCACCGTTTTGATTATTTACCTCCTGTTTCTGGTGGTGAGTTTAGAAGGAGTGCCATTTCAAGGTTTATTTACAACAGTATTTGTGGGTTTGAGGCGTTGAATTATGCAGAATTCTGTAGTCTTGCTTCTGTTAATGGTTTTGGCAATTTCAGAGACAGATTTGTTTTGTTTGTACATATTTGTCAGGATATTCCTCTTTGCCACCGTTGTCTTCTTACCTTTACGTCCCATATTACCTGTGAGTTCAGAATTGGCTGAATAACTTTGAGCACAATGTCTCGAAGCACAGCATAAACACAACTACTATGTGGTAGGGACATGTAGGGTACGTCCAACCACCTTGCTCTCTGTTCCATTGGGCACGTTCGAATACTTATGTCCTCCAATAAGAGGGTCAATAGAATAACTACAGTACAGATTGTGTAATAAATACATGCAAAGTGATATTTTAAATATTGTTTCCGAACCACAAAAGGTTAATGTTTACATGTTAAACTATTCAACGCTGCAATATAAATATTACAGTATTTATAGTACGTGCAATGTTACATATTACATTATTCGAATACATCTGTCGGCCTCTGTATATTTAGATGTTTCTCTATCCCACAGAGCTACTGACAATGGGTAATAGTGTGCTACGATGTAACATATCTTCTTTTGTTATATATTTTCCGCACGAGCCAAGATTAGATTTCAGTTTAAAACGTTCTACAACTAGATTGTGTTTTTAAGTAATATTAGATTTACACTTTACTGGGCGGTTCTTGGAGTAATCATCTCTCTTTCGCCTACATACTGGATACACTATTCCGCATGACTTGAGTGTAGAAGAAGTTGCCTATGATCACGGCGCTTGGTACAATGGAAGGGATTGCAGCTCTTGACAATCGGATAAAATTTGCATTTGCTCAATTAGTAATTTAGTCGTGAGCAGACCTTTGGATATTGGCAATACTGAAATAAACATGAAATATAAAATTTCATCTAGCGTCGTCATATTATTGAATTATGCTTGTATTTTTGAAATATAAATTTAAATTTGTATAAACATTCACTAATAAAAGGAATACACATATGACCGCTACTATACTCTATTCGGCCTTAAAGTGTGTACGGATGTCAACCTTGCACCGTAGTACAACTTTTAGAGCCAGCGCGGCAGTTACGCTCGAATGGAAATAGGTCGTTACTACATTGCATATATTATCACTTATTTTAATACATTCTAGTAACAAACGGCCTAAATCATCACCGCAATTCAGTTTTAAAACGTTTAAGCATAATGTTAAGCATTTTACTTCCATTTATTGTCACATTGTATCCGGTAATTCCCCAGTTGCGTTGAGTAACACCGCTTTGCCACTAGTTCTATTAGTATTGTGTGTGTGTGTGTGTGTGTGTGTGTGTGTGTGTGTGTGTGTGTGTGTGTGTGTGTGTGTGTGTGTGTGCGCGCGCTTTGAATGACTATCAGAGTGCTCAGTTGCTCAGAGTAATGTACAGAAGCATAAAAGTGGAAAGCCTCTAAAAAGGATAGAAAGACTATTGTATTAAACCTGTTTAAACTTTTCTTCCAAACCTGGTTATGAAAGAGTACTTAAATAATGGCTGAAGCAACTGGTGTGTCGGTGAACACTATTTCATTTGTGAGAACCGAAATTAAACAAACAAGAACTGTAAAAAACCCTAAAATAAAGGGAAAGGTCATGTATTGTCTCAGAGCAAGTAGATGATTTTTTAAGA